>CM060858.1:38265738-38865738 GCA_030737845.1 Acorus calamus
ATTTGATTGCCATCATGGAGAGTTGTGGGTTTTCGCTCTGGGACACAGATATACCTTATGCAGAGGTGAAAAACAGGAATCCTATTCTGCTTCGGGAACTGACTAGAGGAGACTAGGTTCAAGTGGGGTGTAAGTGGGGGTCGACTAGTGGAAATTAGCCGCCGGGTATAGGGCAGTTGGTTAGGGTTTGCCGCCGAGTATAGGGTGGTTGGTTAGGGTTAGCCGCCTGGAGCTTGGGTTAACTTGGGCAGAACCTGGGTAGGAATGGGATTTGGTTTTCGGCAAAGGTTTAACCTGGGTTTTGGAAAGTGGATTGGGAGAATGGATTTATGTAGGGAATGGGTTTCTCTCTCACTCTCTCTCAAGGGTTTTGAAGTGGCAGTGTAGGGTGTGAGCTAGGGAATGTGTATGGTGATGTTGGGGATGTGGGGATTGAATGGGGGGTTCGGAACTCCTGTGAGACCAACACAGGGTCAGTCTGTGAACACCAACCAGAAGCAGACACCTGTCCAGACTTGCACGTGCTGCTCACGTGATTGACTAACACAAAAAACAGTGGGTTACGCCGTCTCTTCACGCCATGAACTGTGTTTTTGAAAACAGCTCTTCACGCCAGATTACCACCGTCCACATCGACTTCATCGGACGGTCTAAATCTACAGTTTTTTTAGTTTTTTTTTTTTTTTGCATTCGCACCGTCCGGAGTGGGTTGAAACCCTAGATGCACCCCCTTCTTCCTTCTTTACCTTTTGCCACCGTTGCAAAGCCTCTGCCGTCTCCAACAGAGACCTCTCTCTCACTATCTATCTATTCATTTTTCTTCCCATTTTGTTGTTTCTTTTCATTTTTTTGTGGAAAAATTGGGTTTAATTTGGGTTTTGATGTTATCTGGGGTTTCTTTTCATGGATTGACTGAAAGTGTAATTGGTTTGTTGTTTTACAGGTTCTTCAATTTGGGAAGATTTTTTTATTTTGGGGGGGGGGGGGGGGGTGGGGGGGGGGGAGGAGGGGAATTCATTGAGGATTTTGAAGATGGATTTTGATGGATGTCTTCTTTTAAACAATTAGATCAGAAGTATTGTGATATGCCAGTAGATATTCTTTTATTTTTTGTCTTCCAACTTTTTTTCTCCTTTTATTGTAAGCATTTGATCCTTCTCATCTATGTCCATTCAATATTCATGCCTCAACTCATCTCATACCTCTGTTTTTATGACTCAGGTTTATCGAATCAGGTGGCCAACAAGTCATCCTTTCTCACATTCAAATACAGATAGGATTGTGTATGGATTTTTTTTATATGTAAAAAATAAGATTCACCAATGTACATCAGATTTTTTTCCTCCCATGAGTATTTCACACCATATATGCAGTGATTGAATTACATTTATTACAAATCCATATTTTTCTTATTCAGTGTATCTTGTTTCCTTCATATTTTGTTCAATCTCACAATTATGTACAAATAAGATTGTGTATGGATCCTCCTTTATACACAAAAAGGCATTATAGGTTTATGAATATTTTTTAGTATTTCCAGGTAATAGTATTAGATTTACTGTTGAGAAATCAATATTGCTGGCTGGAGGTTTAGAACAAACTCCTTCAATCCAACAGAATCTACAGCCTATCACAGTGGGACTCTTGTTTGGGATCCTATTTAGGAATTTGTTTTTATTATTTATTATTGTAATTCTCTTCTCCCTCATCCTCTTTCCAAGGAATTTGAATGAATACATGGGTATCGATTGCTTCTGGCTTTACTCATTACATGGAAAGACTATTTTGTGACCTCTCTTGCCTCTCGTATTATCATCTTTTTATTTAAATTTGAATATAATAAATAACTGATTTTTTAATGTTCAATTAATAACATTCTTTTTTAAAAAAAAGTTAATGTATACCATTTGAAAAAAAATGTAAGTTTGAAAAAAAATCTAGACCATTTGAAGGATTTTGATGAAAATAATTTAGATAACTTTTGGTATAATTTAAGTTCAATAAGGATTTCAAAATTCAAAATTTAAAATGGATAAATAGATTTATCATAACTGAATAGAGAAAATGGGGTGATTTGGATTAATCAGACAAATTTTTAATGAATAAGAAATTTGTATTTGGTCATTTTAACATTTTTGAAAAGTCAACAAATCAACCAATAAAGTGATAACACCTCAAGGGGCTTGTGAGTGGGGCTTATATTTTGGGGCATGGGTATCACTGTTAAGTATTTGACGAGTTGCTGATTTCCAACTCGTTAGATGGCGTGAGAGACGGCGTGAACTGTGTTTTATTCCCTGTTTTTTTTATCGGTTAAGAACGTGAGTATCACGTGGACGTTTGGACAAATGTCATGCACGAGTTGGTGTTCACAGGGTCAGCCTGTGTCACCTTCATAGGAGTTATGAACCCTTGAATGGGTGATTGTTATGAATTGGGAATGAATGGATTATGAGTTGGATGCCCCCTATTTATAGTAAAAAAAAGGGGCAGGGGAATGTCCACTGGACAATGGATCAAATTGGATAATAGGGTAGTTAATTTGACCCCCCATTAATCCTCTGTCCTTCTGTAAGAGTCCAGGTGAGGGGCAGTTAGTTGTAACTAGCCACCCAGTAAGAGGTGGTTACTCTCAAGTAGCCGCCCCAATGATGACTTGTCAAACGTCCCATCTCTGACAAGCGGTGGCTTGGGTCGGTCACTAGGGTTGAACCGACCAAGATGGGGCAGCAAAAGGGCATAACCCGTCGCAATGATCAGCATTAAATGCCGCTTTATATCCCATCCAAGGAAGTGGTTTGAGGTCGGTCAGGGGGGCAGCTAGTTGAAACAAGCCACCCGAGAAGGGGCGGCTACTTCCAAGTAGCCGCCCCTGTCCAGGCTCTTAGATATTTCTAAGTGTTGGGACTAGGGATTTCCAATTTTGGTTTTTCTAAGGATGTTTTTTATTAAGTGTCCAAATGTGGTCATTTTCTAATATTACTTGAAGTAAATTTCTATTCTTTGAACGGTCAAAATTAGGGTATCTACAGACGGTATGCCCTCCATGCGGTGGATCAAATCCCGTCTCGTGATAGCAATGTAGGCCGCGGGAGAATCCACAACGATGAACTCGACGTCGAGGGTGTAGTCGGACGTGGTGACCGGCAATGTGATCACCCTAAGAGGGACAACTCGCCTTCCGTCGAACTCGACCAACAGTGGTTTCCAACGCTTGATGTTCTCCGAGTCCAAGCCCATCCGGCTGAATGCACCGAGGAAGAGGATGTCGGCGTTGCTTCCTCTGTCAATCATTATCCTTTGCACCTGACAGTTGTAGATGAAGAGAGTAACAACCTTTAGATCAGAATAGGGAAGGAGTACCTCTTCGAGATCGTTTAGGTCGAACTGGATGGCGTGGACCACAATGTTGGCTCTTGGGTTCAGATTTGGCCTCTTGTTTGACCTAGTCGTTTTACCTGGCTCTGGCTCGACCTCTAGTGGGCCGAGTTGGCCGTGTCTGGCTAAAATGACCCAGGTAGGTGGGTCTGCCGGTTTCACATTGGGGGTTTGGCCATCTGCGCTCCAAGCCCCCGGCATGACTTGTCGCGCCACATAATGTGCGAGCCTCACGTCGTGTATGAGAGCTTCGACTTGCCAGCGAAGGCTGCGGCACTCCTCGATGGTGTGACTCACCTCATTATGAAACTCGCACCTTATCCCGGTTTTCCCTCCATACTTTCCTGATAGGGACAATGAGGGGGGTGGACTCCATGTTGCTTCCCCTAGGAGCCCGCCCTGCTGGTGGTACCCCGTCGCCTCTTTTCGCAGTGTTGGAAGGTGACTACTTTGAGGAAGACGCCCCCTTCGGTGCTGGGGCAATGGTCACGGTAGTGGTTGTCTTTCGGTTGGTGAGAGCGGCATCTTCTTCCAATCAGATGTATCTGTCAGCTCGAGAAAGGATGTCGGTCATGTCGACGGGAAACTTTCTAACGAGGGACTCATAAAAGCTCCACGACGCCAAAAGCCCCGAATGGAAGGCCATCGCAGTGGTCCTGGAGTCGTAGCCTTTGATCTGGGTCATCTCGACGCTGAAGCATGTGAGATAGTCCTTCAGCCGCTCACCTTCCACTTGTCCCTCTTCGGTTTGCAGTGCTAGATATAATGCGATATAATACCTGATGAAGGTCTCGCATAAGCCTCGAAAGCTGGAGATGGATCCGGCTAGGAGCTTTCGAAACCATGCGAGGGCCTGCCCCCCGAGGCTTTGGGGGAAAACCTTACAAAGCAGGGCGTCATCCCCCGCCTCGAGGGACATGTGCTGCTGGAACAACACAGGTGCTCCGTCAGATTGGATTAAGCGTTTCAAAGTGCAGATTTGGTCACCGGCGGCGGAAGGGTCGGAAGGTTCTTCTTGGGAGCATGATTACGAATCATGGTTCGTGTCTCACGCGTGTCCCCTACCTGGCGCGTCAAGCTGGAGGGGCAAAAAGTAACAAACCGGGTTTGGGTCGTCAGGATCCATCCGCTTCACTCCTCCCGACGGCTTCCTTGGTATCGTTGGTGCTCCTCCTCCTCGAACATCGTCAGACACAGGGTTGGGGGTGACCTGCGAAAGACCCTCCGACGTTCAAGTCAGTAGAATACACAATTAGGGTTGTTGTAATTAGGGACAAAAAATGACTTTCCCCTAATTGTGCATTTTACTGACTTGAGCATCGGAGAGACTTCTGCAGGTCACCCCCAACCCTATGTCCGACGACATTCGAAGAGGAGGAGCGCCGGCGATACCAAGGAAGCCGTCGGGAGGAGCAGAGCGGATGGATCCGGACGACCCGAACCTGGTTCATCACTTTTTTCCCCTCCAATATGCCTGTAAACAATTTTATTTTAGTATTATTATAGTGTAATTTGTTATAGATAGCGATGTTAAAATAAAAATCATCTTTGATTTTCTTGTAAATGTACCAAATGAGCGTCCAATAGATGCTGCACATCTATGTAAGTTGTGCGTAAAATCAAATTAAGTGAAAGATATTTTGGTTGAAATATTTTTTTCATCACTTCTGTGATATTTTTTCACTGAAACACAATGGTTTTTCTTCACACAAATAATATTCCCGACTCTATAGACAATGTCATAAATGAACTTTTTTATGATAGATTTAGGTAAGACCTTAATTATCATTTTTCTTTATCAAGAATCCTTGAGTAAACCTATATTGCTTCGATTGATTAATTAATTTTATGGATTTGTTGTTTTAATTAGCTTCATTCAAAAAAATATTATTATTTTTTATAGGTTTT
The DNA here is from genome assembly GCA_030737845.1 of Acorus calamus. Lineage (NCBI taxonomy): Eukaryota > Viridiplantae > Streptophyta > Magnoliopsida > Acorales > Acoraceae > Acorus > Acorus calamus. Next base: position 38,271,025 of record CM060858.1, read on the forward strand.
GGAAACCATGTAGCCCATTCACTTTTGTACCTTAGCTTTATAGTTAAACTCACTTTTGATCACGAAATGTTGGTATTAGACCCCAAATTACTTCTAGTATGAAAATAAGTATTGGTGTCACATGGGGCTCATTGATCTTAATTATGATGGACTAAATTAACCAAAAACTCAATAACCACATGGATCGAGGGTGAGCTGAATGTCTATATAATAGTTGGGCTCATTGATCTTAATTATGATGGACTAAATTAACCAAATACTCAATAACCACATGGAACAAGGGTGAGCTGAATGTCTATATAATAGTTGAGTCTCACATCGCTTAGTTGATCGACATGATAATTTACATTTCTACATGAACTAATTTACATTTTATACATGAATACATTCTTTCACAATAAGACATACATTTAAAGTCATGAGCCTCATGTAAAAACAACACACATCAGCTCCATTTAATTTGAATCTCTTCTTACTTTGGTTAGAAGATGTATTGAGGTCTCACTTTACTAATTAATCTCTCAACCAATGACCAAGAAACAATGCACGTGCCTTTCACCTAATCTATTATTAAGAGTTGCACCTACTGTACTTTCCTCCCCACTCAACAAAACCAAAAGGCATCGCCCCCTAGTGACTCTCTCTCTCTCTCTCTCTCTCTCTCTCTCTCTCTCGTTAATTCTGAGCTTGATTAATGTGATGGCATGTGAAACTGGGAAATTGTATTATTAAGCTTATTAATTATGCTTTGTTTGACCTGACTAAGTTAATTTGAAGTCGTATGGAAAAGCATAAGTAGCTTTTTTTTAATCTAGTTTACAAATTAATCTTCATTTTTTTAAAATTAGGGCAGTTAGACAGAGGTTATATATCTAATCAATCCTTTAAAAAGTGGATGTTAGGGTTAAGTGAGATTTGAGTCTTGGTCAGGATACAGAAAATTGTATTGAATGATCTCTCTCTCTCTCTCTCTCTCTCTATATATATATATATATATATACACACACACACAACAACAACAACTCAACAAGGCCATGTGGATGTGGTTCCCTAAATACCAACCGAACGTCATTAATTTAAGGCAAGAGGCTGTACTATTTTTTTTTGTTTTTTCACGAGTTGTATCTTCCTTGAAGAATGCTTGAATTAGAACATAAAAAAACAAAATTAGCCCCTTTGGATTGTTTAATAGAGAGGACAGAGAGTTAATATGAATTCTAAAATAGTTGGTAAATAATTTTGGTAGACACAACGTGCAGTCATATATGTTTTATTAGAAAAAATATATATTTTTAAAATATAATTCGAAAAAAGAAATGTATATAAATGTGTTGAGTGGCATTGACCCAGTGTGATGGTTGCGCATTTAGGGAAGGTCAATAATCTAGAGATGGAGGCATGGAGCTAAAGCTCTATAGAGTGAATTGAAGAAATTATGTGTTAATAAATATTCGAAGGATTGAACTATAATTTAGTTATTTAAAATCTAAATTAAGAGGCGTAGATATCGAATTTCAAGGAAACAAGTTAGAAATTCATGAGTGCAAGTTTACTTTTTATGTTTTTGGATTGTAATCAAATTTAATTTAACAATGACTATTTATTGAATTTTCAAAGAATCCTTTGGTAGTAGTTTTATTTTTTACAGATAAAGCGAGAAATTTATCCACCTAGCTAGTGTAGAGAGAGAGTATTACTTAATTGTGAGTTGTAACTACAACAATAATTGCATTTATCAGTATGTGCCTAGATTTTGGTTCATGCATTGTTTTTTTTTTTTGAAGAAAGGTAGATATTTGCTACCCAATTTCATTTCTGAAAACTGACTTACAAACTCTGAATGGGGTGGTGTGAGGGGAAGGGTGGATAATAAAGACAAAAAAATAAGCAAAACACGAAAAATTAAAACCAAGACAAGAGGGCTCCGAAAGGCCCGATTAGAAGAGATATCTACTCCAAACCTTCCGCCCTCTGCGAGGCGCACCTCCCTCTACTCCCTAGACTGTGATCTCCCCTGCTATGCATCTCTCCCAGTCTCGTACAAGTAGCCCGAACGTGTCTCCCATGTTTTCAAGGTAGGCCTTCACACCTCGGAAGATTACCTCATTTCTTGTTCGCCAAATCGTCTAAGCGGCCGCCGGCACATTGACTTGCGAGTTCGCCGCTGCCCAGTTCAGGCATTGTTACCCGGAGTCTTGCATATATGATATAACCCCATGTGCATTCCTAATTCTTTAATCAATGTGGAAAACCCCCTTAGCGAGGTGGTCAAGACTCAAGACACACCCTCCTCCAAAGGGAGGTTGGGAGTTTGAGTCCCAAGTTTACCAAGCAAAAAAATAAAAATTCTTTAATCAATGTATATGCTTTGCAGATATTATTTTTTTAAGGATTTCTTCTTGTCACTTTTACACTCAATAAATTTTGAATATTTTAAAATTATATATTTATTTAAGAACATATTTTCACAAAAATAAAATATATATTGATGTATATATTCTTTATTTTTTCTAATTAAACATAGAACACTCTATCATATATTTCTTATATTTGATTAGTGCTGTAAGAATAACTAAGTATATCGTTAGCATATAAATCAAAATATGTGAAGAGTATACAAAGGACTGCCTTAGGCAATACGTGATCTGGTCAGTGCTTATCAATTTTGGTAGGTATCCAATGAAGATTTGATACTTGGTTTTATGTTAATTTTGAATACATACAAGTCCCTGATTGATGGATTTGTCATTGGATGGTTACTATCTCACCAAAGACTGTAGAACGCTGATACAATCAGTTCATTTTGCAGCCTTGTCTGTAGCAATATATATTACGATGGTGTAGTAATATATGAGTCATATCATAGTTTATGAGGCTGAAATTTTTTTTCATTTTTTCAAATAAAAAATATTTAATAGTGTATCTCAATACATATTTCAATTCATATAACAATATATACTTTAGTGGACTAATATATATTTTAAAAAAAAACCCGGTGAAGACTGCAAACTGAAGGCTAGACATGTCATTTAATACATGTAACACCATTTAATTTGGTAGCATCAACGGGCCGCTTTTATGGGAACAACAGCCTCTTTGGGCTGTGGTGTTTGTGGGCTCTGCCCACCTTTTCGTCGGTTCAGACCTATGTACAAAAGAAAGAGAAAAAAGCCTGCTTTTATGCTTCAAACTGAGTCGATATGAGCCGTAAATTTTTCCCCTAGAAAATAAAGTATTGAAACAGGCCCATTCCGATCTCGGACAGCCTTCAGCCCGAATGCCTTACTGAGCTGTTTGGGTAGAGGAATTGAAAGATAATAAAAGGGAATAGGGCCATAGGGGGGAGAATAGACCTAAAAAGCTATTTGTTTAGAAAGAATAGATGGAGGTATATATGACAGAATAGAAGGGAATATATTGATATTTGTATTTGAGGTTCATCATAAAATTGTGTTATTGTCACCCAATCCATTCCACCGACATAAAAATGCTCCACTATCAAATTAACTCACATCACCTCTTAAATTAATAAGCCCATATGTCAAATCGTTTTTTCAGCTTTTATAAATCTTTATTCACAACATATTTATATTTTATTAACAACTTATTCATGGTCAATCAAACAACAAAAACATAATTATTACGTTTTCAAATGATAATAACTAAAAACATAACCACATAAAAAATCATCATTCCACTAGTTTACTTATCTATTCCACGGATAATCATAAATCTCAAAATAACTTATGTCTCTATTTAAACGGTGCCTAAGAGAATGTCATGTATGTTCTGACAAAATATTTTTTTTAATCATTTTAATAATACTTACAAAAAGAAATTGAGTAGGATTTTAGTGTTTTACTTTTACATCAACAAAAAAAACTTCTCTATTTATTTATTTAGTTTCAATTTATAGTTTTTTTTATATTTTTGTTTGATTTTTTACGGATGAAATAATTTATTTAACAAACTGAAAACAAATCCCAAGATTACGACGGTCTTTTTGTTGCTTTTTTTTAATGTTTTTTGTTATTCAAATATGTTATATTTTTACCTCTAAAGTTTTGTAAGTAATTTTTAAGGAAAATTAATTAGGGGTCTACGTGGTCACCCATATTTTATTTTTAGGTCCCTGTAAATTTTTAAGTTTTTTTTAGGCCTCTAAAATGGTAAAAAATTACCGAATGTTGATAAAAAAAAATCAAATTTAAGAAGTGATACATGGATTATTATTTAATATTTAAAATATATCCATGCAGGTTATAGGTATTGTTATATTTGTGAAAATAAAGTATATACTATTATGAATTGAATAATATATACTCATATAACTATTGAAAAAGTCAACAAAATAATATATTTCAAATGATGTATATACAATATACATCATTGAATTCAGCAAAAACCTTAAATTAAAATAATAAATTTATAAAAATTCACATTAACATATTTTTAACTAATTCTTTTAGATAAAATAAATTATTAATATAGATGAAACTATTGTGTAATTGTAATATATATTCATTCTTAAATCTATATTTAAATACATACTATATCATTATTATTAACCATGTAATATTATTAATACATACAATTCTGAAATTTAGACTACTCGTGTTAAAACACGTACATAAAGTTAATCATCTCCTAACCAAATTAAACAAAACAAACACCTTTATTCCTCAAAACCACGCATCACAAGTTCATAACAAGATAACATATAATACACACACCATCCACCATACCATGCACTTCCATCTCCTCATCATACATGAAAATTCTGACGTGGCAAGGCCTTCACATACACACACAGCCCCATCGAAGCCAGAATGGGCCCAACCCAGAAGACCCAATGGGCCGTCCAAAGGTCTCCCCCCCTCACTACAGCCGGGCCGAAACACCGGGCCGCGTTCAGCCCAACCCCAGAGTACCCTTTCCTCCCGGTCACCGTCGCCGACACGTAGACCATCAACCCCACCGTCGTCCCTATGACGGCGCTCACTGTGACCGGCCCATGGGCCATGGCCCCGGCCCGTCCTTCATTGAACACAACGGTCACCGACAGGAGCAGCACGAACGTGCACACCGTCTCGAGCCACAGGGCGGGCCGTGCCTCGGCCCGGCCCAGCCCGCACCCGCCGAGGGAGAACTCGTGGGCCACTTCGCGGGCCACGGCAGCCTTTATGGCTAAAGTGGCCAGGACGCCGCCCAGGCACTGCAAGGCGATGTAGATCGCCGCCCGGGCGGCGGTGATGCGGCCAACGAGGGCGGCGGAGAGGGAGATGGCCGGGTTTAGGTGGCCGCCGGAGACGGGGCCAGTGACGAGAACGAGAACGGTGACGAGGACGGATATGAGGGCGGCGATCACGAGGTGGGGGGAACCGATTTGGGCCTCGGTGGACGAGATGGCGATGGCTTCGAGGGTGAACACGAGGGCCCCCGTGCCGACCAGCTCCGCCACTGATGCCCGCCATGCCTGTATTTTTTGTCACACAATGCATTAGTTGTTATGTAAATTAAAAGGAAAATGTTACACTGTGCATTTAGGCCGGTTTGGGGCTGAGTTTTAGACATTTGTTTTTCAAAACGTTACACCGCCTTTGATAAGGCTATGTTTTCAAGAAATTTGAAACATGGGGTATTTAATGAATAAAACGTTGAAAAATGTATAAGTTTGGATATGCGTCTGACGTTTCCATTGTAATATCCATTCAAACATGAACTCAAACATATTCTTATAGTTCATTTTATAATACAAATTAAAATGCAATATTTCTATGTTTTCATTTTTTTTAAAGAACACTCACATATATATATATATATATGAGCGCGATGAGGTGCGGCGGCCGCACGGTGCGGCAGCCGTCCGATCGCGAGTTCATCGCATCCAACGGTCGACGTGAATCGCACCCGACCGTCCAATGCGATGGATCCGTGATCGACGGTCCGTGATCGACGCCGCACCGCATCGACTCCCTATCTATATATATATATATATATATATATATATATATATATATATATATATATATATAACTTATCTAATGAAATTGTAAGTATATAATGATTTCATTTATATAAAAAAATGTGAAATTTCCTTTAACAAAATATATAACTTGATGTAGTGAGTGAATGATACAAATGAAGTGTGAGACTGCCTTTAACACTGTAAAAAAGACCGTATATAACATGGCTGAATTTAAAAATAAAATGAGTTTTTTGAATGCATCAAGTCAAAATCATGGTTGAATCCCATCAAATCTTATCAATTTTATCCTAACTAACTGGATGTCATCTCATGCATGCACGCATTTATGCATGTGTTTTTGTTATGTGTGACGACCACCTTCAACGAGAAGAGCTCATCCAATCCCAACCTCTCATAGAGCAGTCCAGAGAAGGTGGTGGGGACTTTCTTCATGGAATCCTCCCTTCCAGAGCTTATGCACGCAAGAGATTAAACAAAATTAGAATGAAGACTGAATGAATATAATGCACCATGCGAGCTAGCTAGGTTGGAAAGTAAGAAGGCATGGTAATTAAACTTGCTTGGAATTGGTATAGAAGGGTTGGACTCTATTGCCCACAACAGGAGGGTTTTCTCGGTCGCTTTCGCCAGAGATGACGAGAGACGGCATCGGATTTCCGGCCATGTGTGGAGCTTCACTATCACTCTCAGAGCTGATGAGCGCTTGTGTTGGAGAAAGGAAGGGCTTACTTATGAGAGGAAGTTTTTTTTTTTTTAGGGCAGTTGGATATGGCAATTAATATATGCTTTTCTGGTTTCTTGTTTTAACATTAACAGTTCTTGTGTTTACTTTGCTTTTTTTCTTCTTCTTCTTTTATTTTCAGGTGAAACATGAATTATCAGGGTCATTGCAGGTAATTAATGTCAAGTTGTGGGAAATGTATCAGTACATGTAGAGTCCTTACATCAAGAAAGAACATGATTTGTTTTGACTAGTGTAGTTTGAATCACCCAACATGCCCCAAGGACATGACTCGAATAGAATGCATTAATTCTTCTCTCTGATATAAGTGACACCAACTACTACTGCTACCCCCTTGACCTGTGTCGTCCTGACAAATTTTCTTTGGCGGGTGTTACCTGAATGGGCCAAAGTATTACCTAATGTTTTTATCTAAAAATAAAAATAAATAAATAAATTTATACTCAATCTATTTTTCAGTCTCATTTATAGTCATATTAACTTTCTTAGTCACCCCAACCCATCACTACAAAGAGGTATATGCTTCATTGAATTTGTTTTTGCATATTTTATAAATGAGTTTTATATAATTCATCGGTATAAATTTGTTACGAAAATGTATATCTCATTAGATAGAATATAGGGTTTTTAATTTTTAGTCCTTATAAATCATAGTATTTAGTGATCGATTCATCACTTCTTCATATTTTGGTTATAGTCCCCATATTTTTTGTTTTAGTCCTTGCGAGGGACATATTCCTAAATTATTTGGTTTTCTTTTTAGTTTCTGAAAACACTAAAAAGGAACATATCTTTTAAATGTGGGGACTAAAACCAAAGTGTGAAGAAATGAATGATCAATCCTGAAATATGTATGTTTACAGGGACTTAAAACTAAAAACCCTAAAATATACCATTTAAAAAAAACAAAAAAATCACGTACAAGTACATTTGAGATTTTGAGGTCGGGAATGGGACCGAGTCACATTTTCCATTACTTAATATTTCAAAAACTCAGAAAACCCAATGACTTGGTAAGCTATTATATCAGTCTAACAAATCTTGTTAGAAATCCAGTGCAAAATTAAGTTTAATTTTTCTGATTTACAAAATTAAGATAATACTGATCCAAAAAAAATTATTATAACAATAGCATCATGTCGGTGATAATAAATGTGCACCTCTCAATCTGAGATGAATTATAATATAAAAATGTTTTACTAAACTAAATATAAATCAATTTAAAAGAAAGTACGAGGAATGATTAATGTATTTTATTAAATTTGCAGAGTTTTGCTCGTTTGAAGAGAAACAATTTTAATTGCAAGAGATAAAGATTGCAAATCATTAACCTTAGTTTTTAAAAATTTATCTCTCACATAATAATCTTCCACACATATTTCAAAAATTGTCACATCTATCAATTCAATCACACATTTCTCATACTTATTCAATGGTATACTTGTCATTTAAACATTTATAAACTATTATCTCTAATCCACCACTTAAAATCCTTTTATCCAAGGTGAATCGAACAACAAAAATGTCACTTTTATGTTTTTCAATGAGAATATAATTGAAAGACAACCAAACAAAAATTTGTTTATGCAACATGAATTGTTATCTATCTCGGTATAGTTATCAAGGGCCAATAAGCCTATGTCACACCCCATACTGACCCTATATTTTTTTTCTTTTAAGGTTGTTAACCTTCAAACTTCACTAATGCAAGTATAAGATCTTATCAATCAGGAGGATTGTGTGGGAATTTGTTTCTTCGCCGAGTTACTCGAGTTGGATCAAAGAAACTTATGCAAGATCAATATATACGATCTACTCCATCTAACTCGGTTGATCCATTAGGTAGGAAAATTACTGACATTAATCGAGTTAACGACCTATTTTAATCAAGAAGTCAATCAATCTGATCTATATCATATATGAGCTAACCGATCATCTGAGTCTAATCATTATTCACATGATAATGATCTTATATATCATACCTCCTCTTGGTAGGATAGTAGAGGTACTCCATCCTTAGTGAGAGAACCTGGGTTTAAATCTTGTCATCCCTCACAGGGGAAGATTTGATCAGGAAAAAAATACTTACCAATAAAGAAAAGATTTTAAAAAAAGAGAACATTGTTGCTCCTACTTGAGCATCCAGCACAAAAGAGATTAAAGAAAGAGCTTGCACTCAAATCATCAATGCCTTGCAACCACTAACCACATGCACCAGCTACCTGGGAGGCATGAATGAATTAAGCAATTATTAAGAAGTAAATGGGAGCATCCACCTTCAACCTAATGTTTGAAAGGGACCTCACACCTCACCTGTGAGATACTATATACTGTGCACTCTTTTTTCTTGGTAGTCTGATATAATGAGGAATCACATTCATTGCATGTAGAGAGGGATGCAACCAACACAGTTTAAACCATCACAAGTCCTTGCTTTGCTCCAACTGAACCAAACAACTATAGTACAACATCTCACTGGAGTAGGTCCTTGTGTTTCTGGATGTGAATGGTAGTAAAAAATACCAATATATATAACCAAAACAGTTTAAACCATCACAAGTCCTTGCTCCAACTGAACAAAACAACATCCACTAGAGTAGGTCCTTGTGTTTCTGGATGTGAATGGTAGTAAAAAATGCCAATATATATATATCCACTAACAGTTTTTATTACACTATAGTCAATTGGATCGAGTATTAGGTGTTATATATCATCGATCCCTAACATGAGACTGACTGAAACCTGTACTTGATCACAATCTCATTTGTTAAATATGTGACATTATCACAAAGTAGACTATAATAGAAGAGTGATCAAACTTATATAAAAGGATCCATTTTCAACGCAGATTGAATGACATCCCCATTAACCTTAGGTTCTGTTTGGATGTGAGGTGTCAAAACCTGCGTCATACGCGGAGGTAGAAATGTGAGGGGGCACCTGGGCGCGTCAAGTAGGCTTTCCAATAATGTTGAATGGGTGTTTAGCAATTCATATTGCGTTCCTGATGTTGCAAACCCCTTTTATCATACCACCCCTCACTATATACTTGTACAATTCAGGGACGGGGGTGGAATTTGGATTAAAGAGCATGCCTATACTAGTACATTATTCCCTTATCGATCGAACACTAACCTTGCGTTCCCAAAAGCATTCTTTTGGAGCGATTGAGAAAGTTGTTTTTTTACACTGTCAACACCAGTGACCATTTTTTATGTTCTCACTCCTTCAACCATTTGGATGGACATTCTTGTGTTTCATTGAATCCAAGCCACATACGCCCATAACGCCTATCCAAAGGAACACTTAGGACAAGTTAGCAAGTTATTTCCACTTTGTCATTGCAGTATACTCGAATAGATGTAGAACAAACATTACTACTGTGAATTACATGAGATCTTTGTTGGAAAAAATAGGTCTGAAAAAAAGACAGAAGAAAAAATAATCATCCAACTATGTTAGACAAGTTTTACATGATTCGACTGTCCATAGAAAGAAAAAATTAAATAGATTATTGTTTTTATTACTGTAGGAGACTAAATTAATCAGAGAGCCGAATAAGGGATAAGATTGTACATATGCAAAGATTAAATAAAGAATAGCCCAACTCGATAAAAATATGAGTCCGATGCAGGAAAGCCCATGGGCCCAAGCATCTGTCACGGGTTGATTGAGTCTGCTTTCCTCGTAGATCGGGCAAGCGTTCATGCCCGACCAGATCAAGTCGGGCGATAAGTTATGTCCAACTTGGACAAGTCTGACAGTGCTTATGCGACCAGGATAAGACGGACACATGCTCAACCCCTAAAAACGAATGCCCAGCATTGCCCGATCTTAAGTATAGGTCGTCCAGAAGACAATATCCGAACTAAAACGCAGGTAGGCCATGAGCCCTCCCCTGCGAGGAGACGGTTAACAAAGAGAATATTCTCTGACACTAGAGAATGACAGAGTATCAGAAAAACATTTATAGGATAATGATGATCCCTATGGGACACGTGTCCGCAGATCCTAAAGTCACGTGGAGATTCCATATCATGATATGATCACCCCGCAAGATCAAACCTGACACGCCCCTGCTTAGTATAAAAAGAGGATTTCACCTCCTTCTCGAGGTATGCGAATTCTGATTCTCAAGTATTCCAAATTCTTCTTCTTCTTTAAATGAAGGGATTACTGACTTTAGCGTCGGAGAGACATTAACCAGCACCACACTAATGTGAATTGCAGGAATCCGAAGGAAAAAGAGGAAAGGGAGCACGACGAAGGGAACTGAAGGCCTGAAGCAAGCCGCCGTAAAAGGAAGTTCAAATCCACACCATCTCAAGTTCACAACAAAAGCCCAGATCAATGAGAATCCAGCGCAAGAAGGAAAATCCAGAATTCCTCCCCCACAATTACAAACATTAATTGTTTGGGGATTTAAAACCCAAAATTCGCAATTCTCAATGGTGGGAGAAATTTTTATTCAGAAAATCATATTGTCTCTCACAGAAATGATAAGATTGACATTACGTGTGCACAAAAAATTTAACAGTGTAAAATACGTTGTCTGTTGTAGTTTTTTCTTGATTTCCAATGTACAAAACATAAAATCATAAACCAATAATCATTCAACCATCACCGACCACGTTTATCAGTTAAAAAAGTAGAACATGCGGTGAAATTAGAACATTATAGATTCTTAACAAACTAAGAACCCAAAATCTCAAAACATATATTTTTAAATAACAATACGGTCATGATTTAATAATTCAATGAATCAGGAATTTTAGAGCTTAATGGAAATTTGAGCATTGTCTTTGTCCAGGACTATCATGTTTATCGATCAAATGAGGATTATCATCATCTTGTTGAATATTTAATCAGGTTTGGAAATTCCAATTCCAAGTCTGTATCCAACCCAAACTTATGGGGATACCCATTTGAGAATACAAAAATTAAGTAATAAAAATTACATGTTACTTCTCTTATTCTTCATCTACGTGACAATAACTAAAATAATAAATGAAAATCTTGAAACCCCATTCTTTTAGTTGGTCATCACTGCATGTCTCATAACAATTCATTTTGAGGTGAATCTGCTAATGAATGAAAGATATCATACTTCATTCATGGTCAAATATATGATTTTTAAATTTTAAAAATTAAGAATTGCTACAAAAACTCTCAAGGTTCAACTCTTCAAAGACAAATCTCAATCATGTCCAAACAATTGATGTTGTTTTTTCTCTTATATTAAATTGTAATCTCCATCAGACGCTAAATAGTAAGAAATATACTAAAATCTCAAAAAAAAAAAAAAAAAGATCAAATGAAAGTAAATATGTTGAAGCCATTCAAATCTTCATTATGATCATTGATTAATTCAAAAAAAAAATCAAACATCAACAAAAGCTTAATCTCTTAAAACCACCCAACATATAACCATGCAATATTTTTTTTTAGTTCATAATAAAAAAAAAGGCATGACATGGTGCTTTAAAACTTTGCTTGTTCCCAAACTTTTTCATAAAACCCACTTTTTAATTTATTTTGCATGTTTTGAAGGATCTGATATTCTCTCTGTGTAGGGTCGACTGTGTTTATATGAATCGAAAAATCATAAAGTGGGGTATATGTATTTATATAAAAAAAAATTGTAATATTTACTCATACAAATGTTACATCCAACATTATTCCAATACATCCAACAAAAACTTTGGGGATACCCATTTGATTACAGAATACAAAAATTGAGTAACACAAGTTACATATTACTTCTCATATTGTCCATTTACGTGATAATAACTAAATAATAAATGAAAATCTTGAAACCCCATTCTTTTTGTTGACCATCACTGCATGTTTATAAACAATTCATTTTGAGGTGAATCTGCTAATGAAGGGAAGAAATCATACTTCATTCATGGTCAAATATATGATTTTTAAATTTTATAAATTAAGAATTGCTACATAAACTCACAAGGTTAAACTTTATAAAAATAAATCTTAATCATGTCCAAATAATTGATATTGTTTTTTCTCTTATATTAATATGTTATATTTGTGACCTCCAAACATCAAATAAAAGTAAATATATCGAAGCCATTCAAATCTTCAATGTGATCACTGATTAATTAAAAAAAAAAACATCAAACATCAATAAAAGTTCAATCTCTTAAAACCACCCATCATAAAAACATGCAATATTTTTTTTCATAATAAAAAGACATAGCATAAGCTCCCATGATACACTTTAAGAAGACCTTAAAGACCATCATCAACAAACCATTACATCAAAACAACTATTAATAATAAAAATCATAAAATCACCCAAACCAACAAACACATAATTACATCCAATTAGTCCAATTCAATGGGAAGTAATCCCCCCATGCACCACCCTCTCCAAAACCACCACCACCAACCTCCTCTCCACCACCACCGCCACCACCACCACCACCACCGCCGCCGCCGCCCGTAAACCACTCCGACAAATCTTCCACCACCGCTGCCGCCACCTCCGCCTCCCCCAAAACCAACTTCTCCTCCTTCCCAAACCTCCCATCACCCCCCCTCCTCAACGCCTCCATCCGCTCCTGCACCGCCTTCGCCTTCACCTCCACCATACACGCGAGCGCGGTCACCTCCTCAACCCCCGCGCGCGCGAGCGCGCCCCCTCCCTCCCCATCCACGCATCTGCTCATCAGCTCCTTCAGCTCCTCCTCCCTGTTCTCCCGCTCCTGCCTCTTCACCTGCTCCCTCAGCTTCGCCACCCTCTGTCGAAGAAACGCCTCCTGGTTCATCATCTTCTTGTTCTGTTCCGTCTCCGGGAGGCTCTTCAGCCGCGCCAACACGCGCTGCGCGTCCTGCGCGGACGGCCACACTATGGGTCTCGCCTCGTAGGGTCCGTAGACCACAGCGCACGCGCTCACCCCGCACAGCACGCTCAGCTCGCTCACCTTCTTTATCAGACCCTTCTTGCGCTTGTTGAACGTCGCCTTCCTCGCCGAGTCGTTCGCAATCAGCGCGAGCTTCACTTTCTTCCTAGCCATTGTTTTTTGGTTTTTTAAAAAAATTTGGTAGGTTGGAGTGTTTATATAGTGGGGAGGGATTGAATGGATTTGGGGAATAAAAATCTTTGATGGAGATTATAAATTCTTACTAAGAAGATGCTCTGTTTTGTCTCTGTATCCCCAAAAGTGTGGGTTATGGATTGGATGTCATAGGGTGGGGTGGGGTGGGGTGTATTTATTTTGATTGAATTAATTTGATTATATTTTGTGGTTTTATAGTGTATCTTTGATTGATTGGGGTGGTGGTGTTAGGGTTTTTTTTTTAATTATTGGGGATATTTGGGTGTTTAAAATATAAATCTTATATCGTTTATGGTATGATTTAAGGAAGAAGAATATTTTATCATTAATTGATGTTTTACTTGCATTAGTGTGTGCAACTGTGCATCATATCTTTGATAATATTTGATTTTTTTTAACATAAAGGACTGTGTCATTGACGGTAAAATAACTCTGTTAGGTTAAAAAATAATTCAATACAGATCCATTTTATATTTTTTTTTTCAAATTCAAACCCCATCTGATAAACAGGATTTCCAAAAAAAAAAAAAAACACTTGTTTGAACTTGTTTGTTTTGATGTATTTTAGGGGTATTTTAAAAATGGAGCAGATTTTACTTAATCAAATATCGAAAGATTATATGTATCATGTCTTCTGAAAATATGTGATACATAAAAACTCAGCGTGAAGTATTTCAACCTATACAATCTTTTGAATTTTTTTTTTTTTTTGAGATATTTTGAATGTTCTACCATTGACAATTCTCAGACTTAACAACAAAAAAAAAACATTATTTTTTTAGAAAAAACAATCTTTTAAATTTAACAAAAATTTGTATGAAATTTTATTTGTAATGGTAGTTTTCTTTCCAATCGACAGGCATGTTGGAAATTGTTTGAAAAATTTTCAATGAGTGTTGTTACACAGTTTTTTTAAGCCCAAATTCTATTATTGATGTAGAACAATCATATAGATGAGACCATCAGAAAAGGTCCACCAAATAAATTAAAAATCAAGAGTCACAATCTCGGAATCGTATGAAATTTTACATAGAGAAAGAAACGAGAAGATTATACAACTAACAATTCTTAATTTCCAATATTCCTTCATTTAAGCCCTCAAATTAGGGATTTTAGTATTTTTTGTAATTTAATAGATTTGAGATATTGAAAAATTAGTTTTTGAATTTACTATTTTTAGTATTTTTTTTAATTCTTTGTTATTAGTATAAATAGGATACCTGTAATATAAAAGAATAGTTTTTATTAATAATATTATGAATTTCCATCCTTTTGGGGTTTTCTTCCATTTGGATTAAATGATTCCTTGTGAATTCAGGAGTTTATGAAATCTCATCGCTTGTTGGATTTTTTCTACCGTTTTTCGTTGCATTAAGTGGTATCAGGGTGAGAATTTGCCTGGCTTCGATGGCAAATAACGAAGTGGGAGACAACCAGCTTATTGACGGTGGTCTTGAGTTGGAGGACCTGCGATAAGCGTTCGAGAAACAACGCAAACAACTGCGATATATCCGCGAGACAATTGCTGGCCTAAGCTAACAACAAACATCTTAAAGGTGATAGGAGACACGTTGAGGGATTTTTCCAAGATCGATATGTTGCTAAAAATGTGATTCGACGTCCTTTTCATTATCAATCTGATCATGATGTGAAAGAGTCGGATGACAAGGGAGATGGACTTCACAGATATTAGCCATGGAGGCGGCGAACAAAATTCTATGATTATCGAATAAAGACAGAAATTCCATATTTCAATGGAAACATAAAAATCGAGGATTTTCTTAACTGGGTCTCAGAGGTTGGGAGATTCTTTGAGATGATGGAGATTCCGGTGGAAATGATGGTTAGATTGGTGTGATTTCAGTATCATGACCCCTGATTTGTGATTTATTTGATGTGCCTCTTCTGTGGTCACATGGAGAAAGATAACGAGGAGATCTTCTGAATTAATTTTTATACAACAAACAATTCTTAGTTTTTAAAATTCCTTCATTTAGGCCCTCAAATTAGCGATTTTACTATTTTTAGTCATTTTTTTAATTCTCTATTGATATAAATAGGAGACTTGTAATCTAAAAGAATAGTTTTTTTATTAATATATTTTCAAGTTTTATTTATCTTTTGAGAATTGTGGTTTGTTTAAGAATCTCGACGCTTTTTGGATCTTTACTTTAGTTTTTCACTGTGTTAAGTATCATGTATTTTTCTAGAAAATCACCAAGTATATATTTATAGTAACGAGTTATATGCTTTAATAGAAACTTTTTACATTTTTTATAACTGCAACAGTGCAATTCATTTATATATTTCATTTTTTATAAAAACATATACATCATTAGATGAGTATACTATTTTTAAAAAATTCAAAACACATGTGAACTGAAATTAAGACTGAAAAAATGGTTGTACATAACATTATCTTTTTTCAGTAAAAGACAGCGGGCAAAGAATACGAAAGTAAGGGTGTGTTTGTGCACAAACACCGAGGGAAAATGAGAGAAAGTGATGGAATGTTGGTCAAAAGGAAAATGATGGAAAAGAAAATATTTTCCCTTTGACCAGTTTATATGCTGTTTGTGCCTGTAATAGAAAGTGGTGGAAAATAAAAACTGTTATTTGTGCCTGTAATGGAATTGTTTGATACACTCTGCATAGATTTCGGTTCTTATCTTTCCATCTGCTGTTCTTCCTTGTTCATGTTCAATTTCAGTAAGTAACAAATCAAGCATTTTTTCTTCCAACTTTATAGTCCATGTAAAATTCTTTTTTATAGCCTTCTCTTTTATAGTCATGACTACACACTGTTCAAATGAAATATTTCTTAAATAGACATATATAGATCATTTAACTAATCTCATGTAATACTCAATATTGTTAAACATCTAATTAATTGAATTAATATATTTCTAACAAATGAAATTTTTAATTGAAATCTACCACAAACCCTAGAGTTATCTCTAGAAAACACTTTTTAAATTGAATATTAAGATTTTCAAAAGATTGAGGGTTTTCAATTTTTTAGATGTTTTTTCCTTTTTAACAAAATCTAAAAATCATATATACAAATAAACATAAAATACACATAATCACTAAATATACAAATACCACACAAAGAGAGAGAGAGAGAGAGAGAGAGAGAGAGAGAGAGAGGTGTGAAAAACAGAGAGGGACGAGGCTGTGGATTACATGATAATGGAGACTGTGGATTACCTCACGCAAGATGAACAGTGACTCAATTTAGGGCATGAGAAACCCCCCCCCCCCTTTTTTTTATAAATTGTAACTTTTAATTCTTCAATATTCCGAATTTAATCCATATATTACCACAATCTAAGATCTCAAATAAACCAAAAAAATGATATAAGATCTCAATCTAGGTTAAGCAAAAACAAAATATCCAAACAAAAAAAAACCTAGATCTATTTAGCAAATAAAAAAAATAGATACATTCAATAAATCAAATCAGATTAATATAAATAAAAAAATAAGCAAAGATCAGAGAGAGAGATCTTACATGAATGTTTTATCAGATTGTTCTTGTTGGTGTATTGTCAGATTGTTCTTGTTTGGTGTAGAGAGAAAATCTCACTTCCCCCCACTTTCTCCCACTTTCCCTCACTTTCCCTCCTCTAGAAGGGAAATTTTTTTTTCCCCCAATCCTAATAAGACAAAATAGCAAAGGGAAAGTGAGTGAAAATTTTTTCCATGTGTTTGTGTGGCACAAACACCAGGTTTTTAAGTGGTCAAAGGGAAAAATTTTACTTTCCCTCATTTTCCCTCACTTTCCCTTAGGCACAAACACACCTAAATACGATCACATAGACAAGATATGTGGTTCGACAAATGATTGGGTACATCCACGGCAAAAAGAGAATTTATACATATATGTTTTTGGTTTACATGTTTATATATAATATAGTACATAATTGCAACATTGCCTACACGTATCCTTTTTCTGTGACAACTCCTCGTTCACCCAAGTTAGTTTAACCACATGGCTAGACCCGTGTTTTATTCGTAGTGACAAATAATATTTCAATCGAGTGAAAAACTTTATTGTTCCGACAACAGTAGAAATTCTTTTCTCAAAAAGAGGGATGATATGCATGAATTTGTAAATGTTCAATACTATATCAACCAACAAACTCATAATTATATCACAATTAAAACCAGGGCTGATCCTGAGAATTGATTTTTTTAATAGACCTTATGCGAATTTTTAAAGTTGACCCCATATATATTAAAAAAATCTAATTTATTTAATATTATACATCATTTTATTTTAAGCCATGAAAAAATTATGAAACAGATACACAATATTTTATAATAATTTAAAAGTTTATAAGCAATAAAATAAATTAAATTTTAATGAAATGAAAAAGTTATAAAATCATAAAAATACTTAACACTATTTATTTTAAACAAGAAGAGGGACTAGGAAGGAAAATATATAGTGAGAATGAGATATTATCATTGTGGTTGGAGAAATTTAACTATTTCAGGAGATGAGTAATTTTAGGCTTGATTTTGAAAAAGATTGTGGGTTGAGATAAATTAATTAACAAGTAAAAGTAGCACATCTAACCGTTTATTTATTTAATTTCATCGATCATGCGGTTATTGATGCCTCTCTCTAGATAGGGGCCCTAGACACTGCCTTGGTGGCCTTTGCCCAGGGTCGGCCCTTATTAAAATTCTCTCAGAAAATTAGGTAATAGATTGTTATATGCTAGCAATCAAAATCATCTTAGAGGTAAGGACCACATGAGTTGCATCAATTTAGTCTTTTGGATAATGTCTTGCACTCGGATAACTAAATAATAATAAATAAAAAAACTACACACAAAACAACCGTCAATCTGAAATTTTTTGCATGTTTAATATGAAATTTGTAATTTTTTCATTACATGGGAGGGAGGGATAAAGGTAATGTATTTGTGAAATATGTATTTTCTTATATGAATAAGAATTGGTTACTAATTCTCACTCAAAGGTATTCTGTCACTCGATTCACTCCAATTTCCCTGATACTTTGATCTCTACATATGATTATAATTTTCATATAAAATGCACATGATTGGGTTATTAGAGTCTACAAATCTTTGAATGCGAAATCATGTGACAACGTGACGTGTTAATAAGAAATGTAATTGCATGAGATATATGATATTATTAAGGCTCCAAAACTAGTGAATTAATGTTGCAAAACTGTGAAATTTATGGACTTTGCTATACTAATTATAACAAATAGTTGTAAGATAGCCACAGAATGATTTGAAAGCAGTACATAATTAATGACAAAGTAAAGAAGAAATCTGGACTTATTTTGGTATGTATACTTTTTTTGATCTCTCCTTCTTTCCTATGTTTTTTTGGTGGATAATTTTTTCTGTGATCAACTCTTCTCCTAACAAAATGGATAAGACTTGAACCTGAACCTTTTCTTAGATCACCTGAGCAAAGAGATAGTAACTCTAAATATTGTTATGTACACATCCCCATTTTCAGTCTTATTCTATTATATCTAACAAGTGGTAATTTTTTATTATAATAATTTTTTTTACCAATATATTATATATATCTTTTTTTTCTTCTAAAATTCCAAACTCAAGGGGCTTATGCATGGCTTTATGCATGAATGTCTCTTAACATTATTTACAAAAATAAAAAATTTAATTTGAAAAATATTATGGATGTGGAGTGAGTACTTAAATTTAAAACAAGCCGTACATATTTGAGTGAACCTAGCTAATACACACATTTTTGTATTTTATAACTACTACTACAAAAGAGATTCGAGGAATGAGTGACAGATAACATTATAATGTATCAACATATACTCGATTTGTTCTGCAACCCTATTTACCACCAGTTATTTCTCAAACATAATATATGAAATTATTTAAACCTTATATATTCAAATTGCCTAACACTATATACATTCCCTATGTCAGTATACCCTTTGATTACACAAAAAGAAATTATATGCATTGAATTTTATTAGTCAAGTATATATTTAAAATAAAATAAAAAAACTATGTATTTGAGCTGCACAAGGGATTGTAAAACCGATCATAAGTGGCATGTTATGCAAGGTGGATTTTTAACTTTTTATGGGCAAATTATAGTAGGTATTAATGTTTGAATTTTCTGGAATCTGACAACTCTAAAAGTCATGATTCGTGTTTTTTTTTTGTGGGGGTTTGAATGCATGGTTTAATGTGGAATTGTGCAATCTGGCTTCTTTACAACACACTATTTCTAGTTTTTTTTTTATTTGTTTGTTTAATTAAAAAAATCGTGAATGCGGGATTACAGGAACAATAAATTGAAATTAATTAGGGTCTTTATAGTCACCATTCTATTATTTTTAAGTCTCTTTGGTTGTAGATATCTTTGGAAAAAGTAATCTTATTATTTTTATGTTCAAATTAACAGTTTTTATCTGTACTGTCACTTCACATATCCAAAAATATCCTTTCAACATTCAAGTATACCTGAACCATCCAAATCCATGTTAGGTTTACCATCTGTATTGTCTGAGTACAATGTTAGATTTACTAGGCATATTGTTAGGTCATTTGAGTATATTATTAGGTTACATGTGTGCATTGTTAATTTCTATTTGTAGATTCTATATCCTGGTTTATTGTTTATGCAGAACCTTAAGAAAATGAAGAACTATTAGGGGAATGGGTTCTATCTGTTGAAGATAAGAGATTCATTGAGGAGTTTCTATCAAACGGGGAGGTTGAGAGAGAGGGCGCCTACAAATGCCCTTTTGAGGGCGCCTACAAATGCCCTTTTGCCTCTTAAATGCCGGGAGGGTGGACGCTTTCAAATGTCGTTTGTCGCTAGGGGATAGGGGAGAGATCTGGGGAGACAGAGGGAGCTGAAAGGGAGATGGATCGGTGGATGATGGAGGGTTTTGGGGGGAGAGTGAAAACCATGATTTTAGGATGTTGAATAAGATGTTTGGGAGAGAGATCAAAGAGAGTAGAAGACTATTTTCGATACAACAAGCATCCTATCTAACAAATGTTAACCCCAGGACCTAGAAATAATAGGATTCAGAAATAAAGACCTAAAGATATCTTCAAACATATTAGGGATCTAAAAATAATATTAGACTAACTAGAAGATCCCTAATTAATTTATGCGGAAGCAAATGTTTGGAGAGATGTTGCATAAATAATTTAAAAATTCCCTTTTACAGTGTAATAACACAATCAGAGAAGCACTTTAATCTGTCATTTTTCAATCTTTTTGTCTGTGAAGTTTGTCAGTGTCTCCTAAAGAATGTCCATATTTGTTCAGTTTTAAAAGTTCTGCATAAATCAGAAGATATTGGCTGACTTGAATTCGAATATTTTCTAATTCGAACTTAAATGCATGTGTTAAGAGTCTTTCATGTATCTTGAATTGAAACTACTGATCAAGCATTCTACATTCATATTATGCTGTAATATTTGTTTTTATCTCCTCCTTTATTTGGAATAAATTTCAATCAGGTTTTTAAGAATGCTTAATTAGAATAGGATTTGACGCATGCTATGAATTTCACATATAGGGAAAATGCACTTAATAAAACAAATACAGATTCAGGCTTAGGTGTAAGGTATGATTAGTTTGTGACATTTGATCGCTTTCAATTTAATGCATTTCTTTTTTAATGCATTAGAACTTAGCTATTGATCTGATGTGCATCATATCAACAAAATCAATTTTTTTTCCAATTGATCATATGTTGCATTTGTTTATCATGGGCTTTGGCTATGTTTGGATGTAAAATTGAAAGCATAAATTTTTATAATTTTACGTTTCAAACTCAGCTTTTGAAAAGTCTAGTTTTCATAACTTTTAAAAAGCTGATTTTTTTACACTGAAGTGGAGGTGAGAAGTGAGATTGAAAAGCACAAAAATGAAATGTGTGTTTGGATACAAGTTTAGCTCTTTTTCTTTTTTTTTTTTCAAATGCATAATATGCCTGAGAATGTGGCCAAATTCTTAAGAGGATGGAAAAGGGTTTGTTAGACTCCTTGGATATTGGAGGCACAAGTGTGGAAAATGAAATTGAGAGAGAAAGATCACCATCTTTTACATTTTCTTTTCAGATGGCAACAGAATCCAAGTATAAAAATCAAGGGAACAAAGATTTTGGATTCTCTGGATGGTTGGTACTTATTTGCTATTGGTTTTCATCTTCTTCTTGTTGAAAAAATTTGGGTTTTGACCATTGACCATTTTTTGGTTAAAATGAGTTTAGGTTCCACCAATTAATTTTTAGTGAAAACTGATTGGATTGCATTCCTCTCATCGAGGAGATGAATGTGGTATATTTACATTCTCAAAACCATTTTTTGGTGAATAAGAAAATTGGATAAAAAATTCTCTCAATAACATGATGAAAGTGGTTGGTGGTTGGGGAAGAAAAAACTATAGTCCATATCGGTTGTTAGGAAAAAGCATTGAGGATTTATATTCTATTAAATTGCTTTTGGTGAGCATCTTATGGTGGACCTTTCCATGCGGAAACCACGTGCGTGCGCATGGGCATAATGGGCATTTTAGAGGTGCACTTGGCATATTGGGCGCGTGCATGGGCGTATTGGGTGTTTTAGAGGAGTGTGAGCCTTTTTGAACTTTTTGTTAGATCGGATGGTGAAGATCATTTGATCAAATGAAATCTGGACCATCGATCGACTGAATCCTCATATGCAATATGGGCCATCGGATCAATGGTTACGATTAGACCGTTGGATGCTTAAAGAGGGGGTGCCTTAGAGTGAAAATTGAATAGAGAAAAGGACTCCCCTAAGGGTCTCTTCAACTAATTTTCTCCTCTTTAATTATCACACATACTCTGCATTTTTAAATAATCCAACCATACATTGCATAGGCATTCCAGTCTTTGAGAGTCTACATTTAAGTCTCCATTGCATTCAAGTTAGAGAGAGTTTGAAATACACACAAAGTTCGCTAGTTCTCAGGTTTGAAGTGCTGCTACCAGAGGACAATCCGATCATTGTATCATGGGATGAAGGTTGAACTGGAGATGATGCTGCTCACCATCGATGATGCCAAGAAACTCCGATCAAACATGGAGAGATTCAATGTCGTGGTTAACAAACTGGTAGAGGCATCCTAAGAAGTCCAAGACATCATCGACGAGTACCAATCCCTCATTGACGCAAAAGGCTTTGCATAGGTTCGTCGAGAGAAATAATGGCCCCACAGGGTGTCAAGGTGAGGTTCCTCTACATAAAAAAATATATTTTTTTAAAAAAAGGATGGGATGAGCCAGAGAGGTTGAAATAATAACCCCCCGCCCCCCCTCCCCCAACATTTAGTGTTAGAGAAGACATAATAGTAGCATTAGTTTTTTTACATATGAGAACTGTTAAGTCCACCCTAGTTTATTTGGTGCTCACCACAATAAAAAAAATTAATTTTTTTGAGGGGTGGGAGGATAACAGAGAGAGAGGGGGGGGGGGGTGTGGGAGGAGGATAATGGGTGCACAAGGAGAGGCTAGGGATCAGAGAGTGAAGGAGGCGATTGGTAGAGGAGGCTGAGGAGGGGAGCGGTGTAGGATGGTGAGGGGAGCGGAGGTGGACTGTGGGTGAAGAATGCCAACTCCCTCCCCCCCCCCCCCCCCCATCTCATCCAGCCCAGTCCACTTCCGTCCACCACCGTCATCCCCAACCTCCCCCTCCCAAACATCTCTCTATCTCCCTCCCTGGCTTCTCCTCTACCGGCCACCTCCTCTATGCCCCCTCCAATTGTTCCCACCTCAAAAAAAAATTAAGGAGGGTGGGGACATAAATGTGGGGGTGGGGTTAAAGCTCTCATCCTGCATAATAGATATTCATTTATGATTTAAAGCTCATGTTTGATGTTCCACGAGTACATAAAGTTTTGCTTCTATTTTTACTCGTCGAAGATAACTTTTCTCAACGGATGCAGAAAATCGTCTCAGGTCATCTCTATCCCTTACTCAAATTTATATCCAAATTTTATTAAAAATTTGAGTAAAAGCTTCATTTGATAAGTGTGTCTCCAACTATCACTCTTTGTTTTGTTCAAATATTTTTAAAAATATAGAGTTTAAGAAGAAAAATAGTCATTTAAAATTTGGGTAAATATTTGAGTCTTCTTTTATTTGAGTAAAATTTTGAATAAAAACTCTATTTAATATGAATAAAGAGCTTTGCTACACAGACCACATGATATAAGCCCCTTCCATAAGCCCTTGAGGTGTCAAAATATGATTGGATGGCTGATTGTTTTTTAAAAAGGTAAAAAAGCAAAATACATATCTACCCCTCATTTAAAACACACATTCTCTCACCCCATATCCCTCGTTTTGCGTTTTTTTCTGTAATCCCTGACCCTCTCGCGATCGAAAATCCATTTCATTTGTTACATTGGAGGGTTTCAAAAAAAAATTTCCAAATCGATGTAATCCCCTTCGTCTAAACGGGAGATGAAAACCTTAGATTTCATTTCGGCTTTGATTTGAGAATTTTTTGGTTCATCCGAAGATTGAAAAACATTCAAAAATGGGTATGCAATCTTTTTGGGTTTTTGCTCAAATTTTTTTTTCTATATTGTGACAATTAGATGAATCTAATAACCTAAAATCATGCTCTTTAATGTTTATGTGCGAATGTTTTGATTTTTTTTAGATTATTATTATACTTTTGAAAATGTTGGCCGATAAATTTGTTGAATAGTAACTGACTTTGTTTTGATAAATTTTATTTATGTATATTGTTTAGAAGTGATTATTTGTGACCAGTTCTTTTTTTGTTGCAGGACAATGTAACTAACTATTAGAAAAACAGGAATATGTATTTTCAGTGTTTTAAACCAATCACAAAAATGTAACTTTGAATATAGCTAACTTTATGTCTTCGTAACTCTTCACAATATTTGTAATCTATTATGTATGTGCAGTCATACATTATGCTGTTTGTAAATTTACATTTGTATGACATGTAATACCAATTTCTTCAGCTAGAAAAAAATGGGTAACTATCTTTTAATCACGTTTTGTGAAAATGTAACTAACTATTGACTGAATGTGAACAAAATTAAAGTAATTTACATGCATATTCAGTTATTTTAGATGTTGAAGTCATACTGAATGTAACTATTTTTTGTGTAATTAACTTTCATTCAAATATCTTAACTATTAACATTTTGTACATTTGTTTGTTATCATTTGTCTTTGTGTTGTCGTTATATGTTATTTGATGTTACTGTTGTACTTAATGTAATTAATTTAAGTCCAATGTAACTAATTTATGTTCAATGTTAGCCACTTTAAATTATTTGTTGTTGTTCCTATGCAGTAAATGTAACTAACTATTAGTCAATGTAACTAACAGTGTATGAACATATTGTATATGTGTATTCTATGATGTGTAATAAGTCATTTAGTATTAAAATGCATTATAGTGGATGTATGTCTCAATGTGTATAAAATGGAATAACAATTGCTGCAGAAAAAAAAGGAAAACGAAAATAAAGGAGAGGAAAGAAATTCAAAAAAACATGAGTGATAATTAATTGAAGTTAACAAATATCATTCCAACACTTGGCATAACTGCTTTTGAACATTGTTGCTCAACATCAATAATGAAATCCTTCTCCGGACTGCTTCTAATAAACATGTAATTGAGTCCACTATATTTCCTAAAAATTCAAAAAAATATGAGTGATAATTAATTGAACTTGATAAGGTAGTTACATTTGCAAATGTAACATGGATTATAATACAAAATACACATAATAAGTTAGTTACATTCACATTTCGATGAAGCTAGTTACAAAAAAAAATACAACACATCAAAATAATAGTTAATTACATTATCTGTAACATGCTATGCATATGTAACTGAAATTCACATGCCAAATAACAGATATGCCGTGCTAAAATTCACATTTGACAACCTAAAACAACCAAATTAACATTTAAAAAACAGAAGAAATAAAATGAAACAAATGAAAAACAAATAATATAAGCAAAAATCACACCTGAATTGGCAGACATTTTAATGGTGGTCAAACTGTTCAATTTTTTTGTTTGAAAAGATTAGACGCTTAAAAAGCTTTCAAACAATCAAATCAAATTGCAGTCTCAGAAGAAAAAAAAATCACAAAAATGATGAAGATGATTCAAATATTATCAATTCAAATGTGAGAATGTTAAAAAAGGAAAAAAAACATCTATTTAATGCTCCACGCGGGGTTCTAATGAAGGAAAATATAACCACCTGCATTAATTACGTTTAAAGAGGTTAGAAATCATGTTTAAGGGTATAAATGAAAAATCACTCCATGTCATGTCATGGGGCTTATTTGAGACTTATGAATTAGGGCTTATCAATCATTTTCCATGAATAAATGGTTGAATAAATTTTTACATGACTTACTCAAATTTAAGTTTAAGTTCACATTTACTTGTATGATTGGAGATGCTCTGAACATACTTGGAGGCACTAGATTTGTAATTAGATGTATTACAGATCTTTTCTGAGCTATGTAACACTTGAATCTCCAAAACTCTCTTTCTAATTCAGGTAGAGGTGGTGGGTGCTGGGAACCGGAGGTCTTTCGTAGAGGTGACTAGGGGGTCGTCTACCGTCGGAAGCTTGGGGGGAGCGGGGGCCGTTCCGGGGAAGATAAAAGAGGGTCTGAGGGGTACTGGCACCGAGGGGAGGCTGGTGGGGAGGGTGGACGCGGTCGAGGGAACTCGGGTGAGTTCGGGTGAGTCGGCTCCTGGTATGGTAGACCGAAAGGGGAAAGGCGTGATGGAAGGGGAAGGGGGGTCAGAGGTCAGTCATTTCCGGAAGGGGTTCTTGGTGTCAGAGAAAGAGGACAAGGGGGTGGGTGTGACAGTACCTGGGTCTGCGGGTTTTGGCGGTCAGTCGGTGGTAGTGTGTCAGATGGGTGGCGTGGCTCCGAGGGGTGGCGTGTCCGTCCATCCTTGGCTTTCGGCGCCTGCTATTCCAGGACAACCTTGCAAGGTGGTTTCAGGGGGCTCTGGGATTTCAAAGGAGAGGGAGAAGGGGTCTTTCAAGGTTGATGGTGGAGGCCACGTGGAGCCTTTTAAGCATGTGGTGATTCAAGAGGGTGACAGGGAGGGATCCCACGTGGAAAGTTTAGAAGGGGTTGTTTCAGTGGGCCTTTCTCATATCCCAAGTGGAGATGGGCCATCCCAATTGAGTGGACGAATGGACGTAGAGTGGATCCCTTATGTGGGTCCGTTTGTTCATGGACCTCACAGGAGTTCGGGTTGGACTACCTCTAGTGGGCCATCGGATCCGGGTACAAAACCTGATCAGGTGAGCGGAGGGACTTGGTCAAAGTTCGAGCAGGATGACGGGCGTGTGTCGTGGAAATGGTCACCATATGCATGGCGAGAGCGTCGGTGTTTAGAGTGTGCTTCGAGCGATTCGTCAGTGGGGGAGTCGAGTCAAGCGCAGGCAGATGACTCCACGGTGGGGGCAAGCGTTCCGAAGACGGACTCGATGGTGGGTGGTGGCAGGCTTCGCTCAATAGTAGTGGGTTCTCTAAATCACCTGTCGGGATCAGTGGATATGGTGTCAGACGTCGGACGGCTGGTTTCTGGGTTGGTTCCACTAAGGGGAGTGGAGCGGTATGTGGCGGTGGGTTGGGAGGAGGAGGGAGAGGGGAGCCGGGGGTTTAACTCGGTAGATTCTATCAATCGGAGAGGTAGAACGCCAGAGGGTGATTGGGAGGTGGAAGAAGGAGAGGAGGATCTACCTCGAGAGGTGTATGATAACGCTCCTGGAGTTTCAAAAGCATCTAGTTTGGGTTTCCTAGATGAAGAGGCAAATTTTAAGAGTAGATTCAGAGGCTTCATTTCGGAGGCTATGTTCGAGGAGGCTAATGTGGAGGATGGAGTGGTTCTCTAAAACCGAGCACGGTTTGCGGTTTTCTGTTGAGTGAAGGGCACCAAGGAGTTTTGATGTTGAATATATTATGTTGGAACATACGTGGTCTCAACGACCACAGGAAGTGGGCGGTTATCAGGGAGCATATTGTGAGTCAGAAGGTGTCGATATGTGGCCTTCAGGAAACCAAGATGCAGGTCATTTCTCAGGCCGATGTGCGGGCGATCAGCGGAGGGGTTATGTCTAGTTTCGTCTTCAAACCGTCGAGAGGAGCGGCGGGAGGTTTGGTGTGTTGTTGGGATGATAGGCTTCAAAACATGGAGGATTCAAGGGTGGGGGAGTTCTCCATCTCGGTTCAGTTTGTGAACAGGGCGTCGTCATGGAGGTGGTGTTGTTCGGTGGTGTACGGTCCAAATGATGATGGTCAACGGCACAGACTTTGGGAGGAGCTCAGCCTAGTTAAAGAAGAGTGGAATTTGCCGTGGTGCGTGCTCGGTGATTTCAATGTCACGAGGTTTGCTGAGGATAGAAACAGAGTGGGTGGAGTCACTCAGGCTATGTCGGAATTTTCAAATTGGATCTCGCGAGAGGGCATGATTGATCTACCTATGTCAAACCAAGCGTACACATGGAGTAGTATGCGGGAGGACCCTTCGCTTGTGAAGTTGGACCGTGTGCTCGTGGACCATGAGTGGGAGGCGGTCCACCCTACCTGTTCTGTCCAGGGGCTTCCTCGGGTTATGTCTGATCATTCTCCACTGCTGGTCTCGGGGGGATGCCGTGAGCAGCGGACTCCGATTTTCCGGTTTGAAAACTGGTGGTTGTTGAGCCCAGGTTTCACTGAAGTGGTTGCTGACTCGTGGAAGATCTCAGCGGGGGTACTGACGGGAGCACGAATGGTGGCTTTCAAGTTGAAGCGGCTTAAACTATTATTGAAGCAATGGAATAGGGCAGAGTTGAAGAAACGGAGGGAGCGCAAAGTGCACCTGGCAGAGCAGATATTTGCTTTTGAAAGGTGGGAGGAGGCGGGGCTGGTTTCCGAGGAGGACAAAGCAATGTGGGTTTCCATGAAGAACGAGTGGGCTCTCATCTGTAGAATGGAGGAGGTGGCTTGGCGCCAACGCTCCCGTGAGTTATGGTTGAAAGAAGGTGACGGCAATTCTAAATTCTTTCATGCAGCGGCCAATGGGAGGAGACGCATCAACAAAATATCGCAGCTTTGCGTGGATGGGCGAAGGGTGGATAGAAGGCAGGAGATTGAAGAGCTACTGGTGGATCATTTTACGAATGCTTTCAAGCATAAGCGGAGCTGGTGTCCGACTTGGATTGATGAAGACTTGGGTAGGATTCCAGATAATATGCTTCGGTCCCTAGAGGCAGATTTCAACGAAGAGGAGGTGAAGGCAGCGGTGTTCGGAGCGGAGGCGGATAAAGCGCCTGGTCCGGATGGATTTGGGCTTCGTTTCTTCCAGGAGTTTTGGGGACTCGTGAGGGATGATCTTATGTCATTTTTTCATGAGTTTTTCATATCATCGAGTGGTTTCGGCAGTTTGAATGCAACGTTCTTAGTTCTTATTCCTAAGCGTGAAGGGGCAGTGGAGATTGGAGACTATAGACCGATAAGTCTTATAAATGGCTGTTACAAAATGGTGTCTAAGGTATTGGCAAACAGGCTCAAAAAGGTAATTGGCTTTCTCGTGGATGAAAATCAGTCCGCTTTTATTCCGGGTAGGCTCCTTCAAGATGGTTATATGGTGGTTCAAGAATGCATTTCGGCAATCCAGCACAACAAGAAGAAAGGGGTCGTTATCAAGCTTGATTTTGCGAAGGCATATGACAACGTAAAATGGGATTTTTTGTTGCATTTGATGAGATGTCATGGGTTCGAACCCAATTGGATTAGAATGGTGAGGACATGCATATCAACGGCCAAGGCCTCGGTGTTGGTGAACGGGGAGTCTTGTGGTTTTTTCCACATTAACAAGGGCCTTAGGCAAGGGGATCCTTTATCGCCTTTGTTGTTTGTAATAGTTGCAAATGCTTTCAGTAGAATGATGAAGCGTGCCATTGCTAGCGGATGGGTGAAAGGTTTGGCCTGCAGAGAAGGGGGGGAGATCGTTTCACATGTTCAATATGCCGACGATACCATAGTTTTGAGCGAAGCTAAGGTGGATGCGGTCCGTGGTGTGAAATTTGTGTGTCGGTGCTTCGAATTGGTATCGGGCCTTCAAGTGAACTTCCGTAAGAGTGCGATGCTTGGGATACATGTTGGAGAGCGTCACTTGTCTAGACTCGCGCGCATTCTATCTTGTGAAGTTAAGCAATTCCCGATGTCACACCTTGGGCTCCCTTTGCATATTTCAAAGTTGAAGAAGATCGATTGGGTGCCTCTTGTAGGCCGGTTTGAGAGGAAATTAGAGGGATGGAAGAGCTTGTTTCTAAGCATGGGGGGGCGGCTCACTTTGGTTCAAGCAGTTTTGTCTAATCTCCCTATATATTATCTGTCCATTTTCCGAGCTCCAAAAGGGGTGTTGGACAGATTGGAAGCTATTAGACGTCGCTTCTTGTGGTGCGGAGCAAAAGAAACTAGGAGACGGATTCCTCTAGTTAAGTGGGAGATAGTTTGTTCCAGCAAGTCGAAAGGGGGAGCGGGCATTTTATGTTTGGAGGACATGAATCGGGCACTACTAATGAAGTGGTTGTGGAGATGGATATCTTGTCCAGATTTAATGTGGTGCAGAGTGGTGCGGGAGTGCTATGGTTGCGGTTCATTGGCGAGGGACCGTCTTCCTCGGGTGTCGAGACGGACTTCGTGGCTATGGAAAGGAATTCTCCCACTTCAAGATCAATTCTCTCGAGGGATTAAGTGGAGGCTTGGGGACGGGTCAACTATTCGATTCTGGTTCGACATTTGGATCGGAGATGAGCCGCTGAAGGACCGTTTTCCGGCAATATTTCAGATTGCAAGATTGAAACATGGGGCAGTGTGTTTGTTTTGGAATGGTCGGGGGGTCTTGGGGCATTGGGACATGAAGTTCACGAGAGGTTTACATGAGGCGGAAGTGGGGGAGTTACTGCAGATCCATGAGCTACTCCAGCAGGCAGGGCCAGTGGCTTATCAGCGTGATGTGGCGGTTTGGAGTCGAGCCAATGTTACGGGTTATGTAGTTAAGGATGGTTACGATTGGTGGAGGAGAGAGCAGCCTCATTTAGTGATCACAGCAGTTAAACATCGGGAGGTTTGGGGGTGCAAGGTTCCGCTCAAGATTAAGATGTTCTTATGGGTTTTATATCAGAGGAAGACTCTTACTCGCTCTAGATTGGCGAGGTGGGTGCCGGGCTTGGAGGTCACATGCGCCATGTGCGGGGTGGAGGAGGAGACCGCAGATCATCTTTTCACTACATGCATAATGGTGCGATGGGCGTGGGAACGGTTAAATGTGGCGACGGGCATGCATGTCCATTTTGGTGACTTGGAGGGGATGTGGGCAGCGGGTCGGCGGCTGAGAAGGATGGGGGACCGGTCTGCAAAGGCGAAGATATCTCAGTTATTTGTCCCGGCTCTGGTTTGGTCGACGTGGTTGTCTCGCAATCTAGTCATTTTTAGAGGACAAAGACCATATGGGGAGAATATATGGGATATGACAAAGAGCTTCATTGTTGATTGGGGGAGCTTTTGTGTGGGGGCAAGGGGTATTAGATTTCAGGATGATATACTTGTAATGGATTAGGGGAGTGAGGAGGTAATCGATGAGTTCAAGTAGATGTCTCTTCTACTTCGTGCTCATGCGAATGCCTCCGAAAGTTGTATGATGTTTTTCTTGGGCTTTCGTTCCTTAATTTATTAAGACATAGAGGCCTACCGTTTAACTCAAAAAAAAAAAAAAAAAAAAAAAAAAACCTCCAGAGACGTCTCTCTCTCTCTCTCTCCCTCAACACCACCCCTCTCTCTCTCTCGGTCGATCGATCTTCTAAAATGGTATACAGAGAACTTCGAAATGACCGATTTTTTAATTCCTTTTTGGGTTTCTGTTAAAGATTGATATATCGATCTCTCTTTTTTTCGATGCAGATCCGGTTTATATTGCTGCAGAATAGGCAGGGAAAGACCCGCCTCGCCAAGTACTACGTCCCCTTCGAAGAATCAGAGAAACACAGAGTCGAATACGAGGTCTGACTCTCGATCACGCTTTCCCTCCCAATCTTTTCTTCTTCTTTTTTTTTTAATTCTGAAGACAGCGTTGTTTGATTTCGGGGGACTGAATTTTTTTTCAGGTTCATCGGTTGGTGGTCAATAGGGATCCTAAATTCACCAACTTTGTCGAGGTTCGTTCTAGTCTTTTCTTGAGTTGATTGATTTGGTTAGTTCTCGTGATCGGGATCTGATGTATTGTTAGATTTCAACTGTTTGGATTGGTATGATTCTGTAATTGTTTTATGATTTTTGCATGATGAGTTTATGTGCTATTTGATTGAAGGAAATTTAGGGTTAATTTGTGACATGTTCAATTGTGTGTTAATTTGTTTGTATAAGCTTGGGGGGTTTCAAACTCGAGACTTATTTTTTGAGACAAATGTGGTCATTTTTATTTCGTAGTCAATCAATAGACAACTTTATTGAGTTGTGGGGTTCAAACCTTGCTGAGCGATGCGGGTTTCTTATTCTAGGGGCAAATTCCTTATTGAGGAGTAGCGTGTTGACTTTTTTGAGGGCCGGTTCTCGGTAGAGCCCTCCTCTACCGGGTCTCGGTCTGGCCCCTTGGGCTCCATTATGTAAGCTGTGTTCCAGGGCATTTGTTTTGATATTAATACAATCAAGGTGCATGCCTACCATCATTCAAAAATAAAAAATAGATAATGTCCAAATGGGTGAGAAGACAGATAAAGAACAATGGTTAGACTCACATAAATGAGTGAAACCAGCCAAAACAAATAATACCAATGCATAAGCAAAAACAAACAAAGAAAAATGGGTTCATGTTGCTAGTTAATGAGCTAGATGGCTGTTATCTGACTTGGTATAACCGTACAAGCAATGTTCATTCATTTCATTCTCTAATCATTGACATTCATGAACAAGATTATGCTGTCTACATGATTCCAATGCTACACTTGAGACTATTGATGACTGACTGCTTCCCTTTATAATTCATTCATTTAATGTGCTGGAAAATGCTGGGATTAAGATGTTGCATGTATCCCCTTTAATGTGTGTGTCTAGCTTTTCTATGGTAAAAAATATGAATTCATTTAGTTGCTTAACTATTATGATTTTGCGGGCGTGTTAGAATTATGTTTGATGACCTTTAGTTGGTGCAGTTCCGTACACACAAGGTTATCTACAGGCGATATGCAGGATTGTTTTTCTCGATGTGTGTCGATATTACGGATAATGAGTTAGCATACTTGGAGTGCATCCATTTATTTGTGGAGATATTGGATCATTTCTTCAGCAATGTGTGCGAGTTGGATTTAGTCTTCAATTTCCACAAGGTTGGTATGCTTTTCAGTCCTTTACACTTAACGTGATTATCATCTTATTTTAACTCACTGTTTCTTCACATTCATAAGGTTTATCTGATACTTGATGAATTCATTCTGGCTGGGGAGCTTCAAGAAACAAGCAAGAAGGTACTTCCTTTTTTCCCTCGCGCCATGTCACAAACTTGCGCCAATACAGCTTTCTTAATTGAGAATTAGTTGTTTGAGACTCAAATGTACCCGTTATATGTTACAGGCAATCATCGAGCGACTGGGAGAGTTGGAAAAGCTAGAATAAACAACCTCTTAAGAAGATTGTCGAAATGCCCATCTGTTCGTGCCGCATACCTATTCACTGGGCATGAAAGTTATCATTCCAATTTTGTGGCGATTTCTGTTGTATGTGATGGACAAGAAAAAGATAATTTTTTCGTTGGAAATTGTTCATATGTCGGTCTTTATAGTGTGTTTCAGTTGTGCTCCATTAGTTTTTTATAGTCAATATCAAGTGGCTTCTTTTATTAATAACATATATGAGTTTGTAGAAGATTTATTTAATGAAGTTGAAATATTTCTTAATAGATTATATATATCCTACTCTATTAGGAATAATGTAAATGGGTATCCATTTGATTCATTTGAGTGCGTACATTTTTTGTGAAAGTATGTGTTTAATTACACAAGTATATATTTGGATCAAGCAAACAGATTTATTTAATCAACTCTTCTGATGAATCATGTCCTACCCAAAAAATCCATCCGACCAATGGTTCACTGTCAAACACATCAGTTTGTGTTTTCGTATCAAAGGAATGTGGAAACTGTAACTTTCCAATTACAAACTGTAGTGGGAGATAGGAAAAACACACGCCACGGTAATTTTTAATTGACACATGATCACACATTGAGTTACATAAGAATTAAACAAACTCATGGGATCAAAATGAAAGAATGTACATACAGCAGCACCACAAAGACATATATCTACACCAAAAGACGGCTCTCGCAATGAAGCACTTCTTGTGGGACAACGAGTTGGTTAGGAGGATTTCTCAGCTTCATCAACTGATATCAATTTCCAGAAAGCCATAACAGCAAGACGAAAAATGGGAAAAGCTGATGCTCGCAATAAAGAAGATACAAGGAGACTATATTTTGAGAATCCCCTCATAATACTATTGCTTGCAAGGTCGAACACCAGAGGGGCTGGGCAAATTGCAGGAGCCCATGCTTGCTGTTCTTAATAGCCTCCGGAATTCTGGCAAGCTTATCTTTCCATCCTTGTCGACGTCAGCCTCCTCTAGTAATGGATCAATGGAACCCTTCAACCCTGTATGCTGTAGATTACGGGACAAAACACAATCTCTCTTTAATGATTATTTGTTGAAAAACAAAGTACGCAATACCAAAAGAAAGAAATGAAGTACCAGTCTAAGTTCCTCGGGTGTGATATAACCATCTCTATCCACGTCGAACTTCTCGAAAGCAGCTTGGGAGCGTAGAAGCCACTTTTCGGAGTCGTGCTCCTCCAACTGATGCACATGCAGAGTTGCTGCAACGAATTCTGAGAAATCCACAAGGCCATCTGTATTGCTATCGATCTGCTTCGAGCAGGATAATATGAGTTCATAGACATAATTAAGGCCAAAGGAAGTTTCAGTATGTTGACTTCATTAATGCCAACTGTGCATTAAATAGAAACAGAGGGTTAAAAGAACACATTTTAGTTAATAATATTTTCAGGAACGACAATGTACTATCAATATTCATGTACATTTCATAGTTCATGGTGTCAGCCTGTAGCATCTTCACACCACTGAATTTTTTTTTCACCCTCTACCACATTCAAATTAATTGCACAATTTTAACAATTTAAAAAGTAGTTGCAAGAGCTTCTCAGGAAGCCTTATTTATGGGCTAAAGCATATATAACTGATCTTCATTGAGGTATGCATGTATGTAGCATATGATAACAGCAGCTTTTGGATGGTTCCCAAATCTATGGCATATACAGGATTTGATGTTTTCTAAATTGTTCTCTAGGATGATATTTATTGTTTTCTGTATTTTTTTAAAAAGTTTTTTAAGAAGATACATGACCTCTGTTGCAACTTTGGACATAACATTTATGAATGTATGCAGGACACACCCCACCCATCTCTGCATCTAAAAAAGTCGATAAAGGATTGCCAATAACACTTTGGACAACCTAAGGAAGTTTTTGACCATTTCCATCCTTATGTGCCGCTTTATGCAAAAAAATGCCAAAGGGTGGTACCATATCCAATCTCTCCCCTCCCAACATTACACACTGAATATTCAACTAGTATTCTGAACAAGGAGGTTCTTCCAGGATAAAAATTACAACAGCTGCTCAGGGTGCATAAGTGTAACAAAAAAGTAATATTGTGACACACATGAATGAACAAGAAAGAAATTGATTCCGTAGGAAGTACATTTTTCTTTTTCTTGGTGGGTAATTTTTTTTTTCTTGGTCAAATCTTCCCCTATCAGCAATGGCAGGACTCGAACCCAAATCTCCCCACTAAAGAGAGGGTACATCTCCCATCCTACCAAGAGGAGGTTCGATAGGAAGTACATATTTTCTGTCTCCATATAGACCTCATTTTTGCAGAAAGTGGACAATCATCAATTGTTAAATATATAATTAGTCAAAAAAGAAATTATCCCTGTGAATAAGCTTGTGTGATGAAAGGTTTGCCTCATACACATAAATAGAAGTTAGATTTGCTCATAATACTGATAAGAGACCAGAAAGAAGGAAGACATCATTAGCTACAAAAGAAAGAAAATAGAAGAAGGAACCTAGAAACATTTGAGATATTCACTTAATTTTGACCTACCGCTTGAAGAATCTCTACAACACGTGACTCCTTCAACCTCCATGGAAGATCTTTCTCAAGGGCCTACACAATTCACCAAAACAACTATAATAATTAGACGTGTCTACACTTTGTATTATACTTCTTAACACCAGAGCTCTAATTAAAACCATGCAAATTAAGGGAGAATAGGTAACACAATATGAACAATTAAATAATCAGAATGTAAGAAAAGATATACATGTCTCATTTCCTCGAGAGAAATGACCCCATTTTTGTCCACATCTATCGCATCAAATTGATCTTTGAGATTAGCAAGCTCCTCTTCATTAAGTGTGCTTGCTAAAGCCTGAGAAGAAAAACCCAAACCCATATCATTGTTACAGGGACATTAGATTTGAGGAACCAGTAATTGCAGTAAAAAAGGTGCAAGAATTATTTACCCTGAGTGCAAACTGTTTCAACTGGCCGTATTTCACAAACTGTCGCATGTTGAATAGAACAGATATATCCAATGGAATCTCTGATGCATTTCCCCCTTCTCTCACCCATGGATGCGCTGCATGTACAAGCACCAAGTCATCACATATTGCATTCTGTTGCTTGCTTAGTAAGATCAAGTTGTGTTTGTGTTTTTGCTTTCATTGCTTAAATAGAATATCTGTTCTATTATTTTATAATTTTCTAAACTTGATCTTACTTGAATGAGTAGCAGAAGTTACTTGGGGTATGCTGGTAAACCCCAGTTGTTTGTTGTTAGTCAAAAATTTCACAACAACGCGATATCTTCTTACTGTGACATGATAGCAACAGTAGTCTATTTTGTCCCCACCCATTAGTGAAGGTACTTTGATTTATTCGGGGATTAATTATCCAAATTATTGAGGTCATCTTGAAAAAACGGAGAACTTAGAAAATTGTAAT
Organism: Acorus calamus; assembly: GCA_030737845.1. NCBI lineage: Eukaryota > Viridiplantae > Streptophyta > Magnoliopsida > Acorales > Acoraceae > Acorus > Acorus calamus. The sequence continues at coordinate 38,308,006 of CM060858.1, forward strand.
GCATGGAATCTGTTTTTCAAGGGTATAAAACTATAGCACGTAATTTATCATCACTTCTTTATAAATTATGCTGAGTAAACAATCCATGCCCATGAAGGGTAGTCCTGGTAATCCTACTAAGCAACACGCTAATACATATATGATTAAATCATCTAAGACACAAATTAGATACATACACAACGCTTGTGCTGCAGTCAGCCTTACTCGAGGATCCTTTACTAACAACTTCTTGACGAAATCTTTAGCGCTGTTGCTTATGTTTGGCCAAGGCTTCCGACGAAAATCAGGCTTGTTTCTCAAGACCTGCAACCCGCCATCATAGATATAAGTATTTATGTGATTTGATTTCATTTGAAGGACTCTAAGGGTACGTTTGGTTGCATGATTGAGCAATTTTTGCATTTGCAGAAGCTGCGTTTTGTAGTCGTTCAACCAAACAGAAAAATTGGGACAACTTCTTGCCCTCAAAAGCTGTGTTTGGTGGGGGGGGGCAGCTTCCCACAGAATCAGTTTTAAAACCCAGCGTTCGCAAAAAATCAGTTTTGCAATCGCGCAACCAAACACACCCTTAGTATAAAAAAAATCCTCATAACGATGAGATCATTCGTATTTCAAACTCCATATAAAGGCATTCACGAGCAACTGATTCATGATTAAAGACGTGTTTCCTTTAAACCGACCAGCATGAAGTTACATTTGCATTCACATCATTGGAAGTATGGCATTAACAATAATTCAAGATCCAAGGGAACACGAATAAATAAGAAAACAGAACCAACAAGCTCTACCCAATCAAATACAGAGACATTTATTTTTGGTTTTAGACTGTTTTGGGTGTTCATGGTCCTTTCAAGTCAATCTACCTTTAGTTTTGTTGGGGCAAGTATGAAGTTCGGTTATTGTTAGTGTGTCATAATAGAATGTTCAGAGTTTGAATAAAACATGGAGCATATTTCATTATTAGCCGCATGGTTTTCAGGAAAATATGGTGGTAATCAGGGACAGACCCACATTATACGTTGCCCGCCACCACCAAGTCATTCACTGGTAGCTTTTTTATTTTCTCATCCCTCTCTGTCACTCTATTTCTTTTACATGTGTATTCCAACTTCTAAGCCCCCCCTCACCCAAGTCATTCCAACTTCTCATGGACCATTCTATTTCTTGTTACAATCATATGGGATCGTCCATCCTTCATTTGATGCTTGATCAAGTGGTTCAGAAATGTACAACCAGATTGACCAGTGGGTGTGGTCAACCACAATAAATGATCCATAAGAACTTCACTAATCAAAATAGACTTAGAAAAAACAACCAAACACCATCACCACTTAAATTGAGCTTTGTTACACACAACCCCAATTCCAATCCAATATATCATACACTCACACTAATGAGTTGTATATCTCATTAAAAAAAATTCTTATTTTATTTAAATTGGTCCATACAATTTGGAGATATGTTTCAGTTTTATAAAAACATATACCTCATTAGATGAGATATACCATTTTTAAAAAAATCAAAGAATTGTGAGGACTGGAATTGAGACTGAAAAAAGACCCAATAATTTTCTTAGAAATTTGAAATTTTAAAAAATAATATACTACACCTAAACATTAAAAAGTACTTAAAAAAAGAAGGAAACATATAGTAATATGTTATGATAATTGGAGATGAATGAATTTGTCACTCTTCGATCGTTTTCATTGATAAAGATATTTTAATGGTATCGATACAAAATCAATTATATAACTCTTTCACCACTAATGACATGTTTTAAATCAATATAACAAATTAATTTTTTAACAAAACATATTTTTGTTTATGATGAACGTTAATTAAAAATTAATTTTACAACAATTATACAGAATCTATCTAAGAAGCTATTTTTGTTTTACATTTCATACAATATATTAAAGCCCCCCTAGTAAAAAAATCCTGGGTCCACCATTGGTGATAATCAAATATTAAGGTTGATCTTAGAAAGCTAATATTAGACAATAGGATTTATGAAATAAAGAAGACACAAGCTTTTTTTTTTTTTTTTTTGATATTGGAGGGACCCCCGTGGCTAACCTTATGGTGAAGATGGGAAGGCTACCTTCGCCTATTTGCCTTAGTTCCATGAAAAATTCTTTCAAATAGTCGCCAACAAACAGGTAGATAAGTCAGTGTCAAGGCTTGAACCCAAGGCATACCCTTAACACAGGTAAGCAAGAGGACACGTTGGTATCTTAGGTAATTGTTTCAGACTCCACTAATGAATTCCCTTGTTTCATCTAAGCTAATAATAATATTAATCAGCTCGTCTTCTTCTACGCCCCCTCCTCCCCATTTCTATTTCCTCTTTGTTTTTTGCAGCTATGTACTACCTTTTTTCCCAACTAGTAAATGGCCAATCCTTTTCTTTCAAAAAAAGAAAAGAAAAAAAAAATCCCCTTGTTTCAAGGGAATGGGCATGGCAAGCATGCTTGTTTTTGTTTTAAGCTGTAGCTATCTGTATCTCATCCTCTTCTTTCAGATTTCATAATTTTGCTTCTCCATATATCAACTCATCAAGTTTAACCATGCAGAACTGAAAGCTTCTAGCATATCAAATGATAACTTTTGGAAACTTCATAACATTGTAAAATGTCCAAAAAATGCTCAATTAAACAGTAACACTCAAGCTCCTTAAAAAATGGCATATTACTCAAGACTTTCTAGTGGTGTACCTCCTTGAAAATACCATCCTCTGTCTTATCCCAAAATGGGCGTCTTCCGCAGAGCAATATGTATGTAATCACACCTATACTCCAGACATCAGATTCAGGGCCAGACCTGCGTTTTAACACTTCTGGGGCAACATAATATGCACTGCCAACAATGTCGTGGAACTTCTTGCCTGCATGACATTATTGTTATTTCCAGGGTCATACATATGGGAAGAAAATAATTTCTTAAACAAACGACAGTGTCACCTAACCTACAAGTTGTTATATAGTTTCAGTAATTTAAGAAAATCACTTTTGCTGACATTTAGATACTTTTTAAGATTAAAAAAAAAAGACAGTATAACTGACCTGCTTTAATAAAATCTGACAGACCAAAGTCTGTGGCCTTGAGTGAAGAATCCTCTTTTGGTGATTTGAAAAGAAAATTCTGCAAAAGAAATGAGAATAACAATATCATACTCAAGAAGAATATTGCTTCCTGCAATTTTAAGTCAAATGGTTCATCAACCACTGTTGTCAGAGGACTATACCTCAGGCTTCATGTCTCGATGCACCAAACCATGCAAGTGACACTTAGCTGCAACTTTAAGCATCTGCCGTACTACTATTGCTGCATCTCTCTCAGTGTAACGGCTATCCTTTCTGAACAAAAGATTCAGTAAATGAGCAATTAAATAATGTTTAGCAATCGAATTCACCAATACAGGCAGTAGAACAAATTAATAGAAGCGCATAATAAGTGACAAATAACATGTGAATCGATTAAATGAAAGAAAAGACATAAGAGAATGGGAATGCAAATGTTTGTCCACTTGTGATGACAGAGGATATTGGCAAACAACTTCAAATATTCCATTCGACACAATAAAAGGGTGGAAAGCATGGAAGAAAGACAAGTGAAATACACTACACAGGAATATAAAATACAATTTCAGTCTTACTTGGCCAATATCCGATCCAGTAGCTCACCACCCTCACACAACCTGATAAGAAAGAAAACTATGTCATATTTAACATAAAAAATTTAGTACTTCTTAAAATTCCATAACTTGCTACTCAATTTGATGAGTTTAGAACTCATTAGCATCTTTTAAAATTTCTCTTCATTCTTAGTAAGAATCTTAATCATCATTCTATATAAAAGAAGATATGCTCATAATTGTCAATGATCACAAATAGTAAACTAACAACACACTGCATACTAGTTAGACACACGTGCTCTGCATGTCTGTTTTGAGAAAACAATCCGTAATTAGTATTATTAAGAGGGAAGAATAATATTTAAAAAGGAACTGAGATCCATCAGTTGCACTGCATGCAAAAGGGACATAAAACATAAACTGAAGTCGTCAGCAAAACTGGTTAATCTTTCCTAGAATCCATTATAGCTCCTCAAGTAAACAGGTCATCGTCAAAACACCCACAACCCAAGAACATATGCACACATGTGTTTTAATACAAATGCTTATAAACCAGAAACCCACATTTTCACATGACTTTTTTATAGGGAAAATAAACCTGTATTTTTACATGACATAATGGTGTAGTTATATATAATGTTGTGTAGTACCAATTAATACTCAAGAATAAATCTTTTGAGTTGTATCCATTCCACAAATTTTCAGTCAAGACATTAATCTTAAAGGTGTGGAAGGACTAGACTCTCTTTGAGCCCTTGTCCTAGAGCGCTGCTCTCCTAGGCATGGAAAGGCATCCTAGACATGGTTATGGCGGTTATAGAAGAGATCCAATTCCTTCTCGAAAACGGGGTGGAAATCAAATTTTGGAAGGATGAATGGCTCAATGGAGCTTCTCCAGCATCTCTATGCCCTAATCTCTTCCAGGGGGCATTGGATAGGATGAGAATGATCTCATTTGTTATGCCTTCACATGCAGCGAAAATACCATTATGCAGATCCCTCTTTTGTAAACAATGTTGAGGTGGAGGAGTTATCCTCCCTTCTTGTGGCCCCGAAGAGGTGAAATTGAACTTGGAAGGAGGATTCAGTGGTTTGGAAATTATCCGTTCGCAAGGGTTTGTCGTCAACACCCTTTATAGGAAGCTCAACCAAGAACACTTCCCAAGACATTCTTACTACAAGGAATGCCTTATTTGGGGAGTCCTCGTGCCTTTGAAGATATGGAGCTTCATGTGGTTACTCGATTGTAAGGTTCTCACTAAAGTTGATCGATTGAAATGGGCACATGATGACAATGTTTCATGTGAGCTTTGTGGTATCGAGGAGGAATCAAGGGAGCATCTCTCATTTGCTTGTCCATTTAGTTTGAAGATTTGGGAAAAGGTGGGCGAGTTACTCGAGTCCTCCTGAAGTTCTTTTAACAAAATTAAAGGAATGTGACGTTGAATCCGAAAGAAGCGCAAGAGAGGAGATAGAGGCAACCTTGCCAAATGCCAATGGTGGTACCTCACGCAGTTTATTGGAATATTTGGATTACAGAAATGCATGCATATTCCAACATAAGAGATTCTATGTGGAAAACACTTAGGCGGATGTTTTCCAAACCTCCGCAATTGGGTTACCATGATATTAGGATTTAGGAGTGGATACTCATTCGACCACTATGGGTAATCTTTGGTTTGGGACACAAGATGCAGGTATTATTGGTGGATGGAGCTCCTCCACATCTTTGTGTTACTCAAGAATAAATCTTTGAGTTACATCCATTCCACAAATTTTCAGTCAAGACATAAAATATCCCTTCCTTTTTTTATTTTTCCTTTTTTTCCCTTTATTGTGTAATCAAATATCCCTCATCTCCTTTGTTTAGGGGCATCTTACTCATTAATAGATTTCTCCTATACTTTTCTCCAAAAAAAAAAGACCATCTTAAAATTACACTTTAGATTCCCATTAATTAGTCCAAAATAGAAACTTTGTCAAACAAGAAGAAATATTTTTTTTCCAAATTCAACAAGATCGTTTACGTAGCTGAGACGGACAAAGCCAGCATGATGAACAGTTGCAATCCTTTTTGCAGCGGAAAATGTAAAATTACATGAGTTGATAGTTTATGACTATGTTATTTAAGAATTCGATTTTTGTTTTCAAAAAATTTTTATTAAAGAATTGTGTTAAGCTAGCAAAAAGGAAAATATTCAAGTGCAATCAACGATAACTCATATGAAAACTCCAAATCAAAACCAAACAAGAGAAGCAGGTCATGTAAACAACATAACAAAGTTTTCCAGATGTTAAAAGCACGGCAGTGATCTATAAATAAATGGTTCATAAGTCACTTACTCCATAACTATATACACATATGAATCATCTTCGAAGGCATTGTGGAACTGAACAACATTTTCATGCCCCGTCAAAGCTTTTAGTATCTTCACTTCTCTCTTGACATCCTCAACAGCAATAGGAAGAATCATCTGAAAAGATCATCACATATTAACATTGTCAAACAATTACCAACAGTCCAGCTTTTCTGGTTGTAATTATTTTAGATGATATATAAAAAAAAAGGCATCAACTTGAATTGATGAACCAATCATTCCATTCAAAATTCAAATTTCGGGAACCAAACCCAAAACTCCCAATCCAATGAAACAACCACAAAGACCCAAAATTTGTCCAATTCCCACAAACCCAACCGAGAAAAACCAAATAGCGGTACCTTGTTCTTCTCGATTCGCTTGACAGCGACGCGGTCCCCGTTGGAATTATCGGTGGCGGCGAAAGTGTACCCGAAATGCCCGTGCCCGATGAGCCTCCCCATGGTGTACCTGCTCGTGAAGTTCTTGGAGTACCCGAAATCGGTCCTCTTCCCCCACGACACCACTTCGCCACCGCCGCTCGGTTTCCTTCTATGGCGGTTGTCCCTCTGGTTCTGCTCCGACGGCTTATAAGTTTCTCTAAGGTTTCCGGCGCTCTCTTTGCGGGAGACGCTTGTGGTGGTGGTAAGGGAGGCGGAATTGCTGGTGGAGGAGGAGCCGGTGACCTTGGTGGAGGAGGAGAGGCAAGAACCCATCTTGTGGAGGTGGTGGTGGAGATGTGACCATTTAGGGGGTGGGTTTTGGATTTGAGAGGGTTTTAATAAAGAGAGGGAGAGAGAGAGAGGAAGGTTTGGAGCAGGGAAGAGGAAGAAGGGAAGAAAGGAGGATGGTCAAAGGGGAAGACTGTTCTTCTATTTTTTCTATTCTATTTTTGGTTGGTTCAGTTTGGTTTATGCATGTAATACAGTAATACCCTTCATGAACCGGATGTGTATCCACTATCCACTTTTTATTTCATTCTTTATTTTTTTGGTGAGAGTGTATACACTATCCACTTGAATAACCATTAACCAATCATTTAGTCTAATATGTTATTTATGAAACAATACAAAAAATGTTACATTTTTTTAATATGTATATACGTAGTCTATGTTTTTGATAAAAATAAAATGCTTTATGTTATTCATGGTAGAACATATATTGAGATTATATAGTAACAAGCGATTTTATATATTCGCAGATTATATATTGTGTTTTGATGACATGGTGATTTGTAAACGGCTTTCATTTTATTTTGATAAAAGGTTTAAAAAACCTCTAACAATAATTGATCCTAGATCTCTTTAATTAGAGGTACCTTTATACCCAAGACTCCATTTGACCATCACATTGACTATATAAATAGTATTCCATATTATCATTTTTCATATTCAAATATAACTTTAATTAGTGATTTAAGATTATTTATATCATTTCTTATCCACTGATATTGATAAATTAAATACTATTGCGTCAAATATTAATGAAAAGAAATCATCCTTTTTCCCTCTTTCATATTGCACAAAAAAATGAATTAGTTTATCAATTTTATATTTATGGTTGATGTTTGCTTATTCTTATTTTGGATAGATGCCGTGCATATTCTTATTTGGGATAGGTAAATGATAATAAACTGTATAATTATCATGATCTATTCCACATTATCAGCATATAACCATTACAATATATATCTATATTAAACAAACAGTTTTTCCTCTTTTTTTCTTGTCCACCTCCATATTGACAAAATAAATAAAGGTCTTCAATAAAATAAATAAAAAGAAGGGATAAAAAATCCTTATCTGCCATTTGATTTCACAGGGACACTATTTTTTTCTTTGGAATAACACACGAGCACTACTAAGATTGGGCAAAGTAATTCCTTCCATTTGAATCAGATCTAGATCATTTGAGTAATATACGGAATCCACCTGAATAAAAAAATACTTGTCAAAACAAGGTCCATTGAATATTCTAATTCTCCAAGTCAGGCAGACAGGTTTGAATTTTGCAACCTTATCAGTATATTATTATGGTATAATTGTCATTGTTATGTTCCTTTGTTTTCTTTTCTCATTGTTGACTTGACTATTACTAAAGTTTCCACGTAAAAGAATATCTTCGTTGGATTCAAAACAAGACTTCCCTAACATTCTAAATGTTATTTTTCTACCCTTATTCAGACATTTGTTTTTTTATACCACATTGATGACTTCAAAGAACTCCATTAAACTTCAAACAAAGCCTACAAAATACATATATATAAATCATAAGCAGATTGAGGTCAATGGTCATAGTGATTGACAGGAAAATTGAGCCTATAATCTGGATTAATCAGAAGATCTCTGCTTTCTTAACCTTCTTTATTGTTAACATGGTGAAGTCATCATTGTCTTCATTGGAATTCGCGTTGGCCATTCGCTTCTTCGACACCTTCGATGTGGTTTTTGATGCAGAGATGATTTTCTTTCCTTCAACAGACACTGTGGAATTACTCTTCTTGACAGTGACCGCCTTCACGGGGCAGCTGAGATTCAGCTGCTGAGCCATCTTAAGCTTCTTTTCATGGACCTTCTTTGCTTCATCAAAGGGCAGCAGACCCCATTCCATCATCCTGAATTTTCAGGAATAATAAAAACAAAAGTTATTAAGAGTTGATTGGGAAAAATGAATCCCGTAAATATTCAGATTATGACAAAAGATGACTGGTCCCCTGCAAAGCATTTAATGGAGATGGAGATTTTTGCTCAGATGGTCTCTGGAACTACATAATAGAGAGCCAATGAGTCACTGTAAGCATGAAAAAGACTAAATTGGTTTCTATCACTAAGTGGGTCCATCGATGAACCCCTCCACAATCAAATAGACCATTAGTCCTCGTGTTGCCTCGTTGACGGCAAAGTTTGTTTTATATACCAGTCAATAATCAATTGTTGGTCATGATATGTAATATGCTGAATTTGCAACCACATGAGATAGACCAATTTATGTATGAACAAGCCCCAGCAGTAGGAAAGAGTTGTCTCCACGTGCATATGAGAAAACAAATGAGATATTCTTTTGTGATGGAATATTTAAAGGCTTGGAACAATATGAGACACATACTGGCAGAGTAACCCAGCCGTCACTTTAGAATTTTATCTAACGAGTGATTTTCATGATGGGTTCTCAGGAAATGCAATTGCAATCTACTTACAACAAAAACTCATTGGCCAGGAATTAGGAACAATGTTCTGCTCAAATTCCAAAGGTCTCAGTCAGTGTGATAATTCAAAAAAAACAAAAAACACCCCGAAAAGCAGAGATGAGAGATTTCAAAACAAAGAAAAGACAAATAAAACCTTTATGCAATAAGAAAAACACCTTCTCAAAAGACCCAAACTGCCCCTTTTTTGGTTAGAGGATAAAACGGTGAAAACAAGTATATGATAACTGACAACAGAAGGAAACACGATAAAAATGAAAGATCAAATTTCAGAGGATGTTCCGATGTTGTGCCATATAACATAATAGCATTCCCGACCTTATACCCCATAAAAGAAATATCCCATGGCAATCATTTAGCAAAGAAGACAAAGTGCACTGAAGAACAGATAATGCCCAGTAACAATCACTGAAGAAATAGAAATAAATATGTGTAGCTATATCTACACCCTTGGGGCATCTCCAATGGTACTTGTTTTCATTTAGTTAAACTTTAGCGTGACATTATATGTACCATATTCAAAGGGAATAATGGGGTACAATTCAGAGGAAAATCAAGCTTATCACAGGAATTACAGCAGCGATAATATACCAATCAATCATCCAATCTCACCCAAACTATCACATGACAAAGACAAAGTCACCCCACCACTGGCAGGCATCAAACTCATGATATTCCACTGGAAGAGTGTGCCACAGTCAATGATATTATGAACTGCTTTTTAGCCTATAATGAGTTCAGAAGTCAAATGTCACAAAGCTCCTATCCAAGTGAGAGATACAAAGACTAAACCTATACATTATAACCCAAGAATCCAAGATAATGAGAAGATGAATCAGAACGTTTATGATATACACCACAATAATGCAACAAAAAAGGCAATAGTGTTCAAAACCCATTTTGTCAGGCCCACTGTACCATCTAAAACCTCTTCTCCTCCAACTTTTAATTTATTTAGCTTCCAAAAACCTAACCACAATATAATGAAGCTAATTCTATTTCTTATCAGCAAAGGAGCAAATCCTCACATTACTACCCTACGATATGTCATATGCGATGAAAATGCACTAAACTAACACTACCTTAACATCGGCACTCGGCAGTCAATATATCTGTGCAAAAGCAAACATACACGAGCATGAAGTCAACATAGTAACCTCCCTTGCCTTTCCATTCAGTCCTCAAACTAATTCTTAGCTCAAATACAAGTTTTCTACAATGTAAAGGCACTCTTATTCTATTCTATTCAAATCAAAACAAAGAATTGCAGTATTCAATACAAAACAAAGAAGTGCAGTATTTTCTCTCTTCTCTCTAATCTTCAGTCGTCAAGTAAGGAAATTGCCTCCATGGTAACCTCATCTATTTTTGATGTCTGGATGAGATCACCAAATGGTGAAGATGCATTTTGACGTGGCCAAAGTCAGCATATGCATGCAGTACCAAAGTGACTTTTTTGGAAGCCTGAAAGGTCAGGAGGCTGACAACATCACAACCTCAGAGTGTAGTTTCTTGGTGTCAATTTGATCACTTGACTGAATATATAAAGATAACGGGCTGTATGTTAAGAATGGAAAGAAACTGGATTTGAACATAGTTGGGCTGTGACGACTGTAACGCGGACAATGGATTCTACTTCACACTGACCTCCATTAGCCAATATGTGATAGCCACCATGATAATGGATTACACCATCCTTTAAGGAGTGGCCATCGCTCGAAGCTGACACACTGTTGGCCACTAACTTGTAAACCTCTGATGCTAAACAACATAAATTTTCACAGACCACATATCTGAACAGTGTTCACAACCATTACTCTTTGCCCAATCTCTGATACACATTGTTATAAAAACAAACACTGCTAGAGTTTATAATATTTTACAAGAGTGAAGGCAACACGTAATGGTGGTTCAATTTTAGTCAATGATTTTTTGACAATTACTAGGGAACAAACCTCTCACCATGCACAGAAACCCCTATAACATTTATTTAGTTTTACTGAACTCTTTAGATGCGACAGGATACCATAAAAAAAATACCCATAACAAGCAAAATTCTTCAGAAATTACATCACCATCAAGCTACAGTGGAAGTTTGAATGGAAGGCTTGAATGATGACATATCATTCATACATGCAAATAATTTATGATCAAAATGTAAGAGTACTCAACTAGTTCTTCAAACAAATTTCCATCCAGCATAGAGAAAAATCTAAAATCTACCAAGAAAATAAAAGGATTGCTAAACAAGGGGAAAACGAGCCTCACCAAAGAGCTGCCATTTCACTATTCGGAAGTTGCTTGTACAGAGTTTCCATAGAAAACCCTCAATGGGTTCCTCTGCCATCACAACAAAACACCAAAATCAACAAAACCCACTATTCAAAACACAAAATTGAGTGAAACCCAGATCAGTATATCCTCATCTCCTCCAAATAAAACCACTAGAGAGCCCTTACTTCTTCGGGTGTTTCATGCTTCTGCCCCGGCAAGTCAAAGACATTCTTCTCCTTCTTTTGATTCTCCCCTCCCTTACCCTTCACTATCACCTTCTTCTCTTCTTCATCGACCTTCTTCTTATTCTTCTTCTTCTTCTTCTTCACCACATTCACCTGCTTTCGTGCTCATACCGAAGCTGGAAGCCGCGTCACATATTGACGAGTTTCGCCCGATTTGTCTGGTGAACGGATGCTATATGATGATTGCGAAAGTATTGGCAAATCGCCTCCGCAAGGTCTGCTCGCACTTGGTGGACTCCAATCAGTCGGCATTCTTGAAAGACCGAAATTTACAAGACGGGTTTGTAATTGCTCAAGAGACGATGTCTGCGGTGATAAAAGATAACTGAAAAGGGGCGGTGCTCATGCTAGACTTCGCAAGAGCGTATGATTGTGTGGACCGACTGAGATTTCCTCATGCATGTTCTCGCCATGCACGGTTTCAAACCACAGTGGCTGAGAATGATACACCAATGCATCAATTGTTGGGATTATATCTCGATCCGGTGTATCAACATTGGATGGCCATGATGAAAACATATTAGGGTGGGCACCTAATTGGTAATTAGTTAAGATTTGATCTTAATTATGATATAAAGTGAATCTCCTAAAATCAGGGAAACAGATTTGTTTGTTACATATTTGTTTGTTAGGAGATTACTTAGATAGCAAGTTATTTATTCATATAAATATGCTCTAGGATTTTAGGGTAAAAATTGGCATGGCATAATGTAGAAATTCATGAGAGAGATGTTGAGAGGGTTCAAAGGAGGATAACTCCATGAGAGTTTGTAAGGTTTTTTTGTATCTCAACTATTATAGTGAATTCTCCTTTTCATCCCGTGGATGTAGGCTTAGACCGAACCACGTTATTTTTTTGTGTTCTTCGTATGATAGATGTTTCGTTTTTGTGTTCGATCTCGTAAGTTATCGATGGCTTCCGCGTATCCGTTTCCTAACAACTGATATCAGAGCTCCAGGTTACGATCTAGGAGGACGAGATCTGAAAATGATGAAACGACATGGGTCGAAGAAGATCAGCGATGTCGTATGGAGGTTTTACATGAAGAAGAAGAAATTTTTTTTATCACGGTTGATGTGGCCGCGAAGAAAAAAAAGTAAGTGTGTTTGTGGCCGAGGATGAAAGACGGAGACGTGTAATCCTGATTGCATGGGATTTGCATGAAGGGTGGTGAAATATAATAGTTCCTTGCATGCCTCGGGATTTAAAAAAATAAATAAATAAATAGAGGAGCCGCAGGTGGTGTGTGCACAGGCGCAGGTGCGCACGTGAGATCACGGCGTGTGATGATGAGGCAAAGAAGCTTTGCAGAGACGTCGTAAGGCGCAGGTGCGGGTGTGGCTCGTGGGCTCAGACGCATGTGCAGAGGCGTGTGCGAAGAGCAACACGTGAGGCGGCACGTGATGAGGAGCTCAGAGTTGCTATGCAAGGTGCGTGATGTCGATTCTCAGTTTGTGCATAAAAAGATGGAACAAATGCAATACAGAGATTGGTGTTATGAACCTGGGTGGCGTCCCAGGTGGTTCAGTTAAAAAGCGAGTCCAGATATTCGGAGCTCGTGAACGCGTGGTGTAGCTTGTTAAAAGTGGAGTCCAGATCCTTCTTCAGAGATGCAATACAAAGAAGGCGTTCTGAACCCGGGTGGCGTCCATGCAACACAAAGAAGGCGTTCTGAACCCGGGTGGCGTCCCAGGTGGTTCAGGTAAAAAGCGAGTCCAGGTATTCGGAGCTTGCGAGCGCTTGGTGAAGCTTGTTCAAGGTTGAGTCCAAACGATCCTTCTTCAGAAACGCACATGGAGCATGCGACAAATTCACGTGATTACCAAGTCAAGATACTGACTTGAAGATGTAGAGATGCAGACTTCTGGAAGAGAAAAGTTCTTTAGCCAGGTGAAGTTTGCAGAGCGAGGTGGAGACATCAACAGAAATCTTTGAAGGGTTCGTGGAAGTCGGAGTTTACTGAATTCAAGCCAAGGTGGAGATTGTTGGGATTATGTCTCGATCCGGTTTATCAACATTGGAAGGCCATGATGAAACCATATTAGGGTAGACACCTAATTGGTAATTAGTTAAGATTTGATCTTAATTATGATATAAAGTGAATCTCCTAAAATCAGGTAAACAGATTAGTTTGTTACATATTTGTTTCTTAGGAGATTACTTAGAGAGCAAGTTATTTATTCATATAAATATGCTCTAGGGTTTTAGGGTAAAAATTGACATGGCATAATGTAGAGATCCATAAGAGAGATGTTGAGAGGGTTCAAAGGAGGATAACTCCATGAGAGTTTGTAAGGTTTCTTTGTATCTCAACTATTATAGTGGATTCTCCTTTTCACCCCGTGGATGTAGGCTTAGGCCGAACCACGTTATTTTTTTGTGTTCTTCGTATGATGGTGTTTCGTTCTTATGTTCGATCTTGTATTTTATCGACGGCTTTCGCGTATCCGTTTCCTAACATCAATACGGCAAAGGCGTCGGTGCTGAATGATGGGTGTTTGCATGGTTATTTCCCCCTGAACAGGGGTCTGCGCCAAGGAGACCCATTATCCCCAGTGCTCTTCATACTAGTGGCGAACGTCTTGAGCAGGATGTGCCGTATGGCGAAGACGGACGGGTGGATTTCTGGGTTAGCATGCAAAGCAGGGGGGACGCCGATATCCCATCTCCAATATGCAGATGATACGCTGTTTATGGGGGAGGCATCAGTGGAGAATTGGCAGGGTTTCAGGTTTATTCTATATTGCTTTGGTTTGGTTTCAGGTTTGAAGATTAATTGGAGGAAGAGCGTCCTCATTCCACTTAACCTCTCGGTTCCCGAGGGAGGGATCTTGGCCGGAATCTTTGGGTGCCAACTGATGCAGCTGCCGGTGAGACATTTGGGGCTGCTCCTAGTGCGCAACAAGCTGTCGAAGAGAGAGTGGGACCCACTCATAGAAAGGATGCAGAAGAGATTATTCGGGTGGAAGGGAAGATCGCTGAGCATGGGTGGCAACTGGTATACCTACAAGCAGTGTTGTCAAGCATGGCCCTCTTCTACCTATCAATGTTTAGAGTTCCTAAAGGAGTCCAAAAAAACGATTGAATCGCTGAGAAGGGCCTTCTTATGCAACAGTGTGTTGGAAGAAAGGAAGAAACCGATCATGGTAAAATGGGACATAGTTTGTCAACCGAAAAACTGTGGTGGTATGGGGGTTAGGGGTTTAGAGGACATGAATAAAACAATACTAGCGAAGTGGATATGCCGATGGGTGGCTAGACCACAAGAGGATTGGCGGATTGGGTTTGAAGAGCAGTATAGGAGCAGGGCCCTAGACCGGAGGTTCCTGCTGTGTACTAGAAGAACGTCTCACCTGTGTAGAGGCATCTTTGCACTGGCAAGTGAATTACGCACAACTTTCAAATGGCAACTTGGGAAGGGATGCTCAATATACTTCTGGTATGACTGGTGGGTGGGTATGGCACCTCTCCGCCACAGGTTTCCGGGGATCTTCGAATTGGCAGTGAACAGCAGAGTGATAGAATTCTGGCATGCCAATTCAGAAGAGAATAAATGGAACATTAGACTACGCAGTCGGCCTACTGAGGAAGACATGGTGCTGCTTCAAGACCTGAGGGCCTTACTGACAGCAGCCATAGTGCATCCGGGAGAAGAGGATCAGGTTGCTTGGGGCGGACATCCCAGCGGGAGGTTCTCGGTCAAGGAGGCATACAGGTGGTGGCGCCGTGAAGTTCCACACATCGAGGAGACTAAAACAAAGTGGAAACAGATATGGCTTGCCAAAACACCTCTCAAGGTCATGGTTTTTATGTGGCAGGTCTACCAGGAGCGGATCCTCACTCGCGTATACAGAACTAAATGGAGACCTGAAGACTCCATACGTTGCGGCTTGTGTGGTGCCAATGAGGAAACGGTGGTGCATCTGTTCTGTGTATGCCTAATAGCTAGGCAGTTTTGGTCATTGTTGGAAGCAAGGACGGGCGTCAAGCTTACCTTCTCCTCGTTATATGAGATGTGGCGTGCGGGCAAACAACTGTGTAAGCGGGGTGACCAGAGTGCCACAGCGAAAATATCTCAATCAATGATTGTGGTAGGCGTATGGACAATTTGGCTTACAAGGAATCATGCGGTGATACAGAGCTAAATGGAGACCTGAAGACTCCATACGTTGCTGTAGATACCCCAATTTTGACCGTCCAGAGAGACAGAAATACTTCAAGTAACACACGGAAATATCACACAAGTGGACACCAATAGAGAACCAAAGGTTCGGTAAACCAGAAACCCTAACCCTAGCCTTGACCTAACCCTAAACCGGAAACCCCAAAACCTTGACCTAACCAGAAACCCTAAACCTAGCCGTGACCTAAACCCAAACCCTAGCCCAAAACCTAAACCTAAGCCAAACCCTAACCCTAAACCCTAATCCCAGCCTTGACCTAACCCTAAACCGGAAACCCTAAACCTTGACCTAACCCCAAACCCTAGCCCAAACCCTAAACCTAAGCCAAACCCTAACCCATACCTAAACCTAAACCTACCCTAAAAACCAAAACCCTAAAAACCTAAAGCCCCTGGGAAGGGGCGGTTATCCCTAACCGCCCCCTGGCCGACTTTGGACCAGTTCCCTGGATGGGACATAAAGCAATATTAAATGCTGATCATTGCGGCGGGTCATGACCTTTAGCCGCCCTCTCTTGGCCGGGTCAAACCAAGTAGCCGACCCAAGCCACCGCTTGTCAGAGATGGGACGTTTGGCAGGTCATGATAGGGGCGGCTACCAGGAAGTAGCCGCCCCATCCCGGGCGGCTAGTTAGCACTAGCCGCCCTTCACCTGTTCTCTGGCAGAAGAACCAGAGCATTAATGAGAGGTCCAATCGAAGCCAACCCACTCCATTACCCTCGGGATATTTCCCTGCCCCTCTTTTACTATAAATAGAGGGGTCCCAAGCCCAAATATAACATCAACAAATCCACAAACAACCATTCCACACCAACATCCCACAATTCACATTCCCTTTTCACACTAGAAATCCCAAGAGAGAAAGAGAGAGAGAGCCCTTTTGTGAGAGAAACACCCATTCCCCACATAAAATACCCTCTCATCTCACCCTCCAAAAACCCGGGCTAAGCCTAGCTTAGCCTCTGCCCAAAACCAAACCCATTTCCTACCAAACCTCTGCCCAAATCAAACCAGACCTGGGACGGCTAAACCCTAGTAGCCGCCCCTGACCAGACGGCTAGATCCAACTAGCCGCCCCCCTATACACACCCCATACTCACACCCCTTTGTCCCATAACTCCTTTAGTCAAGCCCGGGAGCATAATATGATTACCTGATTTTCACCTCTGTGTACGGTATATCCGTGTCTCAGAGCGGAGACCCCACAAACTCCCCACGTAGGCGATCAAATCCGACCCAAACCCTTTCCTGTTTTTAGAAAGCAGGTGGCGATCACAAACCCCCTTGAATCCTCTTGAGCCGCTGTCGGGCGCCTCGACCAGGAACCACACCCTCACCCCTTCCGAGAAGACGATCCGGCCGAGCCCGCCAGGGCACGCATCCGATCCGAACCCTCCGAAGAACCCCCACACACGCAGGATTTTTCTCGACACCGACAAATTCTGGCGATCACGGTGGGACCTCCCTCGTGAAAAACAACAAAAGGTAATCCTCTTCTGCCCCTTTTACAAACTTGACTAAAATGCTATCAACCCTCTAGGAAGGTTAGAGTTTCTCACTCCTTGAATTAAATCCTCTTCTACTGTGCATTATAACATCCTTTACTGCTTTCGTAAGTCGCACACAGCTGCGCAATCCTTTACTGCTTTATTTACTGCTTTCAATCTGCATTCATCCCTCCACTCTACGTCATGGAATCCCACATAGAAGAGGAGACATTAGAGGAAAGGAATCACCAAGAGGGTCGGGCCACACAGTTCCTGACCCATCTAGAGGAAAGGATGGCTAGTCTAGGGTATCAAACGGTAGAGGACATGTTTCATGACCTCATTGACTACCGTCATGCCAAGACCTCGAGACAGGAAACCCCTGTCGAAACCCCTAAACCCATTCCCAAAACCCCATTCACACCCAGTCACTCGGTCAACCCGAGCGTCTTTTCGTTCACCCCCCTTTCCCCCACAAATCCAAAATTCCCAGTTGTTTCCACCCCAGGCCCCTACCAGACCACCCCAAACCCGGGACCGCTAGGCAGCCCTCCCCGGGGAGAAACACTGGACGATACCATCCGGAGAATTCTCTCCGAGACTGGTCCCTCGGCCCCCAAACACATGTCTCTACATAACCTGAGACAAATCCCGTCAGTCCACCTACCGGAGGGATTCAAAATCCCCAAATTCCGCCGGTACAACGGTCGTGGAGACCCAGACATTCATTTAACTGCCTTTTATCTAGACGCACGCCCGTTTCTAGATAATCAACCTCTACTAGTCTTCCTCTTCCAGAAATCATTGGAAGGAGAAGCACTACAATGGTTCTCCACCCTCCCTGTAGATCACTTGTCGAATTTCTCGGCTGTAAGCGAGAAATTCTTGGGCCGCTACGGTTACCAGAGGATTAGGACCCCCTCTATTTCAGATCTAACCGTAGAGAGAATGAGGCCTAGGGAGGAATTCGAACAATACGTGTCTCGGTGGCGCACCCTTGTCCACCGAACCGGTCTGCAACTCACAGAATGTCAAGAAATTGACATGATGTTACAGAGCCTGAGTCCAGAGCTCCGTACGAGCCTTTCGTACGGAGACTGCACTACGTATCAACTTCTGATTGACCGCCACAACAGGATTTCCCGTTGTGCAGCCCCAGCAGTACAAACCCAGTCCCCACCTATCAGCCATAGGGTTGGACAACCGCCTCGTAAGGCGCAAACCCCCACGGTAGAGGGGATCATTAACCAAGTATCGGCACTCTACCCGAACGGAGCACGAGTTCCTGACCGAGGAACAACTCCGAGACAGTACACGCCCGGATCATCCGGATATGCACCGCCTCGGCAAGCAAATCAACATTTTACCCCTCGATCAGTACCCGTCCCCGTGCCAATACGACAAAACCCCACAGTCCAAAATTTCCCACTCCAAAGCCCTATAATCCAGAGCCAAACTCAAACTCGGGCTCCCTTTTACTCCGCCCCCCCAAGAGCACAAAATCCAACCCCTAGGCAGCCCGTACAAAGCTCTTATAACGAGGTTAGACCTCCCGCATCCTACGACCAAAGACGAATGGGAAAGAGGGACTCTTACCCTCCCCTCCCAGAAACTTTAACTAGGATCTTTAGGGTGATGTTGGACACAAATAGTATCTCCCTCCCCGACGCCAGGCCTTCACTACCCGGGGCCAGCACGGCGCGTTACTGTCAATATCATCAACAATATGGCCATACCGTAGAACAATGCATTGTTTTTCGGGACTTCGTTTATGATCTTAATGATGACAGGCGCCTTGACTGGGCCATGATCAAAGGCCATCTGAGCCAGGGAAATCCCCAAGCACCCAAGCCACTTGGCATATTGACTGACCCCTTGCCAGGTCACACCCAAGCCTCCACATCTAGAACCCACGCGGTCAACATGATCAGGAGAGGGAGACAACCATCGCCAGAACCAAGCAGCTCGGAAGATGCTACTGATGGCAGCCTATCCGAAGAGTCCGAGGAGGAAGAGCAGAACGAGCCCTTCCAGCTGAACCTCGACGACCATGACCTCGCCATACTCTATGGCGAAGAAGAAGACGCAGTCCTCGCCCTTCCCGCAGTCATCAACCTCGAGTCCGACGAAAGCGGACTAGAAAACCCGGGAGAAGACGAAGAAGAAGAGCCATTCGAGGAGATCCCCGAAGGAGCTAGCGAAGGACCCGAAGGAGGGGAATGTACGTCGGATGACCTGCATCCGAACGACAACGGGTCCTCTAAGAGTACCGACACTGTCAATGGCCCCCGCCGCCCGATGACCATTTCATTCACTGACCAAGACCTCCCAGATCCCCGACTGCGAGTCTACCCCCTACACATCCGCGGACGACTTCAGATGTTGTGGCTGAACAACATCTTTGTAGACCCAGGATCGGGCATGAACATAATGACATGCTCCACTTACCAGAAGATACCCGGACTAGGCCGTCCTCCCGTCCACCCGGCCCACCATACTATCCAAGCTTTCAACCATACCGGGAAGACTCTCCGCGGCCCCGGAACATTCGAGCTATCCGTCGGACCTCTCATCTGCGAAGTAGCCTGCTTCGTGGCCGACATCGACACGAGGTACCCATTGATGCTGGGGCGACCGTGGTTAGACAGCATCCAAGCTATCTGTTCCCCCGACACCAATGCCTTCGACTGCCCTTCTTGAATCATGTACTGACAATTTGGGGAGAAGCACGCCTCCAATACGAGAACGAGAACAATTGGGCCATACACAATATGTTCACCTTAGCCCTCCGACCGAGGAACGAGAATGAAGGCGGTAGCCCACCTGGGTCCCCTTGTGACAACAACTCTCCCTCAGAAGAAGCGGCCAGGACCCAGCGTCCACCAAGCAATCTTGCGGAGCCCAACTCGATCACCTTCCTCCCCCATGAAGTCGCAAAAGCTAGAGCACGTTCCGCACCCCTCTCAATCACCGCCATACTCGGGGGAAGGGAATTCCGTCACATTCTCATTGACACGGGAGCGGAAACTAACGTCCTTACATATTCCGCCTACCAAAAGCTAGAAGGCCAGGTTCCCAGATTGGAGCCCTCGGACGAATACATTTACGCCTTCGACAGCACACGCAAGAACGCCTGCGGACTAGTCACGCTCCCACTGAAGATTGGCCCAGTCTCCACCATCGTTAACTGCATGGTGATGAACATTCAATCACCCCACCCTCTGATTGTTGGGAGGACATGGCTCAACAGCATCGAAGCCGTCTCATCCACCCGACACCAATGTCTTCGCTTCCCGTACCGCGGGAAGGTAATATCCATATGGGGAGAGGCGCGCTCTAATAATACTCAGGCCCGAAATTGGAGCGTCTGTGCCATGCGCATCCGGCTAGAGGTGCTCGCATGTTGGCAACCAGGCGCCACAGACGAAGAACTACTCCATCAAGGGAGGCCTTTGAAAAGACTCAGGGAGGGAGAATTTGGGAACAGGGGACCCCCACCAGACATCAGCCGGCCATCAAAAAGAAGCCGACCCGAGGAGGCAATACAAATTCAAGAACCAGGTACCGATCCTCCCGGGTAAGCTTTCATCATCCTGTACATATTTGTTTACAGCTTTTCCTAAAAAAATCAAAAAGACCAAAATATTTGTTTACCAGCTTTCGTCTTTCATCATCCTGTACATATTTGTTTACAGCTTTTCCAAAAATACAAAAGGCCAAAATATTTGTTTACTAGCTTTCGCTTTCAACTCCTATACATATTTGTTTACCTGCTTCCAAAAAGAAACAAAAATCCAAAAAAATATACATGCTAATCAGCTTACATTTCTCAACCTTGAACATACTTGTTTCCAAGCATCTTTCTTCAAAACAAAAAAACAAAACGAAAAAAAATATATGTTTTCTAACTGTCTTTACATCATTTCTAAAAACAACGAAAATATTTACAAACTACATTTCCACACTCTTCTTCACGACGAAAATGTTTTCCAAATCTACGCTTCCACACCTTTCTTCAAAACAAATATTTTACAAAGCCATACTTCCATGATTTCCACCGAAAAACGTTTTACAAACGGTCTTTCCATACTTGTCTTCTAAAAACAAAATCGTTTTCCAAACTTTATCTCCATTCTTTTCTTTCCAAAAACATATCTATTCGCCGACACAGGCCCCTTTTCAAAAACATAAGTATACATTTGTTTTACTACGCCTCGAACTACTGGACGAGAAGAGATTAAGAGCGGCAGACCATGCCCAGGCCTACCAAAGAAGGGTGGCAAGGGCATTTGAAAAGAAGGTGATAAAAAGAAAATTCGAAATCGGGGAATTAGTACTTAAGCAAATCATGCCATCAAGACAGCCTCACCCGAGAGGAAAGCTGCAACCCACATGGGAGGGACCCTATGTGATCACCCATGCCTATTCCGGGAATGCCTACCGCCTGGTAGATGCCGAAGGAGTCGAGGTTCCAGGTTCGTGGAATGCACTTTATCTAAAGAAATTCCATGCATGAAAAGCTTTCAATACTTGAGAACTATTATTCTTCCTTCCTGCGATTTCCAGCGTTTAGTACTTGATGATAGAATTATAAGACTCTCAAAGATAAACTCGTATCTATTTGAACACGTTTCCGCCAAATCATGTCATTCCCTTCACACACGTATAACTGGACTAGATTTGCCTGATGGAAGAAAAATTGCCTACCCCGTAGACTGGGACAATTTAAAACTCCCCAAAGCAAAATATCCCTTATTTTCGCCCCGCTCGTATTAACCCTAGGTCAAAATGAGGAGTTACCCGGACCTAGCATATGTCCCAAAAACTGGCTCTGGCACTATATAAACACTTCTAGAGGGGAAGCATGAAAAGAATCGGGGTGAAAAACAGAAGAGCCCCCCCCCTCAACTCGAATCAAAACACAAAAAAAAAAAAAAAAAAAAAAAAAAGAGAAAGTTAGGCAAGGAGAGGCCAAACACCCAAGTGAACGGGTTAAACTCTCTATTTAGCAGGCTTTCACGCCTTTACGCACGGTATACGCTAAACAACGGCTATACCAGTACAGATCCAAACAACGGACTGTACCTTTCCACCCAAAAATAAAGAAGTGGTAAAAAGAAGAAAGCCAGAGGGACCTAGGAAGTAAGACATGTGCTAGACTGGGACAATTCTAAAATATTGCCCGAAAGGAAGATATTACTCTTACCTCATTCACCCTCTCCCCTTTTTTTTTTTTTGCAATGGGGGTTCAAAATTGAGCTATGTCCACCAGGAAAAGCGAAATTTTGACCAAGGCAGATCACGTCCAGGTTTACACCTACACACACACTCACACGAATTCATTTAGAAACTTGCCTATCCAAAGGAAGCTTGTTTGACTTGACTCTTGGTACACTCATGGATTTTTCAGCATGTTTAGAATAATACGATTAAGCATTTGAAAACCATGAACCTAGGAAAATCGACGCCTAAGGCTTATACCTCTTAAATACAATCCTGGTTTGGACATGAGTGACCACAAGGGCTCCTCCACGGGGACTTGATGGCGTCTTTTACTTATGAAAATCAAGAACATTGCCCTCTCACCTAAAAAAGTCATTGAAGAACTAAAATGCCCCCTTATGCCACATATACTTACGCATAAGCGTGCATTTTCCTTTTCCAAAACACTTTGGCATCCGATTTTCTTGAAAATTGTCCCCACATATTGTCCCCACAAATATTAAAATTGTCTCCACTCACCTCATGCCCTTCCACACATGCGTGAGAAGAAATTGTCCCCAACTCCTACACATAAGTTCTTCTTCACTCACGCACTTGGAATCCCTTCCTTGCGCACTAAAGCCTGGTCTCCCGCACTTTTACTTTCTCGCATTTATATTTCCATTCCGCCTTAAGATGGATTGTAGCCCTTGACAATTCAAGCAAGAAGGGCTCGAAAGTCAGTGCAGGGGCACAATCTGGACAGATTTAACACTTGGTCCATGGAAAGAATGTTTTTATAGGTATTGAAGGATAGAACGGTCTCAAAAGCTTTCAGCGGCAGCAGCAGACAGGAGCAGCAGGCCCAAAAGCCCCAGGCATGGGGCGGCTAAACCTAACTAGCCGCCCCTCACTGGGCGGCTAGTTTGTACTAGCCGCCCCTCCCCCTTGTCTCAGGTAGGCATACCCCAGGCAGGGGGCGGCTAAACCTAACTAGCCGCCCCTCACTGGGCGGCTAGTTTACACTAGCCGCCCCTTGCCTGCACCCCTGTCAGTTATGTCAGCCCATATGTAATCAACTCTTCAATACTTCTTTACCTATTAAAATCAAATTCTTTCCAAAACCTGCACGTACACATTTCATACACATATTCATACGCAAAACCTGTATAGATACCATGCTAAAACGAATTATATATCAAAACCTACACCCATCCATGAATCAAACCTATAAAAATCCAGATTCATCCACACATACATACATATCCATGAACCATCCATGCTAAACTACTCTAAACACATGCATATAAAGGAGAATGATTAAATTGTCCCACCCAAAACCACAAGCATCGATTGTTTTTCTAAACCTAAAAGAGGGCATAAAAAGGGAATCTTTCTTCAAAACGCTCCAAACTTCGAAGTCTTGAGCTATGCATCATCGAAACATTCACCTAAGTCAAAACAAAAGAAGAAAAGCATGAATTCATCGCATATATACTATTCTTCTACTTAAAACCAAGACACAAAAGCTATACCTCGGCGTATCGTCGTCCACTGGAGGCTGAGTAGGAGGAACGTCCTGACTTGGCTGAGAAGGGAGCGGCGGATGAGGAGAAGACTGAACCTCTGGAGCATCGGGAGCAGCAGGAGTCTCTCGAACCGAAGACGCGGCCCTCGCGTATATCCCACGACTCCGAGACGCCGAAGGACGAGAGGCACGGCTAAAGGTGGCCCCGGTAGCCAAGGAAGCCGACAGAGAATGGTCAGGCTCAAGTGGAAGAAGATCAAGGTCCGCCTCGGTCATAGAGCCCCCTCCGACCAACTTCCCCCTCATAGTGGCCTCCCAGAGACGGACCTGCTGCATGTCTCTGTCTCTCCTCTCCAATCTCTGTCGGAGGCGACTCTCTGTCCCTCTGGCCCGATCCTCAGCAACCCTCAATCTCTCCTCCAACTCCCGCGCCCTCGCTTCCGACGCCCTGAGTGCCTCTCTGTCCCTATCCCCGGCCGCCTGGAGAGAACGAACCAGGTCTCCCATCAAACCTCCGGGAACACCCGCCGAAGCCTCCAACTCCGACACCCTCATCTGGAGGGAGTCCCTCTCACGGCCTAGGGTAATGAACCCCTCCTCCCTCGAGGCTATCATGGACCTCAGCCGGTCCGCCTCCTCCTCAGCCCGAGAAGCCCTGCCCCTCGCCTGGCCCAACTCCATCCTTGTGGCCGCCAACTCACTTCGGGCCACATCCAATTCCCTCGTCAGCTCGAGCTCCTGCTCGGAAACCACGGAAGGAGGAGGGACGGAAGAAGAAGAAGCGCCATCGGCCCTCGCTCTCGACAGAGCATCCACCTGAGCCTCGAGGACCCGGACCTGGTCCTGCAAGCGTCCTCTCTGTGCCCGCAACGCCTCTATCTGCCTGGCCCGCGCTTGGAGGTGCTCGTTGGCGGTCTTGAGCCTCTTCTCCATCTCATTCAACTCAACCTGCAAAAGGAAATACCATTCAGAAGATGTTCAAGCAAAAGAGAACGAGGAAAGAAAAGGGATTCTTTAACTTACATAAGCGTCCGGGATCTCCTCCTCCATCGTCCCGAGGATATCCGCATACTCCCGACGATACCAAGCTAGGTATTCGTCACTCGAAGTCACCTCAGGACGACGCTCCACCAAGACGCCTCGACCCATCCATCCCGCCACGTACGTCGCGTAATTCCTCGGGAGATTCGTGTCCCGAGGAATCCCGGCCACCGGAATCGAAGGGCGCCGCGGAAGAGGATCGGGCACCCACTGATGGTACCCAAGCTGACGGACGACCCGGCTGATCGCATGGAACACGACCTCATTGAAGTAGATCAGCCAGATGTCTCGCGCCAGGGCCTCAGGAACCTCCTCCGAGTAAGGCCTCCACGTCATCTAAGAAAGCATCGAAAGATAGGAAGAGCGCTTAGTCAAAAAGAAAACCAAGTACAAACCAAAAGGATTCAAAGAAAACTTATACCTCTTCCTCCGACAAGACGCGGAAGGCCTCTCGGAATTGGGCGAGGCGGTGCAAACGGGAAGATCCCCGGGGTTCCCATCTCATGGCCCAAGGGAGGGCATGATCGAACGGAGCCAAAGTCGGGCGATCAATGGCGAAGTGCTCGTACCCGAAGATCTAACAAAGCAAGAGGGAATTTATCATGACCAAAGTAAAGCTAAACCAAGAAGAAGACACTCATCACTTACACATACCTGAAGGAATGGTGCGAAGCCACCAAGGTTCTTTCCTCCAGCCCTCTTGACTTTCTTCGAGAGCTCCGCAAACAAGTGGGCAAGCATCGCCGCTCCCCAAGCATAGCGCCCCATGCCCTCCAAGTCCCGCATCAGTAGAAGGGAATGAGAGGAGACCTTATCAGAGGCCGTCGAAAAAGGACCCGGCCAAAGAAGTAGAGGAAGAACGCTCTCAACTCCCTCCGTGCCCTCTGTGGACACGCGGCCGCCTCTCTCGCCTCGATCATCGCCCGCCGCCTCTCGAAGCTAGCTGCAGCTTCGCCCTTCTGGCGCTCTGTGAAGGAACCGAGGCCGTACTGCCCCGAAAGCCGCCCCAAAGGGATCCGGTTCAACGTCCGCTCCCGCTCCACGAACTCCCATTCTCCGATCAACTCTCGGAAAAGCCCCCTGTAGTCAGCTAGGGTGGCCGCGATCACCGCCTCCCCCAGAACCGGAAGGCCGGTGATCCGATGGACGTCCTCGAGCGTCGGCATGACAGCACCGGTAGGGAGGATGAACGTGCAACTCTCCGGATCCCATCTCTCCGCCAAGGCCTCCACATATGGACGGTGGACGTGGAATGGCTCGATCAGGAAGAAGGAACGGAAGCCCGCTCCATCCACCAAGCTCCGCTCCTCCTGCCCCAAGGCGTCGTACCATCTCTTCGTCCCGTGCCATAAAGCCCGGATACGATTCGGCCTCTACAAAACAAGCGAAGGGAACATGGGTTAGTTTAAAAGCAAGCGAGAGGTAAGAGTCCAAATCTACGAAATCAGTTTAAACCATGCTTAGCGAAATCAAGACTCCCACATGCTAAAAGAATGAAAGTAAGAAACTACACTCCTCATATGATCACGCA
Source organism: Acorus calamus (assembly GCA_030737845.1). Lineage (NCBI taxonomy): Eukaryota > Viridiplantae > Streptophyta > Magnoliopsida > Acorales > Acoraceae > Acorus > Acorus calamus. The sequence goes on from CM060858.1 coordinate 38,334,695, forward strand.
TGCTAGACAAATATCAAACACATCCCGCCGTGGTCACCCTCACGCACTTTCTTACATCAAGCCTATCAAACACACCTAAGCGATACAGCCATATGGAACACGAACCCATGAAATGCATGCACCCCCTCATGCTCTACCACGATCAAACACGTACGAAATCACATACACATAGAAAACTATCGCATGCAAGCATATTAGCTATATCATTTCTCTCCTTTACATGCATATGACAAACATGGATAAATATATATAGAAATTGTCCCCCTCCCTATAAAAACAAACCCATGACAGCATGCTTACGCATCCCACCGTGATTAACTTATACACAAGCATGCCTATTTAAAAAATAACACACATATACGAGTATAATACACACATACAACCTGTTCATACCACCAACACATGCATATACACCAAAATAAAAGGCAAAGACTAAAGGATTAGGAACATACCACGGCCCGTGTGGACCCAGGGGCGTCCACCTCGGCCTCGTCGGGATCGTCCATCCCGTCGTCATCCTCCTCCTCATCCTCCTCAAACACGGCCTCCTCGGCCTCAACCCCAACACCCACACCGGCCTCAGCAGCCCCAGTGCCCATACCCTCGGCCTCCCCGGCCCCGTCCCTAGCCTCTCCTATCCCCTCCACCCTCCCCACGCCGGAGATAAACTCCGCAAAGGCCCCCATAGCCCTACTCTCCTCCTCCTCAGCCCTGGCCTCTGTGGCCTCCCTATCCAACATCCCGACAAGGGCATCCAACGACGCCCTCACCTCCTCGCTAACTCCCTCGACCCCTACCCCCTCGGTTGCACCCTCAATCGATTCTCCAACCCCCGGAACCACCTCCTCGGCCACCACCGGTCGATCCCCACGCCTCCTCTTGCGTATATAGCCTATCACACTCCCCCCTACCTCCGGGACAGCCCCCGAAGGCAAATCCCCGACCTCACCCACGCCAATATCCACCGGCGGCACCTCCGTCGTACCCATACCCTCCCCCACGGCCTCGACCTCCGGCCTATCGCTCTCCGATGATGAAGAGCTCGGGCTACGCTCTCCACGAGCCACCCGCGGTCGTTTCCCCCTCGAAGCAATCGCCTTCGACCTCGTCATCTCCTCGGTTTGGAAAAGAAAAAGGAGAACCCAAACTAGGGTTTCGAAATCAAGGGAAAGAGAAAGATTGAGGTCGAAATGGAGGAAAGAAAGGCAAAGAAATCAGGGTTTTCGAGTTTGAAACCGAAGGGAAGAAGAGAAGAGGGAAGAGAAACCGTTTTAAAAACATATGGGGAGAGAGAGGGTCTTTTCGGTTATAAGGGACCCAGTCGAGGGGCGGCTACCCGCGAGTAGCCGCCCCATCTCGGGCGGCTAGTTACAACTAGCCGCCCCTCCCAGTTTTTCTCTTTTGCTTAAAAAACCCCCTTCCAATCTTTTCAGCCCTAAAATTCAAGGTTCTCCATACCAAACAGCCATGTATTGGCTTATTTCCAGGCATTACTTGATCAAACACGACTCTCCCGAAGTTTTGCAACACATTCAGTACCATTCAGATTCAAATTTCTTCAGTTCTGGTTCTTTTCCAGAGTTCTTATCCCTCGGATGATCCAATTCACCCAAATCAACCTTTTACTTGCTTTCTGTCGGCGATATCCCCTCCTTGCTGAGTTTTCCCAAACACGGGAACGGTAGGCACGAGGAAACTGACGCTGGGCTGCTCCGTGCACGATAGCTAAGAACCCCGACCGCGGGTTGGATCACTCACCATTTACTTTTCCCCGCCTTCCACCTGGATCATCTTCTCGGATAAAAATTCTAAGTCAAGACCTAGCCTCTGACAGCCTAAATCAACTCCCCAAAAAGTACTGTTCGTGTTGGCATAACTTCTTGAAGGTCGGGCCGGCCAAAATAGGGGTCTCTTTCCTTATCATCGGTCGAAGTCTTTCCTGCTTCGCACAAAGACTCCGTCCGATGAGGGACAATTGTAGATACCCCAATTTTGACCGTCCAGAGAGACAGAAATACTTCAAGTAACACACGGAAATATCCCACAAGTGGACACCAATAGAGAACCAAAGGTTCGGTAAACCAGAAACCCTAACCCCAGCCTTGACCTAACCCTAAACCGGAAACCCCAAAACCTTGACCTAACCAGAAACCCTAAACCTAGCCGTGACCTAAACCCAAACCCTAGCCCAAAACCTAAACCTAAGCCAAACCCTAACCCTAAACCCTAATCCCAGCCTTGACCTAACCCTAAACCGGAAACCCTAAACCTTGACCTAACCCCAAACCCTAGCCCAAACCCTAAACCTAAGCCAAACCCTAACCCAGACCTAAACCTAAACCTTCCCTAAAAACCAAAACCCTAAAAACCTAAAGCCCCTGGGAAGGGGCGACTATCCCTAACTAGCCGCCCCTCACTGGGCGGCTAGTTTACACTAGCCGCCCCCCTAACCGCCCCGTGGCTGACTTTGGACCAGTTCCGTGGATGGGACATAAAGCAATATTAAATGCTGATCATTGCGGCGGGTCATGACCTTTAGCCGTCCTCTCTTGGCCGGGTCAAACCAAGTAGCCGACCCAAGCCACCGCTTGTCAGAGATGGGACGTTTGGCAGGTCATGATAGGGGCGGCTACCAGGAAGTAGCCGCCCCATCCCGGGCGCTAGTTAGCACTAGCCGCCCTTCACCTGTTCTCTGGCAGAAGAACCAGAGCATTAATGAGAGGTCCAATCGAAGCCAACCCACTCCATTACCCTCGGGATATTTTCCTGCCCCTCTTTTACTATAAATAGAGGGGTCCCAAGCAAAAATATCTCAATCAATGATTGCGGCAGGCGTATGGACGATTTGGCTTACAAGGAATCATGCGGTGTTTAGGAACACTTGCATATAAATATGATTGAGATGGGGATGCATATACTTGCAGACTGGGGCAGATTCCTATCTAGGGCGTCGGCCATCAACTTTCGGGATGGGAGGATGATAATCACGGGATAAAGGTGCTACATTCGCATGATGGGTTAGGTAGTCTATCGACTACTCAGCCCGCTTGACCCGGCAGGGGATCGTGGCCTTTCTCCCATTTTTTTCTTGTTTTATTATTTACTATGTATTCTATCTTCTCTCATCTACTTATATTCGGACCATGTATGGAATGCTTCTTCTAATAGATGGTCTACCTTTTGCTCAAAAAAACATCACTCTAATCTTTGTTAGATTACTTCACACAAAAAACATATTTTCCTACAAAACAACAATCTCTCTCTATATGACTCAAATCAATTCTCTTAGAGGTTTTGTTATTATATATCATATTTTATGTTTCTTATATATATTTTACCTGATATTTTTTTTATCATTTTTTATTGTGTATATAGTTTTCCATGGAGCATATATAGAATAAAATGGAATTGTTCGGGGTGTTGATTGAGTTCAAGTTTAAAGCAGTAAAGATGTGTGCAGATGTGTGCAGCATAAAGCGGTAAAGAGTGTGATGCAAGCAGTAAAGAATGCGCAGCAGTGTGTGACTTGCAAATGAAACACAAAAAAATTATTTATTTTCACTAATTCATACTTGCAGACATTCCGCAAAACCGCCGAGGTTCTTGCCCTCGGCCCTCTTCACTTTCTTAGACAGCTCTACAAAAAGGTGGGCGAGCATGGCTGCCGCCCCAAGCAAAGTGACACATGGTCCCCAAGTCCCTCATCAACAACAAGAAATGGGAGGACACCTTGTTCGAGGCTGTCGAGAAAAGAACCTGACCGAAGAAGTAGAGTAAGAACGCCCTCAACTCCCTCCGTGCCCTCTGTAGGCGCGCAACAGCCTCCCTCACCTCAATCATCTTCTGCCTCTGCTCATAACTAGTCACGGCCTCACCCTTCTGACGCCGCGTGAACGAACCAAGGCCGTACTGCCTCGACAGCTGTCTGAGAGGGATATGGTTCAAAGTCCACTCTCGCTCAATAAACTCCCACTCCCCAATTAACTCTCAGAATAACGCCCTATGGTCGACACTGGTAGCCGCTATCACCGCCTTGCCCAAAGCTGGGAGACCTGTGATGCGTTATAATATGTAATTTAAATATGTGTTGTGCCTTAATACAGTAAATAATATTTTAATATTCTAAATCCTTATTCACATTTTTTTTGCTTGGCTACTCACACACACACAGCATCATTAGTATATATCTATTTTTTTAAAGAAGCATCAATATTTAATAGAGTTCATCATCAAAAATTCAAATTATATTAACACATATATAACAAAAATCACATATTACAAAAAGTTTAGAGTAAAAAATTTATATATGAGTGTGGAGGTAAATATGCGCTAGGACACATGTCAGTTTGAAGACGAACATGGGCCATCTGACTTATGGCCCACAAGACCCGGTCAAAGATGAACAACCTCAGGGTGATGTCATCAGGAGTGCAGACACGATTAGACTGAAGGATCTAATCGGACAGTCGAACACCTCGCGAGTATATGTCACCTCGAGTAATCTAAGGCACGACCATACACCAGGTCTGGTCGATCAACCTTACTCCTCAATAACGAGTAGTCTAAGGCACGACCAGACATTAGGTCTGGACGGTCGACCTTACTCCTCGGTAACGAGCAGTCTAAGGCATGAAACAAGAGGTGTGGTCAGTCAACCTTATTCCTCGCAGATAATCTTGGAAACGTAACGCGCAGGCGAGCACACCAAGGGACGCCAAGCAGATGGAGAAACGGTCAGAAGACCAATAGCTCCTATAACCGTCACGTTGGCACTTAAAGGCCATTGCTGGGGGCGTTTCCCTGAAAAAAAGCCCACTAACACTTAGTGGAAAAACAGTTACATAGGTGATTCGGGAACTACGTGTGACTTGATCCCTCCGGGGTACGTAAGCAGCCTATAAAGAGGTCGCGCGCAAGCACTGTAACGACTATGGTTTTTCCAAGTCGTTCTTAATTTCGTGCATTGGGTCATATTCTAATAGAGTCTTGGAGGACTTATATATCTCCAAATTCAGAAATTTAGGTCTGGTTGGAATCCTTATTCTGTTAGGTTTCTAATGCTTTTTACGGATCATGAATTGGATGAGTATCGATCAAGTTATGAGTCAAACTGTGCCGAGAGGTTGGGCAGAGGAAATAGCGACGGACCAATAGAGCCGTCGGTGTTGTGACGGATCCAACAAGTGTCGTCAGATTTTTGGATGACAGACGTGATCAGAGCCATCGGTGGTGTTGGAAGACGGCTGCAATAGGAGCCGTCGATCTGGAAAATCATATTTTTGAAATATGATCCATTTTTGGAAAGAAATAAGTGTCTTGATTGAAAATAACTCTGATTAATGGTTTCTTATTTAGATAAATCATATTTTTAAAATTTGGTCCGTTTGTGGAAACAAACAAGTAAATTGATTTGGGATTTAATTTAAAATAATAGTTTCATATTTTTGTCTCCCATGTGTATATGCCTATATATACCCCCACTTTTCCTCTCTTTGCATTAAAACCTAAAACCCTAGAAATTTTCAAACCCTAAAACCCAAGTCTTCTTCTTCTTCTCTTGTTTTCGGCGCCGTTGTTGAGGAGCTCGGGAAGGGGTTCGAATAAAGGATCCTTGTGAGTATCCTCTGATTATAAAGAGTTTTGATTAATAAAAATTCTCTTTAGAACTTCTTTTCATATGATTTCGTTTTTAGGCTTTTCAAACAAAAAGAATATGTTTTTCTTCTTGATCCTTGAAAGTTTTATATAATTTTGGGTCTTGTATTATACCAATGATTTGTCGATGTTTTTGTGATGTTTTATAAAGTTTTATATGATGCTATTAATCCACACATGTGTATTTTTGGATTTGTTGATCTCTTGTGTTTTCATCTTGAGTTTTTATAGTTTTGATGATTTAAGAGTCATTTTCGGGTTGATTGTATATCTGGGCATTTATCGTATTTTTGGCTATGATAGAGTCATTTTTGGGAAAAATACATTTCACAGACAGAAATAGGTTTTGAAAATACCTTTCCATCGAATCATAAATCATCCAATTCGGAATTACAGATTGAAAGTTATGATTTTTCAAAGATTTTTGTATCGCTCTTATATACGTTTTAGAAATCCTTAAAGGGTCTAAGATAAAGATAATAGGATATCATGTTAGGTACAATGACATGGTATTTCTCATGGTTTTCAAAGGATTTTGTAAAGTATACTTAGATCCTTGGGTGTACTAAGAGTTTTAGTGTTTTATCGATACTTTACCGTTTTCCCATAAGCTAGGGTTTCGAATATGAATAGATCTAGGTTTTGTATCAGTTACATATTATATATTGATCTTGATAATATGAATAGATCTAGGTTTTGAGTAAATTTTTAAATAAGATTTTATTACTTTTAATGACATGTTTTGCGAATCCTTAAACCTAGGGTTTTTAATTGGGTTTTCTTTCACATGACTAATCTGAATATACATTCCTTGCTATTTTCAAAGAATTTTATCGAGTATGTTCAGATCTTGGGTATACCAAGTGTTTTAACGTTTTATCAATATTTTTTCGTTTTCTATGGATTAGGGTTTCAAACCGATTTTTATTCATACGATCGTGATCTATCTTCTAAAGCATTTTACTTTTGTTTTACCTATTCTATATATATGTGTGTGTGTGTGTGTGTGTGTATTGATTTTTGTCTATGATGGATTTAGGATTTTTGAAGATGTTTTAAACAAATTTTTGATTTATTCAATCGGATTATCGTACGCGTGATTGGATTTCTACAATATGATTTCCTTACTGTTTTATATTGTTTTAAACGACCCACATAGGGTTTTCAATTATAGAATGTGTTAGGATGTTTTAACAAAAAAAAAAATTTATAATAAAATAATATAGGGTTTTTCTTCTGTTCCGGGACGGCTCTATTGAGAGTCGTCGAGTATTCTTCGGAACGGCTCCTTGCGGAGCCGTCGGTTTTGCCATGGACGGGCCCCTATAGGAGCCGTCTGATTGCTTCTGGACGGCTCTTCCTACAGCCGTCGGTTTTTGTAAGTACGGGTACCATTAGGTCCCGTACTATTTGCGCGTATTGTGACCTAGTCGTACTATTTCAGGACTGGTTAGATTGCTGTACAATTTCTTGCTTGGTTTGAGTGTCGTTGGACCGAAGGTGAGTGAGTCTCGTCCCCTATGTAGTTTTGAAGGATTTTACCAATGATTTGAAAATGCTATTTTTGTATAACTCGAGCATATCACTTTATATGGGCTGATGCCTTATTATGTATTGTTTGGAAAATGTCGATATTTTGAAAACTGTTGCATGCATATTCTTGGAAGGAAAAGTATGTATTGATCATGCATGCATACTATTCGTCTGCGTGACTATCGGTCTGCGTGACTCAGTCCAGTGGGATCGTGTCTGCGTGACACCCGTCTGCATGACGCCGTCTGTGTGACGACTAGTCTGTGTGACCAAGCTCTAGATGGAGCACCTTTCGGCTGCGTGCCATACGGGCATGCGTGTCCGCTGCATTCATACGCATCATGTTGTTTTGATAAGATTTCTATGAGACTATGCATCTTGAAAATGAGGCTTCTATTGAGTTATATTGGTATACTATCTTATTGCATTTGCAACTGTTTTCTTATGATATGTTATTAAATATTATTATTTTGATATCAGTTATTATTGGGACCTAAAGGTCCATTCACTAAGCGTGTGGTTGCTCAACCCTTTTTTCCCAACCTTTCAGATTTAAAGACTTAGATTGGTGGATCTCGTGTAACTGCAAACGAGATTGTGGGTGCGAGTATGTTAGACTTGCTTGGTCGAAAGACTATAAATTTTATTTGGCATGTAGCTGTCCCCTCCTGGTAGTAACCATTTTGTATCAAGTTGTATCTTTTTTCATGTATAAATTATATCCAGAGTAATTGAGAGTATTGTGGAAATTTTAGATGTTATGTTATTATTAAAGTTGAAGTTATTTTAGTATGATTTTGTATCTCTGGATAAAGGAAAAAGGAAAAGTAGAACTCTGAGATTTGAGGAAATTAAAATTAACGCAACCATATTTCACGCTTCAAAATGTAGTCGTGAGTATGGGGGCGTTACAAGCACTCTAACGGCACAGCCAGTGGTATAGAAAATATACAGTCATTGTTGTTACAGCTAAAAATTCATATTGTTTAAGTTTATTTCTTTTACCTAAAAACCCTTATCCAAATTCTTTTAAAGTTTCAAATCCCAAATTACAAATTTAACTGTAAGGGAAAAATATCCACCTCAATTAGAATATGTGAAATATATTAACAAAATTAAGAGGGTGACATATTTTAACAAAGTTAAGAGGAATGGAATATGTTAAAGATCTAATTATATAAGGGTAGATTGGTCTTTTGTGTTTTCAAAATTATAAAATGAGACTTTTTTTGTATAATTTTAAAAAGTGACCGATTTAGTATTTTTAACCTTTAGGTGACTTTTTCGTGATTTTCCCTTTAATTAATTCAATGGGTTTAGCCCATTGATAGAGATGTAGAATAAATTGGAATATGATAGATAAATCTAAAAACAATTTTGTTTGCTAATAATGAGTGAGTCTAGCTATTGTATAATAAGTAAAAATAAGCTGATATTAGTATTTCAGTCTTTCTTTAAAATTGTATAATTCCATTTCTACCTAATCTAGTATGTTGGTATAAACAAAGATAAAATGTTAAATCACAATTATGAATCAGGGTTTATGTGTGTGTGTGTATATATATATATATATTTGCAATTTATTCAAATTTTATTCACAATTTATTTATGATCAAACAAACAATAAAATTTTATTATTACGTTTTATTACACGAGAACATAAAAAAAATGACAGCTATGGTTTGTGAATTCTGTGACCGGTTGGAAACCACAGATAATTTGTTCTATTTGTTCCCTTCCATCACACTACTTTGGAGTCGCCTCCACTCGGCATCAGACATTGAGACGGACATTCAAAACCACGAGGAGTTTTGGCAGTGAATGGCTTCATTATGTGCCAAAGGATAATAAAAGTGTCCATACCCATATATACTGCAATAGTACTACTGTGTGGTTTCAGCCGTTTTGTGGACAATATGGCGTGCGAAGAACAACAAGATTTTCATAGGACAGCGGCTCTACATGAAGAACCTTTGGAAAGCGACAGTGCACTCCATCGTTGATTGGGGTTGTGTGCTTTCGTGGGCGCTTGATGATTGAAACTTAATTTTGGGTTCACAGGCTTCCGGTTTGTAGCCCCTCGACTATCGGCTCTCCCTGTGCCCGTCCCCCCCTCCTTTAATTTATTTTATAGGGTTTCTTTTCCTCCTTTATTTTTCCTCTCATTCCTCTTTATCACTCCTCCCCCCCCCCCCCCCCCCCCCCCGTCCCCGGTATTTTTTAATTTACTCTTGGTTTATAAATATACTGCATTTTTCGGAAAAAAAATCAAACAAAAAAAATGATTATTTTTTGTTTGGAAAAAATCCACATATAACCCTATGTAATCTAATTGAAATCAACATGACCTCCTAACTTTTTCTAAAGTCCATATAACCCCTTGAAAATACCCATGTAAGTCCATATAGACCTCTCAGTTAAATTTTTGACAATAAGAAATATTCTGTCTGCGTGTATTCTGTTCAGTTAACTCTGACTAAAAATACAGTATATCAAAAATCATCTACAATGTATTAAAAATGAGAAAAAAATATCTATAAATAACGATTTTGTCTCTCCAGATAGGATTTTATAATCTATTCAAATAAGTATATTTATTATTTATAGAGGATTTTTAACATTTTTGACAAATTGTAAGGGGGTTTTGAATACTCTGTTTTCAGTAAGGGTTAACCAAATAGAATATACGAAGAATATTTTTTATCTGTCAACAGAATTTAATTCAGAGAGCTATTTGAATTTACATAGGTGTTTTCAGATACTTATATGGATTTAGGGCAATTTATAGGTGCGATTATTTGGATATTTCCTTTTTGTTTATATTAAAATTGTTGTCCAGATGCTACTCGAACGGGGATAAAAGAATATTTCAAGTCTAATATCACAGATTTGCATGACCTTTATAGGCAATCTAATCCTGCCTCCATCCAAACAACAGGAAAAAAAAAAGCTCTTACTTGCAAACATTGCATGGAACCAAATCCCTTTCTCTCCCAAGCACAACAAGCATCATCAGATGCTCCCCATGCATCCACCCATCCCCATAAACAACTACCACATCCCCAACAAAGCAAATACATAACACCCCAAACCAAACACAAAAACCAAACACAAAAACAAAAACAAAAAACAACAAAACATGGCTTTATGGATGGAAGAAACAGAACCAACATGGAAGAAGCAAAGAAGAAGCTGGAGGGACCAGACCCTCTCCCTCCCACCGCCCTCCCTTCTCCTCCTCTTCTGCATCGTCCTCCTCCTCCTCTCCCTCTCCGCCCACAACGCCCTCCGCTCCGATGACGCCCGCCTAAGCACCCGGTTCGTCGCCCACCTCGCCATGGCCGCCGCTCCTGTTCTCTTGATCTTCTTCGCCGTCCGGTGGATGCTCGTTAACGGAAGGTCGTCCCTGCGGCGGGTGCCGGTTATGATGATGAGTCCCGATGGGGCGGGGGGCTCCCCGTGGGGGGTGGCGGCGGCGGTGGTGCTGCTACTTGTTCTGGTGTCTTACCAGTCTAGGTTTCTGTCTCAGTGGTCCGGGCCTCTGTAGTGGTCTTACTTATTACATTGTGGTTTGAAATGATGTTTTATTGTATGGGAATGAGAAAATCTGTGTTTAACCAACCGGTAGGTGTTACATAAATAATTCAGAAGAAATTATAAAGCATGTATAGAGTGATTTTTTTCTTGTTAATCATTATAACACATGATCTCGTTATAATCAAATGCAGACCGGCCTTAATAGGTTTTTACCATGACAATTTTACATATGCACTTACTATATGATTTTAGGACAAACACTTTCAATAAAATGTACACAAAATCATGCAAATCATCACAAATAATTTTGTGCCATGATAGTTTATCATTGATTAGATATTCAACGCGGAGCACCCCAGCACGTGCAATTACATTCCTGTTGTTTAAACATAGAAATTAAATAAATTAAATAAAAATTGTTTATCATGTTTTTAAAGGGTCTAGATCATTTACTATTCTTTTCTTACTATGATCTTGTTTTTCCTTTTTTCTTAGGTTGCCACATGTAGTCCAATAATTGAGTTGCTGAGATTTATTTATACGGTGGACCACTTTTTTTCTTTCTCTTTGCACATTATTGTGGACCCCATAATACTTTTTTTGTCTTACATGGGTGGTTTTTCTGTTTTATTTGATTTATATGGGGTTACATGGGTGGTTTTTCTGTTTTATTTGATTTATATGGGGTCCCCAAAAGAGATGAGAGTAATGAATACATATTTATTATTAAGCATTTTGTTTTTGGGTTTTTTGCATGTATAAAAAACATATTATTTTTTTACACCATAACAAATGGTCTACTTATTTTTTACTATTAAAATATTTACAAATTATGCATTTTTACTATCCTAGTTAAATTTCATCAAATTTTCTACTAATCCCGTTAAAGTCATGAAAAATGACTAAAATACCCTTACTATTTATTTATTTACCCTTACCATTAAAAATAATTTTTTTATTTTTGTACCATTAAATTATTTAGTAATTTTACATATTTATCACTCTAATTAGGTTTTATCATATTTTTAAATATATCTATTAATAACATTAAAGCATACAAAATATCACAGTAGTCTTACTTTCTACATACAAACATAGACACAATCTCACACACACACACACAAACAAATTCTCCCACAATATTTATGTAAAAAAATCTATATTTGTTTTACATCATAAAACATATTGGATTTTAAAATTTAAATAAATAATGTTAATTAAAGAAAAATATTTTAAAATACATTTTAAATATCAAATATTTATTTATTCTTGTAGTTTGTGTAATTGAAAAGCAAAAAAAAAAAAAAGTGGGGCCATGAAAAGGTGATGGAAAGAATGAATAAAAATGGGACATATGTTTGAAATATAGGTGACCGTAAATTTTATTGATTGCCACGTGGTAACCCAAGCAAAAAAGAAAAGAAAGATCATAACAAACAAAAAAAAAAATAGTAGAGGTTCTGACCCGTTTTAATTAAATCCCTTGAAACAACAAATCCTCCTCCAATGTCCGTTGTAGTCATCGTGTCTAGCCATACAAATAATACTGCATATATACACTGGTATAAACTAGGTCTCCACTTCTTTAGTGCCAGGCAACAAAAACCATCACTAAAGCTAAACATAAACAAAATTATATGACAAAACATATATTCATATAAAAATAAAGATACAACCCATTTGTGAGCCTCATTTTTAACTATCAGGTCATGTTTTTATTTGAAAAGTATGTACCATCATACAAAAAAGTTGGACTAAAAGTGGAAACTAAAAATGGGCTGAGTGATTCTAATGACAATCTTTTATCAGACCAACCACATATCACGAAACGTAGACTGAAACCATGCCATGATGAGAAGAAGAACCACCGCTGCCGCCACACCAAAAGGCGAACCGCCCCCGCCATCCGTCCGACGGCGGACTTGGGCCCTTCGATGGGTCGGATAGAGGCCAAAGAACGCGCCGGCGTCGTCGACCGAAGGCAAGCAACGTATGAGGATCAACAGCGCGACGGGTGCAACGAGGAGGGCCACATTGAGTTGTACCTCGATGGATTCGAGGGTCTCCTCGAAGGAGAAACACAAAGAGTGGCCGAGGAGGAGGAGGACGATCAGCAATATGAGGAGGACTGGATATGGGAGGGGTGAGAGTGTGAAAGCATCGAAAATTGGAGACCTGCGAGTGCCACCGTAAGCCATGAATGAAAATGAAGTTGTTATCTTGTGATCGTTGAGACATAATATTGTATCCATTGCTGTCGTGCAAGTATTCTCCGCCTTATGTTTCACTCCTTTTGCCCCTGTTTGGTTGGGTTAAAGAATAGAGATGTTGAATATGGGTGGATAAACAAAAAATAATAATAATAAAAATCTTGTTTGCAAAGAATACGCAGGTATAGTTATATTAGGTGGGAATAAGATTGAAATTGTGTTATGTTACCCATTCTATCTCATTAGTGTAACATGGTAGATATAAAATGATCTACATGTTAAATCGTTTTTTTACCTTTAATAAATAATTATTTATATTTTATTTTTATTTTATTCACAATTTACACATGAATACATAAATTGATTATTTATAATTCTTAACTAGAATAATAATAAAAACACAATTAAACATAGAATGACATCTTATTTTATTAGCATAGTTATCTTTGAGATAAAAAAATGATTTGAGTTAATTATCTCATATTTAAATGTGAATTCGAATATCATGCATGGTTTTTTATATTGGATATGGATTTAGAAATAGATACTTAATAGTTATTTTCTTATACATAAAACAGTAGATTCTGGATTCAAGAAATCATGATTATAAAATTTTAATTTTTTGAGACCTTTTATAGCTGGTCCGAATATAGAGGATGAGGGGGAGGGAAATGTGATATTGTCCACCTAGGGTTACACGAGTAGTGCTCCTGCATCTAGGTGAAACATAGAGAGAGATAAAAGGAAGAAAAGCAAGAGACTAAAGTATTTTGTTATTAATTATTGATTATAAAATTTTGTTGTTTATCATTGAAGTATAGATCTGGATGTGGGGAAGGGAATGTTCTTTGATTCCAGTGTGATTTTTGGGTGAGAATAATTTAAATCTTACCGGAGAGTGAGAATAGGCATAAGTGCATTTGAATTGAGCCACGACAGTGTTTCAACTTCCAAGTGTGGTGCGCTCCTGGCCACTCCATCAGTGAAGTCCAATCAAGGTAATTAAACAATTTTGGACCGTTGATTGGGTTATTCAATTTCGAGTATTAATGGCGATTAGGTTGATTAAAGCGATAGGCATTTCATCGTGATCCTCCAAATTATCAAATTACCCTCATAGTTCTTCTAAATATCAAGGAAAAACACATTTTTCTCTACAACTATTGGGCAAATCTTAGAGGGGTAATATTGGAATTGACGCACCATATGGGGTCCACGGTGGATGTTGACGTGGCGACCAAGGAGTGGACGAGCTTTGTGCAATTGCTTTCGAGTTGGACTCATTAAAACAAAATTTTAAATTGGTTGTTGTGAAAATAGTGGATAACCACCACATCTCTAAGTCATAACCTCCCCCACTCTTCAACTCCATAACCCCTCTCATTCAACTCCATAACCCCCACTATTAATCACCCCACTATCTACCCCCTCACCTCTATAGACTTGTAACTCCCACCTTTGGGATTCCTCCATGAACCCTATAAATAGAGGAGTCTCTCATGTATTCCACAACCAACCAACCAACAAGTGAAGATTAAATCATCTCTCTACTTCTCTTCTCTATATGCTTGTGTGCTTTGTTTATGTACTTTTATGTTCATGTATTATAGTTAGTTCACAACACGTTATCAGCACGACGACACTCTTGTCTAATTCGCTAAAGAGGTTTGTATTTTGGTGAGTTTATGATGCTCAAATAATCATGACTATATTTTATATATTGTGTACAACATGGTAGAGAATTTTATGATTTTCTTTTTGATAAAGAAAAAATGTTTTCTTACTTTATGCTACATAATTAAATATTCTCATTCGTTATATTCTTTTATATATATTTTTTTAAGAGTGCATTTCTTTATGCATTTTCTATATGCATATATAAATCCATGGTTTATAATAAAATCCCATTTTATGGGTTCTTATTTATCTCAACAAAAAAAATCCTTTTATTGGTTTATATTTTTGATGATTATTCACGGTTTTGTATTATGGTGTTGTTGATATTGTTATCAACTTTTGTTAAATAAAAATGATGAAAGTAAAAAAAAATTTGTGGCTTGTGGCTTAAAATTTTTTCTATTTGACTATGGAATTATATTTTGATGTTTCACTTATTGCTTAGATTTGTGCTAACATCAGCCCTTATTCCTTGTATCAATTAATTTCATATTTATAAATATTTGATTTGAGATTTATTTTAATGTTACAATGTCATGTGTCCCTATAGGACCATACAAAAATTGTATTTACATGGATCCCTGAAGGACCATGTAGAAGTTATGAATTATGTGTCCCAATAAGACCATATGCAAATTTTATTTTATTTTATCCCTGAAGGACTAAAAAAAAACATTATTACATGGATCCTTGCAGGATCATGTGAAAGATATGATTAAAATGTATCCCTGAAGGACCATATAATTTTTATCCCTGAAGGATATATATATACATAAATCATGATTGCTCGTATCCCTGTAGGACAAAATAAAAATTATATGATATATTTTTTTTAGGTCCTTGAAGGACCAAATGAAAAAAAAAGATTCATGTATCCCAGCAGGAACATGTAAATTATGATTAGCATTCACCATTATCATCATAATGAAGAGGATTTAAAGATTAATTCCTCATTGACAAAGGTCCACCGACCATTATGCCTCAAATATGCTCCAGTTGTAGCAATATTGAGAGCATCAATTTTATATATTCTCGTTGCCGAACAACGATTTTTTTTCTCATGTAACCCAACTCAATGGCATAGCATCATTACCTGAAGTAAATGCATTTTATTTTATGTTCGTCATGGAAGTTGTGGTCAAGAATGATGAGATCATGATTTATATAGTCAATAGAACAACAATCATAGAGTTTGTAAAACATCTCAAACCACTGGAAGTGATTTGCTATTAAACAAAAGCATAATTGAAGGGAAAAAGTTTGCAGAACAAACCCCTAACACAAGGAAAATGATTGTTATCAATTTGGTGCTTAAAATATGGTCACGTACCTGATGTACGATCAAATTTTGTCATTTATGTATTTTTTTTATCATTTTTCTTTGTTATCTGAAATGCATTTTCCTATTTTTATATTTATCTTATTTATTTCATTTTTCTTTTTACAAGAATGGCTATGGTTGGTGACATCTGTCTGGCAGACAGCGCAACAACGCATACGATCCTACGAAATAAAACATATTTCTCGACATTGACATTAATCAATGCAAATGTTAATACCATCTCTGGTACTACAAAATTAATTGAAGGCTCCGGAAGAGCAAATATAATATTACCAGGAGGTACAAAATTTTGTATTAATGATGCATTATATTCAGCAAGATCCAGAAGAAATCTGCTAAGTTTTAAGGATATTCGTCTTAATGGATATCATATTGAGACTATAAGTGAAAATAATATGGAGTATTTATGCATTACTTCAATTATTTCAGGCCAAAAGCATATATTAGAGAAACTTCATGCTCTCTCATCCGGGTTGTATTATACAACCATAAAAACAATCGAATCATACACTGTAATGAACCAGAAGTTATATGATTCATATATTTTTACGCTTTGGCATGATTGCCTCGGGCATCCAGGGTCTACAATGATGCGTCGAATAATTGATAATTCATTTGGGCATCCGTTAAAGAACCAGAAGATTCTTTTACCTAATCACTATCAATGCACTTCGTGCTCACAAGGCAAATTGATAGTTAGACCATCCCCTACAAAAGTCAATGTTGAGTCACCAACATTTTTGCAAAGAATTCAAGGGGATATATGTGGCCCAATCCACCCCCCATGTGGACCATTCAAGTATTTTATGGTATTAATAGACGCATCTGCTAGATGGTCGCATGTTTGTCTATTATCCACTCGGAATGCTGCATTTGCAAGACTACTTGCTCAAATAATCCGATTACAGTCTCATTTTTCGGATTATCCTATAAAGTCAATACGCCTTGATGGAGCTGGTGAATTCACATCGAAAACTTTTAACGACTATTGTATGTCGCATGGCATCGATGTTGAACACCCTGTTGCTCATGTGCACACCCAAAATGGATTAGCTGAATCATTTATTAAGCATCTTCAGCTAATTGCACGTCCTATGCTTTTGAGGACAAAATTACCCCTTTCAACTTGGGGTCATGCTATATTGCATGCAGCAGCATTAGTTCGCCTTCGGCCAACTGCTTATCATCAATATTCCCCTTTACAGCTTGTATTGGGTCATCAACCAAATATTTCACATCTTCGTATTTTTGGTTGTGCTGTACAAATTCCTATTGCCCCTACACAACGAACTAAAATGGGCCCTCAACGTCGATTGGGAATTTATGTAGGATTTGATTCTCCTTCTATTATAAGATATTTTATATGCATATAAGAGAAATGTTGAATCGCAAATAAATAGTCATCGATGACATATTTATCATACAAAGTAACTACTGAAATTTCAAAGGGCAATGATTACAATGAACCACACAACGTAAATGAATGTCGACAAAGAAATAATTGGCCAAAGTGAAAAGCTGCTATTCAAGTAGAATTGAGTTTTCTTGAAAAGTGTGGTGTATTTGAACCTATAATATATACCCCAAAGATGTTAACCCTGAAAGTTACAAATGGGTGTTTGTAAGAAAGCGAAATGAGAAAATAAAATTGCTAGATATAAGACATGTCTTGTGGCACAGGGTTTCCTGCAGAGACCTGGGATCGATTTTGAAGAGACATATTCTCATGTGATTGACACAATCACATTTCGGTATTTAATTAGTCTTGTAGTCTCAGAAGGACTTGACATGCATCTAATGGATGTGGTTACTGCATATTTATATGGAAAATTAGATACCGACATTTATATGAAAGTTCCTGAAGGACTAAAATTGCCTGAAGCAAAACCACGAAACATGTACTCAATCAAGTTAAGACGATCCTTGTATGGATTAAAGCAATCTGGAGGAATGTGGTATAACCGTCTTAGTGAGTACTTAATAAAAGAAGGATATGTCAATGATCCAATATGCCCATGTGTATTTATTAAGAAAACGGAACTTGGATTTGCTATTATTGCAGTATATGTTGATGATATTAATATAATTGGGACTCTTGAAGAGCTCGAAAAGGCTTCTGAATATCTAAAAAAGGAGTTTGAAATGAAAGATCTTGGAAAAACAAGATATTGTCTCGGCCTGCAGATTGAGCGGAGTTCAAACGGGATACTTGTTCATCAAACAACATATGTTGAAAAAATCCTGAAGCGTTTTAATATGGACAAATGTCATCCATTAAGTACTCCTATGGTGGTAAGGTCACTTGACCCAAAGAAGGACTTTTTTCGTCCGAAAGAAGATGATGAAAATCTTCTTGGTCGTGAAGTACCTTATCTTAGTGCAATTAGTGTCTTATTATATTTAGCCCAATGCACTAGACCTGACATTGCATTTTCAGTTAATTTATTGGCCATATTTAGTTCTGCACCAACTCGACGGCATTGGAATGGTGTGAAGCACATTTTTCGTTATCTTCGTGGAACGTCAGACATGGGCTTATTCTATGCAAAAGATTCCAATAATGGTGCACAATTGAAGGGTTATGCAGATTCAGGATATCTTTCAGATCCTCACAAGGCTCGCTCACAAACAGGGTATGTATTCACTTGCGGTGGCACAACGATCTCTTGGCGATCTACAAAACAGACTTTGGTCGCCACGTCTTCTAACCACTCTGAGATTGCACTCCACGAAGCAAGTCGGGAATGCGTGTGGATAAGGTCTTTGGTTCATCATATTCATACTGCATGCGAACTATCTCTTATTACAGATGTTCCAACAACTATTTATGAAGACAATGCAGCATGCATTGCTCAAATCAAAGGGGGATATATCAAGGGTGATAAAACGAAGCATATTTGTCTAAAATTCTTTTACACTCATGAGCTCCAGCAGAGACATGAAATTGATGTTCAACAAATTCAGTCAAAGGACAATCTTACAGATTCTTTCATTAAAGCTTTGTCGACGTCAACATTCAAGAAGTTGGTGTATAACATCGGGATGCGACGAGTTACCGACCAAAATTCTTGAAATCTTGTACTTATGAGGGGGAGTAAATTTTTTATGACATTTTGCGAACTGTACTCTTTTTCCTTCGTCTAGGTTTTGTCCCAATGGGTTTTCCTAGCAAGGTTTTAACGAGGCAGTGTTAAGCGCATACACCATTATACGATTAAGTTAAATTGTACTCTTTTTCCTTCGCTTTGGTTTTTTCCCACTGGGTTTTCCAAGCAAGGTTTTAATGAGACAATTATCTTAGCGTGGTGGTCATCCAAGGGGGAGTATTGTGAAAATAGTGGATAACCACCACACCTCTAAGCCATAACCTCCCCCACTCTTCAACTCCATAACCCCTCTCATTCAACTCCATAACCCCCACTATTAATCACCCCACTATCTACCCCCTCACCTCTATAGACTTGTAACTCCCACTTTTTGGATTCCTCCATGAACCCTATAAATAGAGGAGTCTCTCATGTATTCCACAACCAACCAACCAACAAGTGAAGATTAAATCCTCTCTCTACTTCTTTTCTCTATATGCTTGTGTGTTTTGTTTATGTACTTTTATGTTCATGTATTATAGTTAGTTTACAACAGTTTTTATGTTATCTTAATTTTTTTTTTGGTACATAAGGCCATGTAGACCAATTACAAACAAGTTTTGTAGGACGATTATAACAAGGTGGACAGAGTTCATTGAAACATACTCAACCCACACACAAGCATGGGCCTACAGCCCAGGTGAACAAAGCCCACATTGGCTTGGTTAGAAGTTCATGTGGGTCAAGCCCACCACAAACACAGCCAATCAAGGCTTAATACACCATTTTTATCTTTTCTTAGCATCACCAAGAATTGAACCCGAGAAGCCCCTTTGAAAAGGGGTGTCCATATCCACCCGGCCAAAGTCATTGGAGACTATTGTTATCCTAATTTTTAGTTTCAGAAATAATTTTTCTTTCCAATTAATCTATTTTAATTTAACATGATAAATCTTCAGGGTTGGGTCGCCTCAACTCCTCTTTATTTATGCTTATCCCAAAAAAAGAAGGGGCAGCTGTGGTGGAGGATTATCGCCCCATCTATCTTGTGAACATAGGGTACATGATCGTGGCAAAGGTTTTGGCAAACCAGATGAAGCTTGTTTGCGGAGACCTCATTGAAGAGTCTCAATCAGCCTTCCTATTGGGCTATTGTCTTCAAGATAGCTTTGTAGTTTGTGCAAGAGCTGATCTCCGCCCTTCACAAAGACCATCACAAAGGTGTCGCCCTCAAACTCGATTTTGCAAAAGTGTACGATAACGTTCATCAGGATTTCCTATATGGCATAGCACTACTTTGTTGAGCATTAGATCGGGATGCTCAAGCGATGTACAAATTCTGCACATGGTTCCATAATACTCAACGGGGTCCCTTGTGGCTTCTTCCCGCAGAATCAAGGTTTACGATAAGATGATACCATTCATTTTCGTGTTTGTCATGAATGTATTGAGTAGAATGTGCAACGTTGTCATGAGAGGGGGCTGGTTGTCTGGCTTGGTGAGCTCGGTCAATGATCACTGTGTTGCTTTGGTACAACATACCGATGATACGATGACGCTTTTCGACACATTGGTTCCCTCGATGAGGGTGGCCCGATTCATATGCTTCTGCTTCAAGCTCATGTCCGACCTTCATCTGAATTGGAGAAAATGTGCTCTTTTGCCTATCAATGTCTCAACCGAGATGGACTTGGCTTTAGCGCAAGTCATAGGGTGCGAGGTGTAGGCATTCCTGTCGCAAGTGCTAGGTCTTCCACTGGTATGCGGTAGATTGGAAAAAAGCAAATTGGGACCCTCTGATTTCAAAGGTGCCTCATCGGTGGAAAGGGAGGGCTCTGAGCTACGGTGGCTGACTTACACTTTTACAGGAAGTCTTGTCCTCTCTCCCTCTCTTCTTCCTCTCGATATAAGAGTGATTCTCAATTCAAGAATCCAATTTTAGTAGTGAGGTGGATATTTTCCCCATACAGTTAAATTTGTAGTTCAGGTCTGAAACTTCAAAGGATTTGTTGTAGAGATTTGGGTAAGGATTTTTAGGTTGTAAAAGTTAAACTAGGACAATGCTTGGTCATCCCACTGGCTGTGTCATTAGAGTGTTTGTGCGTGACCTCTTTATAGGCTGCTACGTACCCATAAGGGATAAAGTCACACGTAGTTCTAGAAATGCCTTTGTAACCGTTTTGCCACTAAGTGTTTAGTGGACTTTTTTTCAGGGAAACATTCCTAGCAATTATGATCCACGTCAACCCTTGATTACCCACGTTCTGTTGGTAGTGGGTCTTAAGTGCCAACGTGGCGGTTACATACATTAGTGGTGTTCTGACCGTTTCTCCATCTATTCGGTGTCTTTTGGTGTACTCGCATGTGCGTTACGTTTCCGAGTATGTCTGCGAGGAGTAAGGTCGACCGACCAGACCTCTTGTCTGGTCATGCCTTAGACTGCTCGTTACCGAGGAGTAAGGTCGATCGACCAGACCTCTTGTCTGGTCGTGCCTTAGACTACTCGTTCCCGAGGAGTAAAGTCGACCGACCAGACCTCGTGTCTGGTTGTTCCTTAGACTACTCGAGGTGACATTCATTTACAAGATGTTCGACTGTCCGACTAGATCTTTCAGTCTAGTCATGCCTCCACACATGATGATGTCATCATGTGGTTACCCATCTTGGACTGGGTCTTGTGGACCCTAAGTCAGATGGCCCATGTCCGTCTCATTGTGACACGTGTACTAGCGTAGATTTTTACTTCCACAAGTAAATTCCATGAAATGAAAAACTTTGTCAGAAATGTTCATAAATGAAATATTTCAGATATAATTTTTTTGAGTGTTTAAATAGAATAAAAATGAATGTCAGATTGAGCTTTCAGATTCATAATCATTATGCCTTGTCATTTTGTATATGCAAGTCTATTAATTAGTAGAACTCTCTTATTTTTTTCTTCATAAACTTATGTTTTGTTTGTTCAAATCATTTTGTTGTTGTTGTTTCAATATTTTCATTTTTTTTTTTGGAAAACAAAGTAGACATTGTTATCAATGCTTATATTTCAAAGTGAATGTTACAAGTCCGAATGGGGGATGAGAGGAGAAGAGATAAAGTAAAATAAACAAAACAATTAACAAGCAACAATCAACGAATGGGTCACATGAGATGGAAAAGGGTGAGTCTATAGATAGGCTATCTACCGACACATCCCCCTTCCCGCCATTTTTCCAACATTGAATGGCAACAAGCAAGTCATCGTAGGTTTCTTGGGGCATTTGGTAGCATGTTTAGACACGCTTCTAGTTAAAAAAAAAAAAGTGCAAACATATTACTAAACGCATCCTAGAAAGCAGACTTAATTAAAAGGTTACTTATTAAATATATTACTTACAATTTTCAGCACAAAAATCTTCCTTTTAAAAAAGTGTACAAAAATGTGTTTCTTGGAATCGAGTTTATTTAAGTTACTTTATTCAAAATCTTATTTTTCAAGTATGTTTTCAAACGCTACCTTAAAACAAACACGAGAGTTATCCAAATTTTATTACAAATTAATCAGGATAGATAAGAAAAATTATCTAAAGCAAGCAAACTTGTAATTAATTTTAAAGTAAATATATTTAACATACTCTGTTCATTTTAAAGTATTTTCCCCTCTTGTAGAATATACAAGAAATTAAATATATGAATTCACTGCTTGTTATCTTGTGATTGTTTTGTACTTCAATCGATCAAAATAGAACAAAATTCATTAAATGAAATGAGTTTATTCATTACACATGATTTCATTCGTTCACTAAATAGAAACAATTAGGTTTAGAGCCCGTTTGGACTTTGGATTTCCTATGGGTATATTTGCGTTCTAAAAATCCTTGGGTTTTAATCCTCGCACTGAAGAATAGTTGTTTTTTATGCTTTTGAAAAGCAAGAAAAAATGGCTTGGAAGCCAAAGCGGCAATGCCGCTTGGATCCACAGTGACATCTTATCACTTTAATATCACAGAAAACGCACCACCGCAGACAAACGAAATCTTAGTCAAGCGAAAAACAAACACAATCAGAGACATCTACAGTTAAAGAACGGAAAATAGTAATTTTTTATTAATCAAATATTAAATAATAATTAAAAAAGGCTTAAAGACAACTCCTCCCATCCTCTCAAATACACACAAAAATCATTATTTTTTCACACTGCGCATGAGAGAAAGAGAGCCAAAGATATATATAAAAGCACAACCCAATCTCAACTTAGACAATATAATTAGGCATCCCATTAAGCTAGGATCTTCTCAAGTGGGGTGGTTGGAGAAACCATTTCATCTCTGGCTTTATCAACCACCACCTCCTCCTGTTGCAGCTGCTGCTGCTGTTCAATCTTTGCGAGCTTCTTGAGCTTCGCAAGCTCCAGGTCTCGGGCCATCTTTTTGCGGTACATTTCCATGAACGTCATGGGCTCGTCAAGTATCGGTTTTTCACCGTCTCGGACCGCCAATGGGTAGACAACGGCATTGGGGGCCGGGTTCTGGAAGGTGGCAATGGAGAGGCGGCTGCAGTTCGAGTTCACGACCGCTTGGTGGTCTGCGTTCTTGAATCGCCCGTTGCTCAAATACTGCAACAACAACAATATGAATTTTGAGCGCTTATACACTCATTATGTTTTGAAGCACTCTTTGCAGTTGTCTCAAAATTGTTTAACACAAGTATATATTATATTATCTCAACATAAAAAAGAGTATGTATTTTATTCTTTTATTAAAGAATGTCCTCAATTAGTCTTTATTCTTCTATTAAAGAATGGGCTCAATTAGTTGGTTTATTCTTCTATTAAATAACGCCCTCAATTAGTCAGGTTTATGTCTCTGTAGATAAGATTACAAATAGAGTTGGACGTTTTTATAATCAACATTGATTGAAATATTCTATTCAGAAAACTAATTTCAACCAGTATTTTTATAAAAATTATTTTTGTTTACTTTTGAAAACATAAATATCAAAATCTAAAACCAAAAAACTGAAGTCCAAAACACTCAGTTTGAAAATTTCACATATAATTAATTCCAAGTAGAGCCTTTGGTCTGCTTGGAGCTAATTTAATTTTCAGAAAAAAAATCAAAATAATGTTTTTTTCTACTGAAAATTAATTGATGGGATTCAATTATGATTGGATGATTGGATGTGAACCAGTACTCACGTGTCCATGGTCGCCGAGGTTGACGACGAATGCGCCTTTCACGGGCTTCACCGTGATCCAAGTCTCCCCGCCGTCTCTGGTCGCCTGGAGCCCACCGACCTGGTCTTGGAGGAGGAGCGTGATCGTGCCGGGGTCTGTGTGGCGCTTGAGCCCCAAAGTAAGGTCAGGCTGGGGACATTTAGGGTAGTAGTTCACCACCACCTTCTGGTCCATGTCAAGGCAGGCCTTGGTCAGGGCTTCCCGGTCCAGCCCCATCGCCTCCGAAAGCACGCCGAGGAGGTTGCACGCCAGGCCCATCAACTCCTCGCTGTACCGCTCCACCACGGCCCGCCAGCCCGCGGGCTTGTCGGGCCAGCGTGAGTAGTCGCGGGAGGCCATCGGGTATGAGAAGTACGTCACGATCTCCCGCCAGTCCTGGACCGCCTCTCCCTGCAGGCCCATGGGTTTGGGTCAGATGAGTTGGGTTGAAATTTTTAAGGAGCGCTAATACACACAGTTATTTTTGCAGTCTCATACATTATGATAACATAGTATATATACTGCATTATCATAGTATATAACATTTTTTTTTTTTTTACCATGAAAAAAAATACACTAATGTATCTCAGTATATACTTCATTTCATATAATAGCATATACTTCAAAATGTGAGTGTATAATTTAAAAAATAAAAAATGGAATGCACTGCAATTATGGTTACAATGAGGGCTGTATATATCTTTTTCCATTTTTTAATTACACTGGGCCTTGTTGTGGTTTTGCTTTGGATGGTTTTCTTTTTTTTGAAGTTCTTATTTTGGCGGCAATCAAGATGAACAAGAGCTTTTTTTTGTTTTTTTCTTTCATGAAACTCCCTAGAGAATCTATTATTCAGGGTATACAGTTATAATAGCATAAGTAGATATATCTGTTGAATAAGTGATTTTTATTTAATTATGTTTTGAATTATTATCTTTGAGAAGCGTAATAAAATTTTTTTTATTATTTCGATCAAATGTGAATATAGTGTGGATAAAGATTTAAAAAAAGTGAAAAAATGATTATAATTGATTAGACATGTAATTTATAAGATGTGATTTGACAGTGAACCCACATATTATTTAGATAGAATAACCTGGAATAACTTTAGTTTCAAAGATTGATTGAAATCCACATACCACTTTATACCAGTTTATTCTGGCATAGGTTATCTCAGAGTATTCACTGAATTCAAACACAAAAAATTACTTATTCTATTTTATTATAGGTTATTCTATGGCGGCTTAAGAGATATTTAAGGGGGAAACATAGATTTTGAACAATTTTGTTTTTACCAAAAGTCGAAATAAGCAAATGTGTTTTCTGTCACCTAAATTTTTTTTTAGGTAAATTTAGTCCCTCCCTGTCACCTAAACTTTAAATAGTTAATTGAAAAACATAACTCAACCTTTTAATTATAAATGTCACTTCAAAATATTCTTGTAATAAAAAAAATTTCTTGGACATCGTTTTTCAAAAGTAAAAAAAATAAAATATATAATGTGATTTCTAGTAATCAAAACATGTTCTCAAATGCATCATTAAAACCAAATATTAGAATTAAGCCAGAAATTCATTCATAACTGCTAAAACAAAATTTTGAAAAATAACTTACCAAAATGCAACAGGATCTAATGACGTACCATGTGAACATTATGACAAAAACCGTTAAAAACCATCACAACCTCAGTGCTAAGCATGAGGGGGAATGGATCCCCTATCCTTGTTTTGTGCTTGGATTGGTAAAAAAAAAATAGATTCATTTATTCATCACACGAGATCTCATTTGTTTGATGAAATGAAAACCGTCCGATTTAGTCAAACAAAAACAAACACCAACACAAACAGAACCTCACCTGAAGGTGGCTAGACACGATGAACCCACCCTTCTTCCCACCAGACATGTCGAACCTCAGCTTCTCCTCCGCCGGCAGCTGGAAGAACTCCCCCGCGAGCCTCGTCATGTCGTCGATGAGCCCGACGTCTACGCCGTGGTCAACCACCTGGAATATCCCCCACCCTTCGCACGCCTCCACGACCCTACTCCTTAGCTCCTCCTTCCCCTCCTCCTTGTCGATAGCCTTCAGCGATATGACCGGCACGTCGTCGCTGAATTCGTTGTAGGCCACCTTCGGCCGCTCGTCCTCGTCTCGGATGAAGCTCTCCCGGAGTGTCTTCTCGCTGCCGGACAGGGTCGTCATGAAGGGTTGTGGAGTCACCGCCGGAGACATTGTGTTGGGTTTGTGTGTGTGTGTGATTTACTTATGATGATGGGTTTGTTTTGTTTTGAAAATGGTGAGTGAGTGAGTGAGTGAATGGGGGTTGTGGGGGGGAGTTTATAAACATAGGAAAGATTGTGGCAGCTACAACTACCACTCGTGTTATCTACCCCTCTCACACGTGCTAAACTGTAAGATTGGAAGATTGGAAATTTATAGGCCTGTTTTTTTTTTTCAACTAAAGGTTTCATAGGATGATTAGGGTTCATTGGCGTGCACGTGATGTATGTGTTTATTTATTTTATTATTTATAGATTATGGTTTTATTTTTTTCACTTTTTTCTATAATGATGTGTAGGGCTAAAAAATTAGACCCACCAACTATGCTCCGCGTATCAGCAGTCCACGATCCGATTAACGAGGGTCTACGACCTGAATGTCCTACCATATGTGAATCCGGCCTGTCAGCCCCTCTATACCCGATGATCGGACATCAATCGAAGTCAGTATATTCATAATTCAAATTTTAAACTAAGGATCATCAATTGTTGATTCTCTAAATCTAAACAGATATGTTATCTAGAGATTGATTATCTGATATCACAATAATATATTCTAGATGTGGATTTAATCATCAATTAATTCATAAGATCCCAACTAATAATGTGTATTTATCAAGGGATAATGACGGCTGATCTTGTAAATCTCTCAAATAACACATAACTGATTCCCTAAAATCTGTGATCCCCTCCCATCCGTCTGATGAGAGGAGGATAGGATTCTAGGGTTCTATCTGATTACTGTAAATAGAGGGTTAATACTCTCTATAGAGGTACGTGAAAATTTTTTTTTGCAACAACTTTAAATTATGCATTTAACTGACTTGAGCGTCGGAGGAGGAGGATCGTCAGCAATACCGCGGAAGGAGTGGAGCGGACGGATCCTATCGACCCGAACCTGATTAGTCACTTTTTGCCCCTCCATTATGTTTTTATTTGTTCTAAACTTTTAATTTTTGAGGAATAATTTAGTTATTTGAAGGAGGTTGTCCAACTAGATGTATTTTTTTGTTAAATAAATTGTAGAATATACAGTCATAAATATAGCCAAAGTTGTGATTAAAATGATGTGCCATCTGATGTATATGATTGTATGTCATGTATATGCGTTGATGTGACATTTGATATGTATGATGACATGTTAAATGTCACGAATTTGATCATGCAATTAAACACTGGATCAATACTATTAGGGGCCGTTTGGGTAGCGGAATAAGGGTGGAATAGAGGTGGAATAGGGGAGGAATAGGTAAAATAGATGTTTGGGTGGACGGAATAAGGGGGTATAGCTATGCGGAATAAGGAGAGAATAAGCTGGTATTTATATTCCAAGTCCACCTATGGAATTGTGTTATTCCTCCACTGGAATAAGGAAATTCACCTATCAAATCACATATTATCACATCAAATCACCTGTCATCACCTCTTATACATCAATGGGGCCCACATGTCAAATCAATTTTTTACACCTTATTCACATCTTATTCTTCATCAACCAAACACCCCAACCTTTATTATTATGTTTTCCAATGAGAATAACAGAAAACACAACCAAACACAAAATCTCTTATTTCATTGATAAAGTCAACAATTCCTGGAATAAGTATAAACCCCAGAATAACTTATGTCGCTATCCAAACGGGCCTTACAGTATTATGCAATACGTTTTTTAATTAAAGGGCAGTTGTTAAAGTTTTTTTTATTTTTTAATATAGATATGAATAAGAGTTGATCAGGTTTATATTATTGATTTTGAAATGCATTTATGTGTGGCATCTACAAGTACATCATATGCAATGGAGTTTTAAAAATAATAATTTAATATTTATACATATGTTAAAAATCATCTAATAAAGCATATACAGTCTAAAATGATACATTGAATAATAAGACGGCATGTAATACTATTGTTAAACATAAAAAATGACAAATTAAACTTTATTCCACTGGTGCCATTTTAAAGGATGGTTGTAAGTAGTTGACATCAACACTTGAATTTGTGACCGATTGTGACTCAGGCTCTGTTTGAAGAAGCGGTTCAGACAGCGTTGGGGTTGATGGCCCCAACGGACACAATGGCACTAACGAATAGACATCTGTTTGGATATGTGTTTAGGTAGATTCTACATTTGAAAAATTAAAAATTTTCAAACGCAGATCCAAATACATATTCATCATTTAGCTTTTGAAACCACCATTTTTCTTTTTAGATCAAAATATCTTGTGGTTGAGAAACTAATAAAACATTATTTTCAAAAGCTGAGTTTGAAACACAAGATTCTAAGAATCATAGTGTTCCAACCTTACATTCAAACACATCCTTATTGACTTAGAAACAGGATGCAAGCATACATAGACCGATAGAGGCAACAAAATAAATAAATAAATAATTGAGAGAGAGTAGGACATTAGAAATATTTAAAATCTAACTTTTTTTTACATGCATGCAATACTGTCAAAGTATCACATCTTTTTTTTCCCTCGTAACTACACTCAAATGTGAATGTATATAATTTTTCTCCTTTAATACTTATTACTATTTTATTTAAAGTCATATTTATGTAAATATCATTCAAATCATTCAACATTTTTAGATTGTAAAATTTAAAGGTATGTATTGCATTAGATTTATATTTTGATTTTTTTTTTTTTTTGAATCGAAATTTTATCTTAAAATATGTTTTTTTTAGAATTACTTTATGTTTTATGTGAATATCTTTATTTTATTTTATACTATTTATTTTTTAATTTATGCGAAATTTTAAAAAAAAACTAGCTATAATATAAGAGTGTTGTTACACTTAAGTTTTTTTCTCAGTCCAAAATATAATCCTATCTGGGCAAACCCTGAGGGGAGGTGACCAAGACATATGCCTAGGCCCCACCCGCCGCAAGACCCACACCATTGGTGGAATAAAAAAAAATGAATGATGAATTAGTTTCTATCAATTAACACACTTTTTTTCTAAAATCAAGACTAAAATTTCTCTTCTCAAATTTCTCCAACCATCATAACAATATCTCCCTCTCTCTACTTATTTTTATTTCAAGTTTCTCTGATAAATTCTCTCTCTCTACCTCCAATTTGATTAAATTGTTCACTTTTCATTTTTATTATTTTTATAGCTATGAAAAAAAATGAATTAAATTATTATAAAATATCATGTTTTTTGTAATATTTGTAGTTTTTATTAAAATGTTGTATAATATTTAAACTATTTTTTTGTGAATATGCAATCAAAATATTCACAGTGAAAAATATAAATTCTCAGGGCCGGCCCTTTTTTCTAAAATTAAGTGAAGTATATACAAAACTAAAATTTTAAATATTTGTATACTCTATTCAAATATCTTTTTTTAACCAACTTTATTCATGATGTTTATTATTTAAAAAATAAATAAAAACATAAGTTTTGGTTGGTAAAACAATATAATATAATATAAGGATAATGTTAAGTACTTTGCTTTAATTCCAATTTACATATGGAATTTTTAAAAAATAATATACATCATTTAATGGTCTATAAAAAATGCCTTCAATGAATTATATAAATGCATTTATAGAAAATATAAAAAATTTCACTCGAATCATACACCATGTTAATGTAAAGTATATGCTCCATAAATTTTTCATCAACAAATATATAAGATTTGAATTGAAGCTATAAAAGAAAATGGGTGTAACAGGGTTTGGATCCAAAAATACGGGAAGGTGCACACTTTATGCACACCACGTGCACACTTTATTTGTCTCCACCCAACAAGGCAACAACAGCCTTCACAAATTGAAAAAAATGGGTACCTAATCTGTTGCTCTGAAGAAGATATGATTTTAAGCTAACCTAATTTTTCAGCTACACTAACCAACAAAACAGCTAAAGGAAACGTATGATCCATGGTTTTGAATGGATGGTTAAAGAAGTGTCAGACCTACTAAACCCTGACCAACCAAAATTATGTCATGTGAATCCCAGTTCCATGAGAAGATCCAATCATGAAGACTGGTTGGTGAAAGACATGCAATAACATCAAGGCCTTAATGTTCAGGAGTCAGTACTGAATGGGACTGCCCGAACTGGCTCGCATCAAGGTTGTGCCACATGAAAATTTCCAGAATGTCTTGATGTGGGATAATCCATATCAAAAAAATAAAGGTTTATTTGATGGGCCATGTCATGTGGGGATCTATCTCTTCGTCCATGAGTCGCTTTCCATAATATCTTTCCATGAGTCTCTTCGTCCATGAAAATTGGTGATGATGGGGTTTGATCTTCCTTTTCAGAAACAGGGGGGGTTAACCAGCTAACCAAGACTCGGTTTTCCATCACGATTACAGTGAGGAAATCCATGGGATTTACGACCTAATAAATGTGATATTTGTAGGGAAGACTCAAAACTGATAAAACTCCAAAATGCACATCAACTTTATAGAATTTAAATTCATTGGGTGAGGGAGGTTTTTCATCATTAAATAAAGTGGATATTCAGAGAGGGTTGTTTAGATCCACAAGACAATATGCCAAAGAAATATAACTTCAACAAAGCTCATCTGTGCATGAGTCTCTCACTGTCATACAATAACAAAAAAAACCATAGATACTCTTACATTTTGAAAGTGGAACAACTACTCACTACAACCAAGATAATAAAAAATAATAATACTTTCTTACATAGAGTAACCATATATTTACATAATGTTACATATATATCTGGACGAAAACCACATCATCAATTTGCGTGCTTGACGGTAAGAGAAAGCTCAGGAAAGATAAAAACAAGAACACTGCACCAAGATTCAGTGTGGCAGAAGAAGACCTGAAATCCGAGACAGCGTCGTTACCCCGTAAATGCATAAGAGCTCCTCAGCTTGGGAACCTTAAACGTCGATGAAAACAACATTGGAGAACTTGACATGTATGTGTTTTCTGATCTATTTCTCTTTGAACATCTTCTTAATCCCTGGATAGGGCAAAATGAAAAAATTGTGTCAGATGTAAATATAGATCCGAGATGAAGAATCAATTGAAATTCATATCATATAACCTTTCCCATAGATACATCTCCTTTATATATTAGATTCTGGAAGAGAAACAATCCTTTATTAGGTTCAGATTTGGACTGGACAAACATTTCATTTGAATGTATTACCATATGAGGATATGTTTTTGGTCAGTCTACCAT
This sequence comes from Acorus calamus, assembly GCA_030737845.1. Lineage (NCBI taxonomy): Eukaryota > Viridiplantae > Streptophyta > Magnoliopsida > Acorales > Acoraceae > Acorus > Acorus calamus. The sequence goes on from CM060858.1 coordinate 38,366,388, forward strand.
ATTTGCTATGCCCCAATATGTACACTGAGCATCTTCAAAGAGAAATATCTAAAACAAATTGTCTATGATGTGCCAAATAATGACCAAGTAGGATTTCATCAGGGCAAATATTTCATCAGGCTATCATTTAAAAGTACACTCCAAGGACAGTCAGGAATACGTAGAAGAAGGACCCTTAATGATCATGTCCAAGTACTCTCTAAAGGCTGGAATTGGGAACATATGGTACTGGCCTGGTTTAGAAAGCCAAATCAGCCTGTCTAAGACCCAGAAAAAATACTTTAAAGTTTTTTGAAACAGGGAATACTGGTTTGGGAAAGATTTCTATATTCTGATAATAAAGCTACAAAGAATGAGTCCAATGCTTACTCATGATAGAGGATATATATAGTGCTGCACATCCTCTGATTTCCAAATATATACAGATAAGAATATAAGAAATTGCTTCAACTAGAGGTTAATAAAAGATCTAATGGAAAAATGAAAATCATAGAACAGTGAAGCAAGATGCACGTTTTCTTCAGTATCTTCCACTCGGTTATATTTTTGGGGAAAAGATAATTTCGCTTGTCAGATAATCTCACGTGTAGTGACTTGCATTTTTCCTGATATCAATCTCCAGTTAAAATGAAAACACAACTACAGAAAGAGAAAACAAAACAAGATAAAAAAAAAGTACAGTTCTAGAAAAATTATGTCTAGCATTTAGACTGAACAATACGAAAAGATACAAGAGAAAATATCATTAATCCAATCATGTATCCAGACTAATATTAAATAAGACACTTACCATATCAGTTTTATTCCTCAAATCAGAGTCTTTCAAATTGTGACTGCGTGAACCGCGATTGCTTTCAACTTTGAATTTACGTTCACCCGACTTGACCTTTGGATGACTGCCTACTGGAGTCACCGAGGCATTTCTAGAACTTTTTAACAGCTCCAACTCTTTTAAGAGCCTGGATGTTTCTTCAGTGCATTTCCTCATATCCATCTCAATCTTATCCCGGTCAGCTCTCAGGGTTGTGATGAGCTCATCCTTTTCCTTAACAGATGATTGTAAGTTCTCCATAAGTACCTCAAGCTTCTGTATGTTGTCTTTAGCTAGCTCAACTTCAATGTTCTTGCTCTTCAAAAGATTAGTATAATCACTTTCCATCTTCTTAAACTGGTTCCATACAAAATCTCTTTCTGCTAAGAGGGCAGAAATCTCTGCATTCTTTCGAGAAACATTATTCTCGTGGTTATGATTCAATTTCTTTATTTCTCGTTCTAGCACCTTGGAGCGCTTTTCTTCCTTGTTAATGCCAGCACTTTTCAGGTCACCATCATTTTGCATTCCTTTGACTTCTATATTTTCTTCTTGTTTGTCCTGAAACAGAAGACAGGGACAAGACGTTTGATGCAGAACACCCAAAAAAAGAAAAACACTTGCTATCAATATGTAACGTTCTATCCCACAATATTCTATGCCATACCAATCAAATATTATATGCCACAATTTTAATACCCAAAGAAATACAGTTCTAAGGTAACTTCAAACCACAGTGATCCACAATTGTAGGAATATGAATAACTGCTTAAACTTCCCTAATTACCCAATCACCAATCCATCATAGAAAATGCATGAATAACAATCCATAATATGGATGAGGAGACACTATTCGATATGGAATACAAAATAATCTGTCTGTGATCTTAATAAATTTAGAGACAACACGTGTGCCCATGTGTCTATACAGCAAGGCTTTGCACGTCTATAATGTCCGGTTGTGCATATGCATCATATTAATTATTGTGAATCAATAAAGATACAAATGCATGATAAGCTCAACATTGAATATCTACACCCAATTCTACACTTGAAGTACTCAAAACTTCACGACGCTGGTGCAGGCATGCCCTTGAGAATGATATTGCATGATATTCAACATTATATATAAAATATTATTTTATTTTACGCGTTGATTAATCCATGAGGCATAGAAAGATCCTATGATCTTTACATTTCTCATTGTTATTATCTGTGCTTATGTATAAATTTCTTAAATTTTCAAATATGTATATTTTCTTGATCTCCAGTGCCCATTTTGTCTTTGCATTTGGGAGATGTGTGCCAATATAAATTTAAAACTTTTCAATCCTAAAATGACAAAATAGTACCTTCTGCTCTGAACTTTTGTGAGTGACGAGGTCAAAGCATTGTAATATGTCATCCATGTCAGCCTCTGCACACTCTGTTTCATGAAATGTACAAAGCATGTGTGTTAATGAACTTCTGTATAAACATGTAATAAACTTAGTAATGCAAGTTCTGTTAATGAACTCCAAATCAGAAAGCTAAAAAATATACATGAAACCATATAAGATGCTTAGATATCCAAAAACATATTGTCCTTGACATATTGCAATTCCAGATTATTTACTTAAATACTAATATGGAGGATATAAAAAAAAAATCAAGAAATTTGGTGTACACATCTCTGATCAATTCAGAATAAAGTTCTCTCATTTTCTGAAAATTTCATATACCAAGACCCCTCAACCATATATGGGAAAACAGAATTCAAACAAACAAAATGTTTTGACAAATTGTAGATATCACAGAGATCATCTTTAATGGACCCCCTCATGGGGTTGAACCCATAGCTAATTTGACAACAAAATTTATTTGAACTCTTCCTTGTTAGGTTTAAAAGAGAGTAAAATTTCTCAAAGAGGCAGTCATGTTAGGGTTCTTTTGAGAGAAAGGGGCGGCGTTCAGGAGAGAGAAAAGCTGAGAGACTTTTGTAATCCGAATACTTTATAGTGAATTAATTCCTCTTATCCTACCTGAATGTAGGCAATTTTGGCCGAACCACATTAATCTGTTTATTCTCTTCTGTAGATTTGTTTTAGTTATTGTTCTACAAGTGTTGAGGTCTAACCTAAAGGCGTCACTATGTCAACAAGTTCAAGTCCCATCTCTTACCTATCTAAAAAGAAACCTCTCCTTCATATTGAACATTAATTAAATATGTGTAACACAAATTTAGCAAAACAAAGCAATTAAAATATAGAATAAATTATTTTGTTTTCTAATAAAATGAAGAAGGTGTTTTGGCATGTAAAGCCAGCAACAGCAACATCAAAACATCCACATATTTGAAAAAGAACAATCAAGAAAAGGGAGGCCAATACTCGGTAGAAATGCAATTTTAATAGCTTGCCTGATTTTGTTCTATAGTAGAAGGCTTCTCTCTTCTTCATTCCAACCACGAGATTGAACTTTGCTTCTTGCACATTATGGCCCAACTCTGCTTCCTTAAGAGCTGCATCCATCTGTCAAGTGGGTACATACAAAAAAAAGAAGTAAGTACAAGAAATCAAAAGAAAAAGGTGAACCTCCTCCATCAGTTTGGCCTTGAAACCCGAAAAAAAATTTCACACAAAAAATTCCAACAAAGCAATGAAATTGATGCTGTAAGCCTTCTCCCTCCATAAATCTACCCGTTTTTCTCACTTTTTCTACCGTTGGGCATGCAAAACGCAAGAGGTTCACATGTGCCATTAGATTCATCACCAAGTCAAACTTTGCATAAATTCACTTTCAATTGAAGAAAACTGCAAAACTTACTCAAATACACATTTGAGATCATATTCTTCAATTTGAGTCTTTTCACAGATATCATTTAAATATCGTTTTTTTATTTCTTATCTAACATAGCAGCAATGCTGTAAGGTTTTGTTAATACTTGAATACCGCACTGAAATTATAAATTTATAATATTTAATGAAGGTCAGGTCTATAAAGTAAGCATGCCTTCAAGATAATTACCGTCCATTGATCTCGGCAAAAACCTCATCATCTCATACATCTTTTCTCAGTGCCATGGTCCAAAATATAGGCAGAAAATCATAAAGTATTGGTAATTCTTTCAATTAATTAGCACGATGCAGTAGGGGCATTTTTTCTTATCAGATTGTGTTGTCCAGTAGTTGTTTTTTTTTTTTTTGTGTGTGTATTCCGTTGCATCATATCAAGAGAGTAGGTTACCAATATAATGCAATAACCACACACTGTGCATTTGAGCTTCACTCCGTTGACTCTCATAACCTATGATCCTTAATCGTTTGTCAGAAAACCATATCTAATAAAAAATAATTCAAAGATTGACTCTAAAAAATCAAAGCAGAACACGCATAAACATAAAAGCTTCAATCCATGAATAATATATAAAATCAGAAACAGTCAAACAGGCATGAAAAAAAAATGAAAAATCATCCACAAAGAAGAAAAGGAATACATCCTAGAGCATTCTGGAGAAAGATACAGACCTCAAAAGCTAGGCCAGAAACAACAGCAAAGAAAAGCCAAAAAATTCAAATTTTTCATCAAAAGTAAACTCGGGATTAAGTAATTGAAAGCCCCTCAAAACCCAGGATGGATAATCTATCTGAACAGTGAAGAAATCCCTAACAAACAAAAAGAAGATCTCACAAAAAGCAACTACTAATACGAACACACACGAACATAAGCCCCAACGAACTCCCAAAACCCATTCCAAACAATCAAAAAACAAAAACACTAACCCTAAATTCTCAACAACCTTCCACAACCGAGAATTTTTAAAAACAAGCCTAAACCCTAATCTTGAGAAAGGAAAACCCTAGAAACACAATACGCCCAAATCAAGCCCCGTAAGAACCCAAAAAAGGAGAAATTGAAAGAACCCTAAAGAACCCCCCTCGAAATCGTCTTCTTCCAGGGCAGAATCGTTAGCAAACTGAAAAGGGTGATTTTCTTTCGAGAGACAGAGAGTGAAAACTACCAGAGAGAGTTGGTCTTCGAGGGACGATACGTCGGATTTCCACCGGTCGTGCTGGAAGCGGAGGCGGCCGAGGAGAACCCGGCATTCCTTGGAGAGGATCTCGAGCTTAAGCTGCTGCGACCGGAGCATCTGGACCATCGCGTTGAAGATCTTCCCCCATTGACGGGGGTCCGAAGAGGAGGACGAGAAATCCCGGGCCATTGATTTGTTGTGACACGGTTCGTCTAGAGAGAGAGTGAAAGAGAGAGAGAGAGAGAGAGTTTGAATTTTGGAAAGAGAAAAGCGAAAAGAGGCTCCAACGGTCGAATCCGATCGCCTAAAATACCTCTTCATCATGATGAGCGGACTCGTCGGTCAGAATAAGATCTCTTCTCCGCCCAAAAAATTATTTGTTTAAAAAGAATAGATGAGTAGATTAGTTGGAAATAAATTGACATTTGTGTTTAAAATCCTCCATAGAATTATGTTATTCCACTTAATTGATTCTACTAGTATATAAATGAGTTTATTGTCAAATCAACTATTATCACCTATTATAAATTAAATGATCCGTATGTCGAATCATTTCTTCACATTTTATAAATTTTTATTTTATTCATATTTTATTTACAACTTATCTACGGTCCATCAAATAATAAAAATTTCAGTAGTACATTTCCTGATGAAGATAACTAAAAACACAACTAAACAAAAGTATGTACGGAGTCTAAATTGAATATTAAAATTTAGATGTACAATTATCAAGACTAACCCTACAACCTATTAAAATTTAGGAAATGATGCATACTAACTTCTTTTTCTTTGTACAGGGACCCTTGATGGGATACAAGGTCTATTTTACAAACTCTATTTTACTTTGGGTCAGCATGGACACACAAATTAACAATGGACTAAACTAGGGGTCGGCAACGGGCCGGGCCGGGCCGGCCCGGCCCGTTGAAACAGGGCCCAAGCCCGGCCTTGGGCCCAGGCCCGCGGGCCTGCTTGGCCAACGGGCCCGGGCCGGGCCGGCCCGTGGCAAAAAAACAGGGCCCAGGCCCTGCCCGCGGGCCCGGGCCTGAACGGGCCTCACGGGCCGGGCCTGGGTTCGGGCCCACGGGCGGGCCTACGGGCCCAAATTCAAAACATTTTTTTTTTATTTTACGTTGTTTATTTGTATATAATGTTAAAATAACACAAAATTTAAAATATAATGTTGAAAAAAATATTTATATCTATTGAATTTTCAAAATAAAAATAGTAAATGAATTAATTACTTACAAAAATAAATAATTACATGTACCTAACTAGGTTAACACCTATATAAATGTTAATAATTTGTATAACTCAACCACAATTCAAATAAAAATTACATGTTACTAGTTCATTGGATCACCCTCGATGGGCCTACGGGTCGGGCCCGCGGGTGGGCCTACGGGCCAGCCCGAACGGGCCGGGCTCGGGCGGGCCTACGGGCCGGGCCCGGGCCCCAGAACCAGGCCCAAGCCCGGCCCTCCTTAAAAACGGGCCGGGCAGGCCCGGCCCGCGAACGGGCCCGGGCCGGGCTTTGGCCCTGCGGGCCCGGGCCGGGCGGGCCGGGCTTTCGGGCCACGGGCTTTTTGGTGACCCTTAGACTAAACCTGAAGATAAGCCCAGAAGGTTTTTTTTTAAATAAAAAAAATTTACGGCCAAGAAGGCTTGAACCAGACTCTCTAGATTGGGGAGGGATGTCCTCTACCACTCTGACAAAGCGGGGCAGGATAATGATGCATAGTGACTTACTGAGTGTACCATAAATTAACACAATTATATATGGGTCAGTCCACGACCCACTACAAGAATGCAGTCTTCATGCTACCCATCACACAAAATAAACCACTATCCCGAGGGGGTAGCCGTATTCTTTATTAAATTTTTATAATAAAATATACATTCGTCTATTGAAATACATATTATTATAAAAAAAATATAGACTAAGAAAAAAAAAATTCTAAAAAATAATCCTAATTTTATACATTTTGATAGTGAGTATACAGTATACACTGCATGCAGTGTATCACTATTGCAATATAAAGACGAATATATATCACTTCTGAAATGCGAGAAGAATTGTAAAACGAAATCTAAATTCTCGTCCCTACACTCGCATGCTCCAGTATCAAATACTGGTCCCCATTTTGCTCAGTTTGGAGACAGATGATCCCTATTTGAAAACGAGTCTAAAGAGTTTTTTTTTATGTATATCGGAGGGACTCCTCGTGGCTGACCTTACGGTCGAGCTGGAAAGCTACCTCCCCCTGTTTGCCCCGGTCCCACGAAAAATTCTTTCGAATATCGCTAACAAACAGGTGGGTAAGTCAGCGCCAAAACTCGAACTCAAGACCTCTCCTTTAATCAGGCAAGCCCTGAACCGTTGTGCTATGGCCACTGGGGACTAAAGAGTTTTTGAGTTTGTAGAAATAAGACACACGATTCTATTCCTTGAATCACTCAGTCTACTACTCCTTTGTCTATATTAGAGTGATGCATCCTCCTTTCAATGTCTGTTACCATAATCTTATTCATGCTACAGTTGATGCTATATTATGTGCCCTTCAATGATATAATCTGGTCTACATTTAGTTTTGCATGTTTGCTTTCCAATTATGCACATCACTGTCACTACTACAAAAAAAGGTCAAAGATCACGGCTAAAAACCGTGATCAAAAGTTAAAGATCACAGTTCGCAAACCATGATCTACCGAGCTGTGATCTTTTGTTGGAGACCGTGATCTTTTGTTAGACGATTTAATCATGGTGGATAACCGTGATCTTTGCGTTGGTAAAGATCACGGTTTTACCAGCGACCGTGATCGTTTCTTAGGTAATCGTGATTGTATCCTTGGTAAAGATCACGGTTTAGCTGGCGATCATGATCGTTTCTTAGGCAACCGTGATTGTATCATTGGTAAAGATCACGATTTAACTGATAACCGTGATCTTTTGTTGGGCAACAATTACAGTTTTAGGATAAACCGTGATTGTTAGTTGGTTAACTATCTCAGTGGTTATAAGAACCGTGATTGTTTCCTTAGTAAGAATCACGGTTTATTTGGTGACCGTGATAATTTACAATATAAAAAAATTACATTTACATTTAAACCGTGATCTTTTTATTGAAATTACATATATATTTAATACTATTCATGAATAAAACCACCTCATCATACCCAAAAAATCATTTCGATACAAAACAATTTCCACACAATTGTTCCAATACATCTACCTGTTTTCATGCAAATACAAGCTAAAAATATCTAAAATAAATCTTGCATTTGAATCAAACACATCAAAATATCATGTTGATCATCAACTACTCAATAGTGGCACCAATTTCAAAATAAAAACAACATAATAAAAAAACTGCAATTCTACTCACAATATTCAATTATATAAATTTTTGAATTATGTTGCACCACTCATTTCTCAATGTAGTTATTTCATCTTCGGTGTAGGAGACTATTCCTTCGAACTGCATATACAACATAATTATGATATTAATTAACCAATTAATTTAATTAGATATATCAACCCAAACAAAAAATAAAGATCTTACCTTTTGAAGAATGTGAATTTCTGGATTTTCGATGATATCTTTCATGTACTTCATTACAAAATAACCACATTCGATATTTCCTCTTTGCTTTGGACATTACAAATATAAGTAAATCATAAATTCACGGACAAAATTTTAAATAACATCAAAGATATAATTTAATTTCCATAGTTTAAAATGACTTGCAAATATTTGGGAGCAAACATAATGCATTGCTACAAGAAACAAAAAACTCTGATCCAATGACTAAAGGGATACATGCATCCAATACTCTTGTGATTCCATGTGTCATACTTCATAAGAAACAACTTTGAATCCATGTTTTATGATTTCATGATTTCAAAAGAAATTAAAAGATATAATAATCATACATATCGAGACTTGAATCGAAGAGGTAATTTTTTTTTTACTTGCTTCCAATACTCATGTGATATGTTTTCAATGCCCTACAAAGAGACAATTTTGAGATTAAGAATAATGTTATAATAAATATAAGGATACATGAATATCAAAATACTTACAGGTTTATCATCATTTTGATTTCTTTACGAATTAAATTCCTCAATGGATCCAAATAGTAAACTATGTGTTCTTTGGGGCTCACGATTAACAAGATCCAATGTTGGCTAAACATTTTTAATAATTAATATATGAGATTGTTAAAAATGCAATAAACATAACATTATAAATATATGTAACTTATGAAATTTAGAAAATTACCCCGGGTTGTAAGGCAATATAAATAAATCGACATCGGAAGCATTCCCAAACCTATCAATCCGAGCTCGCACACTATTGATGATTTTGAAGCAGACACAGAAATAGGATTGATAAATCCATAACTGGAATTTGCATTCAGCTTATGTAAATAGCTGAAAATTAAGAATAAACATTAGAAATTTAATGAATATGTGATTGCATACCACATAGATACAATGGTTTTTCGGCATCTTCAAGTATGTCCTTAAACAAATCGGGATCACCTATGTAATTACCATGTGCTGCTTCAACCATTTCGATTGTATTATTAGCAACTTCGTCCAAAGGATTTTCAAACTCCCCATGAGATGCATTTTGTATGTTTATTATTCTACTTGTAGTTTGTCCTATAGGTACTCTTTCTCTATGTCAGACCCATGTCCGATAACTTGAATGAAAACCATTAAAAAATAGATGAACTTTTATATCAGCAGGTGTATGGAATTGTAAGTTCCCACATCGTCTACATGAACAACGCATAATATCACTATTACCCCCATGGACCATTGCAAAATTTAGAAATGATTCAACTCTTGCAGAATATTCTGATGATCTTCTATCCTTAAACACCCAAGATTTATCCATTTTGGTTTGACAATTGAATTTTTCTTGAATCCAAACAATCTAGATAAAATATTTAGATAAAATAGAAAAAGAATAAGATACAAAAGAGATCGAACAACAATACATATACTCATATAGTCACATGAGAGAAAAAAATGATCAATCCATCATATGAAACCTATGTCATTGAAAACTATAAGAAAATAGTCCTAAATGATATATGATGAAATTCCTATGAAGACTACCTATATATAACAGGGGTTTGGATGTAAATATAAATGTTATATAGTTCTGATCAAAGACAACTAAAATAGTAATTAATGCGATGATTGTTGTGACAGAAATTGATTTTGCATTCAAAAGTCAGTGATACAAATTGTCATGGACGAGTCTTACAGAATAACGATCTTGGCCACCCAGAATAACGCGGTGCAATGTGGATCTGCCAAAAAATGAAAAGAAAAATTAACATAATAAGCAAGATATTATACCCACAACACCCTCATCAATAATCCTCAATGGGTAAAACCTTATCCATGTTGATATCCAAAAAAAAATCTTATCTATATTGAAATCCAAAAAAAAAATTCATTCAAAACTCTTATCTACCTCCCCTAGTTTCAACACCCTAACCACAATCAACCCTTGGCATCCAAGTTCGACAGGCACCTAGGATGTAGTTTTAATGTTCTTCTTGAAAAATGGCTTCTTTCTACTAATTGTTACATGAACATGATAAGACCTCTTACGGTGTAAATAAAATGAGTTGTCGTCATAAGGTAAGCAAGCACATGTGGGTAATTGATATTTTAAAGCATCTTGGAAACATCATCCTTATAAGTTATTATATAACTGACTTTACATTGGAACAACAATCCATTATTCATTGTAGTAAGTGTTGCCTATTCATCTTCATTGATTTTAACACAAGGAGGATATGTATTTTGTAGGTTCACAATATTTTTGCAAGATACATAATTCTCTTTTTCCACTTAGTGCAGCTGCTGTACTTTTCCAAGATGCAAAGTCACCACTGTTTTCATTGTCAATACCTGCTACCTTCCTCTGTTTTGATGTTAGAGCATCTCCAATGTATATGTTAATCCACTAGTTAATGTCATATATTTACAAAAGATGTAAACATAGTGCTCCAATGGAAGTGTTAAGGGAATGTTAAATGTGGGCCCCACCTGTCATATGTTATTTTCCATGTTAACTTTAGCTAGTGCTTTAGCCAGCCAAATGTGGGCTCCACCATTTAAAATATTCAAAAAAATATTATTTTGGGTGAGTGGAGAGATTTGAGTGGGTGGAGAGGTGGGCCCACTATTATCTTGGCTAGCTATTTAACTAGTCCATTGGAGCAACAACCAACTAAATGAGAGAGTAGTAAATGAGGGTCTAGTGGAGGGTTAAAGTGCTGACATGACACTTTAACATCTTGTTTAGTTAGCATATCCATTTAAGATGCTCTTAATAAACTCCAGATCTTTTCCATTGCTTTATTGTAAAATGCCATGTGATCATTCATATTTGTTAGAGTAAGTCTTGATCCAGTGACCCAAAATTTGACTAATTTGGTAACCCAAAAGACATGTCATCCCATTTTTTTTCAAGATTGGTCAGGTCACTAAATTAGTTAATATTTTATTTTTAAATCTTCATTGTTTTTTTGTTATTAATTTTTTTCCTTTGTCAATGACCTGATATAAAATTCAGGACCTGGATGCATAAATATCATAACAATAATTATATATGAAAAGTTTGGTGGCAATAGGACACTGGTGGGCATAAATGAGAGCTTGGGGATGAAGATAAAAATTGAAGAAAATTCTAGCTTTCCAATAAACATTGGAGAAGAAAAATCCATTATTAAAACCACAACAATGTCACTCTGTTTCTTAATAAATCTTTGTTGACCCTAATATCAGAAGAAAAAAAATTGACCTATGAAGCACTCCATCTTCAAAAAGTCATTATAGACAATAATTCCCTTTTATATGCAGATATCTTGATTATCCATTATAAACTCAAAAACAAATGCTGAGAACACCCATATAAAATCAATTCAAAAGCACGCCCATATTTGAACAAGTTTCCGAGCCAATATAGGGTATTAGATCCACAACATTCACAAATTTCAAAAGGATTCCAATTGAAAACCAAACAGACGCACACAAAACAAAATTAACAAGAGATTTTGAACCCTAATTTTCATGAGGGATATGCTCGATTTTGTATGATTTGAAGTATTTTGAAACCCTAATTTTTGAAACCCACCTGGATGGAGAACCGGCGGTGGAGATCGACCCGTGGACGGCGGAGATTAGACGGCGGGACGACGGGTACGGAGCCGGTGGGGATGGGATGGCTGGAGACGGAGCTGGTAGAGTCTCGTGCGCGGTGGTGCCGGTGGGGACGACGCCGGTGGAGTCTCGTGCGCGGACGGCGGGGTCAGTCAATTTGGTGGGGACGGTATTCGGTCAAATTTTTTTTTTTCCGTAAACAGTGGTTTTCATTTGGTGGGGACGGGTAGTGGTGGGGACGGGTATTAGGGATTTAAGACGTGATCTTTTATTGTGTTTTGGTGGGTATTAGTGATTAACTTAAAATCATTTGATCTCGGTATATTTTAAACCGTGATCTTATTATGACTTTTTATCACAGATCATATAAACGTGATCAATTATTAATGTAAAAATAATAAATTATGAATATGATATCCAGAAAACCGTGATCAAATGTCCTAATTTAATCATTTTAAGATTTTAAAAATAATTTATTCGATCACAGAATTATATAAACCGTGATCTTTTACTTCTTCAAAATTATGAACATAATTTTTAATCACGCTTTGAATATCACCATGATCGTAGGTTATACAAACCGTGATCAAACATGGTTATCTGATCACGGTCCACTAAAACAGTGATCATATGGTAGATTTAATCACGTTTTTTTTTGTAACCGTGATCAAATGGTAATGTTAAAAAATTTAAAATTGGTTTTAAGCAGGAAAAGATCACGGTTTAATGCGAACCGTGATCTTTAATAGCTATTATCACGGTTTAACAACCGTGATCTTTAGTACCGTGGGCTATTATAGTTTTTGTAGTAGTGTGTGAAGTGTGAACACCTAACAATTGATTTGCATTATTACATCACTGATGGATCCAACAACCAAGTGAAGCCTTCAATATAAAATTTTATTACAGATCAATTATCATACATGAAACAATAAGTATACAACAAATTGCAACATGAAAAAGGTAGACCTCAGATACACTGATCAATCACAACATCTTCAATTGGCAACCTGTCCTCCGGGAAGGGGCACTCGCCCCCGTCCCCTTCGTCGCGCAGCAGCGGACAAGCTGGCGGGCTAACGGAGCTCGCGGTGCCCTCAATATCCGTGCAATTCCACGCTGGCTTCGGCTTCTTCAGCTTCGCCATCCCGATCCTCACGTCCGACAAGCAGAGCCCGGTGAACGACACGTTCGGGTTCCCCTGCATCTGCCCCGCGAGCGTGACGTTCTCCGCGACGATATCACCATAGCTGATCCTCTCGATCACGGGGATCGCGTTCGGGTCGTATTTGTCGTCGGGGTGGTCACCGTACGCCCCCGTCATCCAGAACACGTACTTCATCGTCTTGAGCGTCATCCGCCTCACGAAGATGTCGCGCACATACCCTCCCCTTCCGATCGCGGTCTTGATGCGCACGGCGGACTCCGTGTTGATGGCGACTATGTCCTCGGCCCGCACGTCCTGGATCCCGCCCGACATCTCGCTCCCCAGAGCGATGGTCGCGCTCGTCGGGGAGATGCACGTGAGGCGCCGGATGACGATGTGCTGGCTCGGCATCCCGAATGCGATGCCGTACTCGTCCCACCCGCTCTTTATCGCGACGCAGTCGTCGCCCGAGACGATGTAGCAGTCCTCTATGAGTACGTTCGAGCTCGAGTCTGATCAGAAAATGTACATATATCAAAAGGACTGTAAAATGATTGAGTGTATGTAACATTTTTGTGCCCACCTGGATCGATCCCATCCGTATTTGCTGAATCGATGGGGGCGAGGATCGTGACGCCGGAGACGATGACATTGCTGCAAGCATCAACAAGAATTTTGATCGGGGGCGATCGTTGTGATCAAGATTGTTGAATGAATATATTTGATTAGCGCACACACCTGCTGTAGACCGGGTGGATGTTCCACGAGGGCGAGTTCATCAATGTAATGTTTGATATCAGAATGCAATCAGAGAACATCAGTTCGACGAGGTACCCGCGCGTGTAGTTCAGCTCGCCCGCCCTGTATTTTTGCCACCATGGCGCACCTTGGCCGTCGATCGTCCCATTGTCGCCTGAAGACCAATGACCATATCACTATATCAGTGACCATTGATGATGTAACATGTTTACCTAAGTGTGTTGTGTGTTATTGTTTTTTGGCTTAGTTAACATGTCAAACATGAGTGTGATCATAAGCATTGGAGGTGGATAGTGAAACCTGTTATGATAACATCGGTGAGGTTAGAGCCGAAGATGAGGGGACTGTATCTGCCACCAGGTGCATCTCTTCCTCTGCCATATGAAGGCAATGGATCAATGAGTGGCCAATCGTTTATATCCTGCATGTCAAAATATTTAGTTTTTTTTTTTGGACTTTGATCCAACAAAAGAATTGTGCATTTTCAAAGATCTTAGTAAAAAAAAAAATAGAGGATCCCAAATATAAATTTTAGGGGTGTTACAGTAGAAAGTAAATGAAATGGACCCTTAGTGGAACTAGAACTAGCCGTCAATTAATTGGTGGCTTAGAAGTGGAAAGGTATGTTGAGGGCATATGAAGAGTTAAAATTTTGACAAGGGTAGAAATACATGTATTCACCAACAACCAATCTGAACAGGAGACTCATCGACTATATGAGGGATGATTAGGTGCGACGGAACGGTGGTGCGGCAGCGATCACGGGCCGTCAATCACGGGTCCATCCAACGGACGGTTGGGTGCGATTCACATCGACCGTCGGATGCGATGGACCCGTGATCGAACGGCCCATGTCGCGGCCGCACCGCCGTTCCGCCGCACCCAATCACTCGACTATATATATATATATATATATATATATATATAGTGAAATGCTGGCGTGCGGTCGTGCGGACGTGCGCACGCGATCGCGGGCCGTCCGATCGCGGGTCCATCGCATCTAACGGTCGACGTGATTCGCACCCGACCGTTCGATGCGATGGACCTGTGATCGACGACCCGTGATCGCGTGCGCACCGACCGCACGTCTGCATGTAATCACTTCTATATATATATATATATATATATATATATATATATATATATATATATATATATATATATATATATATATTCGATAATATGTGGTCGGTGCGGTCGTGCGGATTCGACATGCGTCGTCCGATCGCGGGTCCATCGCATCCAACGGTCGACGTGAATCGCACCCGACCGTCCGATGCGATGGGCCCGTGATCGACGGCCCGTGAATCGCGACTGCACGACCGTATAATATCACGACTCTCTCTCTCTATATATATATATATATATATATATTTGGGTACAGTGTGTAGGTCAATGTTTGTGTCACACATTAATTTCTTGGTGTTTGAAAAGTAAACACGTTTTGGGCATTCCGTCTTCCTAAACGAGGAAGCTTCGAATTCAAAGCCCATCAAATGAGGTTAGCAAAACGTCCACTTCCATCGTCTTCCAGATGAGGTGCAGGAATGTCAAAAAATAGAATTTTAATTTTAATCACTACAATATCATAAAGGGGAAGGGTTGGTAATTAAATAGTTAATTAACAATTACTAGTCAGTCTCACCCAAAAAAAAAAAAAACAATTACTAGTCAGTCAAATGGATATTATATAGCTAAAACATTAAGCCCCCGTTTGTTTTGGGAATAAGTCATCGGATAACCCCGGATAACCTCGGATAAGGGTTTTGGTGTGTTTGGCAATTCCGGATAACTTCTGATAAAGTATGTCAGAATAAACTGGTATAAAGTGGTATATGGATTTCAACCAACCTCTAGAATTAAAAGTTATCATAGTTTATTCCACCCAAAGAATATGTGGGCTCACTGTCAAATCAGCTGTCATCACATCTTATAAATCACCTGTTAAATATCATTATTTTTTTACCTTTTATAAATCTTTATCCATACTTTATTCACATTTTACCTAAACAACAAAACATTTATTCTTACGTTTACCAACGAGAATAATTCAAAACACAATCAAACACAAAATCATTTTATCCTTATTTATACTCACTCATGCTTAGATAATATATATCATATCATAAATCATATTCTCGTTCCAAACGGGGGCTAAGGTATAATGTTTAATGTGACAGTTTAATTTATATGCTCATATGACATATGATACATAATGAAAACAAATGATGCATCATTTGGTTGCCCCTTGTAAAAATTATTCTCAAAATTAGTTTTTATACCCCGTTTGGTTCACAGATAACTTTTTTTTTTGTAGATAGCCCAGTGAATCGAGGACATCCCATTTTAAGGGGCCGGATGGGGATCGAACCCGGATTCACCGCTTAATAATGGGTACACGCAACAACCGCTTAACAGATAACTTTTAATCAAACATAAAACAGTTATACACAAAGGCTCCGTTTGGAAACACAGATTGAAAAGTAGATTTTGGAATAAAGCTGCTTTTTAAGATGATTTTAGACCTTGACCTTTTTGGGATGTTTTTTTTTAATTTAGGAATCAATATTTGAAAGGGCTTTAATGTTTGGTAGAGAAAGTCGCTTTTCAATTCAAAAAATCGATTCCGACCGAAAATCACAGTTTCTGAGCTTTTTAAAACACGGATTTCGAGAGAGAAATTAAAAGGAATCCAGCTTTTGATTCCGCCGGAATCCAACCCGTTTGGCTAAACGATTTTGAGATTTTAGCTTTTCAAAAAGCAAAATCGCCCAATCGTGCATCAAAAAGCAAGAAGAATTTAATGATTTTATGTTTGACGGCTGTTAATTGATTTTTGTGCGTAACTTTTTATGTTCATTTTATCTTAATGTGTAAGTATAAAATTTTAGATGAACGAACATAAATAAATTATACTTTTTTCTTTTATAGTAGCTATATTAGTTTATATTGTTACTTCACCAACTGTCCAAAGCATTAATATTGCGATTTATTCACGTGTTCTTTTAAAATAAAATAGATAGACAAATGCTACCTTGATTATATTCCAACCGAAGTTTCAAATGCCGGAAAGAGGGATATACAAAATAGAGGGAGAGGAAAAATATAACAACAGCTAGCATATGTCATGTTCAAAAGAAAGTCATGAAACATGACAGTCACTAACCCAAAACAAAACGTGCTCAGGCCATAATATGTGAAGACCCCCTCGCTCAAGGGATAGGTGATTGGCGCCGTCCAAAAACCTCCTCCACTCTCGAATGCAGATAACTACCATGTCTCGCAAGTTTTCAAAATAGAAGCGCTAACCGCAGAATACCACCGAGTTGTGAGTGAGCCAAAGCGCCCACACTGCACTTTTAAACGGTCACTTTTTTCTATTAAAGTTATTATTTCTTTATCCACCTTTCCATTTAGGGACAAAAGGGAGCCTATGTGCATAAGTTAGGTATCTTGCACAAAAATAATTATAAAAAAAAATCAACAGTTCTAGTCAATTATTCGCCACCCACAGGCGGTCATTGGACTTCTAGCTTTGAATACTAAAATCAAACTTTCTTTAATGATTATTATAAACACTGTTCAAAAATGCAATACCACCTGTTCAACAACAACAACAAAAAAAAAAAAAAAAAATGATATATCCAAGCACATACATCTCCAAGTCCATCTTTTTCTTTAAATTATACTTTCTTATTAAAACATAAAATAAAATATAAATTAAGAGACAATACTATATATTATATGAGGCTGCAAATGAGATTTTAAAGGAGATTCACGTGCAAATTCATGCTTTTAATTGGTTATTGCTGATTATATATTTATATGTATATATTGAAAGAAGAAAAAGTAGAAACAAAGATAGAGGTCTCATACCGGAGATCCAAGGATGACAGCATCTTTATGGAGAAAAAGAGTGAAGCAACTCGTGAGGTTGAAACTTCCGGTGACCCACCGCCCGGCGGGCACGTACAGAAGCCCCCCGCCGTCCGACTCGAACTGGCTCAGATGGGCCACCGCCGACTGGAACGCCTTGGTGTTCAATGTCACGCCATCGCCGATGCCTCCAAAATCCGTCACCGACACATTGCAGGCTCGGCATCCGGCGAAGGTGCATTGGATTCCTCTAATGCTTGAAAGGCCCAATATGAGGAGGACCCATACGGATTTTATAGGCTGAAAAAATTTGCATCATAGAAGAGTCAGTATTGTATTTCATCATGTTTAATCAATATCTGATAAGAAACTGACATGAACTATGGACTAGAACTGAAACGAACCCAATCGGAAGAGAGAGACAGATTTGAGAGAAACCCAAATGAGAATAATTCAGCAATGACAACAGAAAGACATCTCAAAATATGGTTGTTAATCAGAGAAAAATATAAGGAATGAAGAGAGGGAAGAGAAAGAAAGGAATTGTTTACTTGGAATCGAATTGCTTGTCGGAGAGTTCCCTGAGACTCCATTTTTTTTTTTTTTGAAACAGAAGAGTCTATGTGGAGAAAGTCACAAGATATAACTGCATATTTATATATGTATAGATGCCGACAAAAGGATTTGATATAATCTCTCTCTTTTTTTTTTTTTTTTTTTTTTTTTTTTCTTTTTTTTATTAAAAGAAAAAATAATGTTAGAAGGAGATCTAAAGAATGGTTGTTTGAAAGTCAAGATGATGTCATCCCAACATTTGAAGTCTGTTGAGAAATCGATGTGTGTACTCAAAGCAAAATCCAGGGGAGGATTTCATTATAATATAAGAAGTAAAAGCAAGCTCTCTGTTTCTCTGGGGGTGGGTCTCCATCCGAGCCGTCGAATCTGACCGTCTGTTTCATTTCGTGTGGTGATTTTTTAATTTATATATTTTTGGTAGGTAAGAATTGGTGGTTATTATGCCACATAGGTGTTTTATTGTCACTTGTTTTTATTTTTTTAAACGGTTTTAGCTTGTGTTATGCCAATTAATTATTATTGACTAAATAAGCCCGAAAATGTACTTCAAATGAATGATATTTAAAAAAAAGAAATTTTTTTCAAAACAAAATTATTCTGACAAAAGAATTTACAACTAAAATATTTTAAATACTTCAAATGAATGATATTTAAAAAAATGAATTTTTTTCAAAACAAAATTATTTTGATAAAAAGAATTTACGACTAAAATATTTTAAATATACTCATATTATCAAAGTATATATGTCTTCGTTAGAAATTTTTTACATTTTTTTATAAATGTATAAATGTAATATATTTTATTATTTATAAAAGTATGTATCTTACTTAGATGATGAATACTATTTAAAAAAAATTAAAACATATGCATATTAAAATTGAGGTTAAAAAATGGACTATATATAATATTATCCATTTTCATTTTTCATTAACTATAGTAAGTCTACTCATATTTTAAAACTTCACACTTAATTTGACCAGCCGGTGGCTTGGGAAAATTAGAGTGTCAAAACATTGTGAGAAATCTCCAAGTCTTCTTTTGAAGTATTTGAGTTGAGTTTTTTTTTAAGGTGCATTTGGAAACACAGTTTGAAAAACAGCTTTAAACTTTATACACGTATTTTAAAAATGTAATGATGAGAGCTGTTTTTTAATTAATCAATAAATCATGTTTATTGATGATAACAAAAGTTGATTTTGTTGAAATAAACACAGTTTTTGAAAAACCTTTTTTGATGTAATGATGATGGTAGCTTTTTAATTAAGCTGTTTGAGACTTTTAACTTTTAAAAAAGCTAAAAATAACCTCAATCAAGTTGTCAAACGTACATTTAGCATGAGTTTAAGTGATGTGCAACCTTCACAAACATTCTAATTGTAAAATGAGTTTCAACTACCTTCAAGAAGCGATTCCAGCTCATCTAATGATCCATTGCCAGCTCTCTGGAACAAGAATGATCCGTTTTTGTGATCTAGGTTGCACGGCAGGTTACTGGGACTTGATATTGGGATGACATCTTAGAGAGGTTAAAGCTTCCCTACACACAGATCTCTTTCACTGTAGCTGGAGATAGGGATATGGTGGTCTGAAGGCCTCACCTCGACATTCTTTCACTGTACGTGTAACGCAACGAAAAATTAAAATAAAGATTCAACAAGTGTTGAGATCCTTCAACAAACCACAATTCTCAAAGAGAATACTAAAACTCAGAAATATTATTGATAAAAGTTGAAACCATATATTACAAGCCTTCCTTTTATAATAGGGAAAAACTTACTAAAAATAGCAAAAACAAAAATTTGTTATAACTAACATGATCTTATAAGATCTTGGGATTTAATTTCAATCAAATCCGACTTATTATGAAGGAGATATGCTAAATCTAAAAAGTTATTAAAAATAGCAAAAAGGCCATTTTGAGAGCCGAAAAATTGAAAAACAAGGTCACTCTTGAAGATCTCCTCGACATCTACCTCTAGTAAAAATTTCAGGTGATTCCGAGTTTGGGACGCCATTTATTTCTACTAACCAGTTTTTCTGTAAATATCTAAAAATCTTCAAATGGACCCTTTCGGGTTTATCGCTCCCGGAACGCGTCGGCCACCCGTTCTACATCAACGTGTGTGCTACGACTGGTGGAGAAGAGAACATGTTCAGATCGAACTAACAACGTCTATGTTTTCACAGATATGGAGGCTAAAAATTCCCCTTATAGTGTGTGTGTTCACATGGCCTATGTATCAAGAGAAAACCCTTACAAAAACATATTGCGTGAAGTGGGCACCATCAGGTGGATGAGGAGATGTAACCCATCTAAATGATTCGTTGTCGTCTGGCACAAAAAATTTGGAGGCACTTGAAGAATGTGACAAGCCTCGATGACAGGTTCTCATCGTTTCAAGAGATGTGGGAGGCGGAGCTACGCCTAAAACGAAGAGGGGATCACACAATCTTATGTCCCAGCTGTTGTGTTGGCCATTTGGAACGCCCGTAATATAATCATGTTACATTCAAAGAGTTGAGAGCTTACTTTAAAAACATTTGAGACTCTTGTCATTAATTTTATAAAAGCTTAGGGTCTTGCTTGTGCTAGGACTAGCACAATAATGTACATTGGAGGTTAAATCGTGGTAGGCGAGTAGAGAGTCCGTTTTTTGTAACCTTGACTAGTAGATTCCTCTTCTGCTAGCATATTTTATTTTGAGCATGTTTTGCCTAATTAATATAATTATGGTATATGCCTAAGATTCTATCAACAAAGAAAAAAAAGAAAAGAAACGATTACATTCCTCTAACCCTCTTATTGATAATTTATTTCTTATTAATGATTCACTTATCTTCATATGGTTAAGCTCTTGTTAGTATTATCTAAACAACATGTATTATGTCGGAATTTGAATGTGAAAAATTTAGATTACGGTCGGAATTTGGAAAAGGAGTCAGGATCCTCTATTATTTTTTTCTTGCTAAAATCTTGCTTTTGTTTTTGAATAACATGTGGCAATTAATAAAATAGACGGTCACCTTTATTTCAAACACAGGCCCCATTTTTTATTCACTCTTTCCATCACCTTTCATGGCCCTACTTTTTTTTTTGTTTTTTGTTTTTGCTTTTCAAGTACACAAACTACAAGAATGAATACATATTTGATATTTAAAATGTATTTTTAAAATATAATTTTTTACTTATAATTAGTTATTGAAAATATTAAAATCCTATATATTTTATGATATAAAACAAATATAGATTTTTGCTTATTTATAAATATTCTGAGAGAATTTGAGAGTGTGTGTGTGCGCGCGCCTATGTATATATGTAGAAAGTAAGACTACTGTGGTAATTTGTATGCTTTTATAGCATTAATAGACATATTTAAAAATATGCAAAAACTTAATTGGAAGTGATAAATGTGCAAAATTACTAAATAATTTGATGATACAAAAATAAATAGATTATTTTTAGTGGTAAGCGGTATATATAAAAATAAAAGATAATGGTGTTTTTGTCATTCTCCAATAACTTTATCGGGGTAAGTAAAAAAAAATTGATAAAACTTAACTAAGATTGTAAAAATGCATAATTTTAAAATATTTTAATGGTATAAAAGTAAATACACTATTTGTGATAGTTCTATAAAAATAAATAATATATTTTTTATACATTCAAAAAATCCAAAAAAAAACAAAATTCTTAATAAATGTGTATTTATTAGTCTCCTCTCCTGTGGGGACCACATAAATCAAATTAATAAATAAAAACCACCCATGTAAGCCAAAAAAAAAAATATTGTGGAGCCCACATTATGTGCAAAGAGAAGAAAAAAATAATTGGTCCATTGTCTAAACAAATCTTAGTCATACTCGAGCCGAGCTTTTATTATATTGTCACATGAGCAGCGTTCTTCTTCATCCTACAGAAAAAAGTATAAAGTATAGATCACAGCAAGAGTCGAAAGGATATAGAGTAGAGCTTTAAAACTTGTTCAAGCTCGCTCATTTATCTAAATGAACGAGCCGAGCTCATCAAGACTAACCCTTCGACCTACCGGGGAATGATGCATCCTGACTTAGCGGAGTGTACCAGTGCCATCTTTATTTATTTATTTATTTATTGAGTGTTGCTACACTTAGTCACATTCACTAACCAAAACACAGACCATATATACCTCGTTACAGATTTAATTAAACATATACCTCGTTAAATGATGTATATGCATCATTGAAGTTTTTCTTACACTTGTTAAAAAAGGGTTCATTCAATTTGAAATGGAGCGATATACATTTTTTATCAAAACATATATCTCATTAGATGATGTTTACTATTTTTTTTAAAAATGAAAACACTTGAAGTCTGAGTTTTGATTGATGAATGTGACTGAATGTATGTCATTATTCTTATTTATTTATTGCATTAGCCAATCGAATAAATTAATAAGATTATATATGGGCCAGTCCACGACCCACTTTCATGCTACCCATCACACAAAATCAACGGTTTAAAAATCTAAAAATCTCTTTTAGTTCCCCCCATTAATCCCCGCCTAGACCTAGGCAGATTCAACTCGCAATGTTAAGCACCTAATCGCTTTTTTGATTAATCTCTAATTAACTAATTAGTTATTAAGTTACATTACATATTAATTTTTTATGATATCCTATGATGCTTATATTATTTTATTTTATTCAATTATGATGTTACTTTGTTATTATTTGGAGTACAAAATTACTATATATATAATATTATATATATATATTATATATATATATATATATTATATTTATTATTTAAAAAATGATTGATTAATTCCATTTAACCGATTAATCTCTAGTCCCTCCTCAACCGGTTGATTAACGCCTAACGCTGTTTACAACATTACACAAAATAAATATGTATCCGTAGTTTTCATTAAAAAAAAAAGACATTTGTCTATTGAAATATATGTTATTATAAAAAATAAAGTATACACTAAAATACACTTGTATATGTTTTTAAAAATAAAATAATCTTAATTTATATATTTTAATAGTGCAAGTATATACTGCACGCAGTGTATATTACACTATTATAATGAAAAAACGGATGGGATCACTTTTAAACTGTGAAAAGAATTGCAAAACAGATCAAACATATCAGCTGTGGGAATCTAAATTCTCTTGTTCCTACACTCCGCACGCCCCAATATCAAAGACTGAAAGTGCACTGGCTTTAGTGCAATTGTTTGCCTTACAGATTCAAGGATAAGAACTTTTCTTCTTTTTTTTCCCACCATTTGGCTTCCACTATCTACAGGGGACCAACCCCACAGGCCACAACACCCCCACGCTCAAAGTCAGGACCACCTGCAAAAGAAAGCCAACTACCCATTTGGCTTTCTCCATAGATTGTCACTCCAGTGAAAAATGATATGTTTAATCTTACTTGCAGTTTTGTTTATAATATATGTGTGTTTTTTCATTTTTTCTTAAACTGACTAATAAATACATTCTTTTATGGAAAGGAAAAAATTCAAATAACCTTATAAACCGTATGAAATCTATATAACTCTCCGACTTTTTTTTAAGTCCATAAAACTCTTTAAAAACATCTATATAAATTTAAATAACCCCATGAATTAAATTTTCGTTGATAGATGAGAAATATTATGCGAATATTTTGTTTTGTTAACTTTGACTGAAAATACAGTATACCAAATACCCTTCAATTTGTTAAAAATGCAAAAAAAATTTTTTTTGCACATAACGATTTTATCCATCCGGATATATTATAAAACCCTATCCAGTGAAGTAAAATTATCATTTAAAGAAGTTTTTTTTTTGCATTTTTAACACATTGTAGGGGCTTTGGTTTATTCTGTTTTCAACTAGGGTTAATCAGACTAAATATGTAGATAACTATTGGTAGACAGAGAAGATGATTGAGTTTGAGGCGCGAGAATCCGCTATTTTTAAAATGATAGTTGCCCCTACTCAATATGAGTTTGTTAATAAGTTCTGACAAATTCATTTCCAGGATACAACAAACTCTGAGAGT
This sequence comes from Acorus calamus, assembly GCA_030737845.1. Lineage (NCBI taxonomy): Eukaryota > Viridiplantae > Streptophyta > Magnoliopsida > Acorales > Acoraceae > Acorus > Acorus calamus. Next base: position 38,390,793 of record CM060858.1, read on the forward strand.
CTGTAGATAGCAACTCTGAAGAACTTTCACAATACTCTTAAAACAAAATTAATCCTTAAAGTGTTCCATTAACACCCTTTAAATAAATCCTGAAGGGGATGCCTTTGCATCCTTTCATAATTTCAGTTATCACATGTGAGAAGACGTGCCTGTTATGAAAATATGGAGGGATGCATGCATTGGGGAAGTGTCAGTTGGCCAAACAATTTGAATTTCAAAAATATGAAACCCAGTAAAAAAAATTATCGTCTTAATTTTACACGTGCGCATGTGCTAAGTGCACCTAATAATGCTAATAATGCGCCAAAATGCGCCTACGTGCACGTAAGCGCGTACACGTGTAACGTGTGTATCATATGTGATCCCCCATTTGTCTTATCCAAGACACCCTTCTAGAAGTGTGTTAACTTATGAAGTGAAAAATTCTTTTTAAATTTTTTGATGTGGGACTATTCACAAGCACCGACTACATATTATAATCTATTTTCTTTAACAGGATATTCACAGAATCATCCTAATCTGTCAATGAAAATTTAACTCAGATGGTTATTTCAATTTACATAGGTGTTTTGAGGGAGTTATATGGACTTTAAGAAAAGTAAGGGGTTATATGGATTTCAAACAATTTATAGGGGGTTATTTGGATTTTTCCCTTATAAAAAATGATGTAAACATATATACGAATTAAATACATATTTTTTGTCATTCATAACAAATTATATAATGAGATAATAGAGTATATATTGCATAAGACGTTTTCATACAATATGTTAATGACGCGATGTCTATTAAAAGGATTACAAAACAAACTGAGTGTATCAACGCCCCCACCCCGATACTAGAAGAATAACATAAAAAATAATGTAAATATTTTTAGCCTCGTTTATTATCCTATTTGAGATGTACCTACTAAATGAAAGTATATATTAAATAGAATAGCAAATAGAAGTAAAAGCAGAGGTCTCTTACCAACGCTTTATTAAGTCGTTAATTGTTATTAATTTTTTAAAAGGTATATGTTGTATTGAAACATATAAATATGTATTTCAATTAATTATTATTATTATTATTATTATTATGTCAAAATATCTAATAAAAACATGTAGTTCGTTTGAACAAATAAGACTGCACAGTGGGGTTGCATCTAATACTGTGACAGTGTTGAAGATTTTTTAAGATCCTTCTGGCCTTGTGGAGAAGAACTCTCTCCCAAATATTTTTTTTTATCTTTATGCAATTGGCATAGGTTATGAATATTTTCACGTGTTGGAGACCCAAAAATGGCTACCTCATCACAATGGGTTCTTATACAGTTGTACTTAATCTACTAATTAAAAAGATAATGCTTCTTGACAAAAGCACCGCAACAGTCTCTGATAGGTCCGAATAGTTTTTTATGTGAAAAATATACACTAATCGACTGTTTGCTTAGCATTGCTGTTCTTTCTTTATCAGTTGCACAATGACTGTCATAGTAAAGAAGATGCAACCACAAAATCTTGGAACAGAATCACAGATCCAGCCATATACATGCAGCATTTATTTTTTGTAAGCACATCTAGGAGAGACTCGTATTATGTGTTGTGCTTTCGGAATATAAATCTATATATAGATTTGTTAAAGCTGAATTGGACTGGACTGTTTTCCATAAAACAAATATAGGATGACTGGGATAGGCGTTGGCGATTTGTGTCACATGCGGAAGTCCGTGAAGGAGAGCCACATAAACATCTAGATGCGGCTCACATTTGGGGTCACGTGTTCCCTCCACATTTAATACATATATAATAATAATAATAAAAAAAGGTAAGAAAGAGAGGGAGACAGAGGGGGGAGAGAGTGTGTGTGTGCACGTGCGCGCTGGGAACCTGGGAGGGTAGTCATTAAACAATTTTTTTTTAAAAAATTTTTTTTTACATTCCATCCCAATAAAAACAAGTTAGTGAATTATTAAAAATCTCATGTAAAAAATAAATTTATTATTAATCTCTTATAAGTTATTGTATTTTATTAAGAAAAATTCAATATTTAGTTTTTATCCCTTTTAAATAAATAAATTATTTAAAAATCTCTACAAATACACATTATTATTTTAAGACCCTTCAAATACAGATTGTATTTATAAGAATCACATATGTTTAACTTATTGTAGAAACTGTTCATACCAATTTCGTATCAATCATACCATGTTCAACGAAATTCTTGTTTGAACCTTGATATTTAATAGATTGATCATTTGGGTTGAGAAGTTACAGTGGAATAGAACTCCCACAATTAATGAGGTAGTTTTGTTTATCCATCATTTTTTAACGGTTTCTTTAACAGATGTCTAAACTTTTTGCAAATACAGCTACAATTTGAAGGGATCTTAAAATAATAATGTTTTTTAGGGGTTTTTAATAATTTATTAGTTTAGGAGGGGCAAAAAATAAATAACCCAAAATGGTTCAGTTTTTAAATAAAACTTAATAACTTTACAAGGGGTTAATTATCAACCCAATTTTTGGAGAGTTTTTGTTTATTATATGTTTGTTTTTTAGGGGTTGGAAACTAAAGAGTGACAAAAGTAATTGACTATACCTAACTGCATAATCATATGGATCAAAGATCTAGAATGAGTCATTCGGGTTACCTCTTGTTCAACGCAGCAGAGATGGATCCTCTTCAAGTTGATTCACATGTGATGAGAAATCATAAAAAATATTTGGACTCCTCACTTGATTTCACAACTCAAGAATCCAAGTACCGTCTTTTGTTTTTAAGTGTGTTCTTTCTTTGTATGCAGTTGAGCGATGATCTACATATTTTGATCAACCTTCAATGGGTGGGACGGTTTCTAAACCGTCCGCATCTCATTCCTTCTTCAAATGGGCTTGGTCGGGTTGGTTCATCATGTGTGCCGGTCCATTTAATCCAACACTAACATTTTTCTTTTAGATAATGTTACACACAATTATTTTTTCAGCCTTAATTACAGGTACACATATTTTAATTTTTTTTTAAATAGTATATTTCATCCATTAAGAAGCATGCTATTATAAATATTGAAGCATGTACTCTAATTAATTGCATACTTATAGAAAATGTGAAAAATTTATATCGAAGCATATACCTCGTTCATATGAGTATATGCTCTGCTGATTTTTTATTGATGCATATGTGACTAGAATTAAGATGGAAAAAGAAACTATGTGCAACAACACTCTTTTCTTTTATGATCTCTCCATTGGAATGTTTGGCTACGTGTTAACATAATATGTTTGTGGAGAGGCGAAAATCGGTTTATCGGATTCAGGTAGTCAGATCTGTCCACTCCTGCTCTCCTCTGGCCCGCTGGTGGTGGTTGCCGCCGGCCAGAACCGGCCCTGACAATTATTTTTTTTAGCTCCTCGAACTTTTAAAGCGGGGCTTTAACATTAAAAAAAAATTAATGAATCTCTTTAAAAAAAATTTATGACAATAAAAAAAAAATCATGGCTGCTCTAAAAAAAGATACAATCCTAAATAAAACTTGAAAAGTAACAAAAAAAAAAGGACATGAATGAAAAAAAAATCAAAAATCCAAAAGATTCGATGTGAAATGACGTGATAATAGGGTGGGAGGTTTTTAGGGATTTAATAGGAAATGAGTTTCAAGGATGGAGACAGTTAGAGAAAAATTGGTTGGGATTATGGGGTCCGTTTTGGTTACTTGGGATAATATATATTGGGGCCTGGGCGGATGGGCTTTGGATTGAGTAAAGACAAACCAAGCAACCAGTTATTTTTTTTGGGTTTGGGCCAGGGCTGGGGGCCCTGGTAAGTGGCCTTGGTGGCCTCTGCCCAGGGCCGGGCCTGCCGCCGGCAAATGCTCCTCTTGAACATTGAGATGGGGACATTTTCATACCAAAGTTAGGGTTTTTGGTAAAAGAGATTTTTCATATACTCGCTTTTTATAGTATTTTTAGCATTGCCCTAGGATCAGTGGTGGATATCTTCCCAAATCCCAATCCGACATATGGGAATAAATCCTGATTTAGGAGACCAAGAATATGTATATTCAGGGATTTTTTAGATCAATCCTGGCCAAATATACTTATTTGTTGGGATTTCATAAATCAATTAATGATTGCTCTGAATTCAAAATATATTATTGAGATTTGAGAATCAGTTAATGATAACTTCAAATCAAACATATATATTGAAGGGATTCAAGAAATCCATTATCAATTACTTTTAATCAACCATTTATTGAGAAACACTGACCTGGGATATTGCAGTCGTCGGATCTGAGTGAGCCGATGGGCTAGGCTCATGAATTGCTGGTTACTTGAGTAGCGGACCCTCATATTCGGGCCATGGGCTACTCGAGAATTGATCCATTTATAGGGGCACAAAAAATGGCCCCCACTTTGATTTATGTGTGAGACATTGAAATTTCTTCTAAAGTGATTTATGCACTTAGGAATATATTATAAAGCACCACCCAAAAAATGATGTAATAAAACTTCTACAACTAATGTTTGCAATCTCACTCAGGCATGTAGATAATTCCCGTATGATATTGATCACCATCCTTTAAGATTAAGAAGTGCCCACATGCAGGAGGCAACACTCTAAAAACATCATAAAATTCTAATTAAGGTCATGATGAAGGTGATGTGGGATTCTTACCAAGCTTGGACGTACGAATTCATCATTTAAAGGCAAGATGTGCAAACAAAATTAATAATAGGATAAAATTCGAGATGATATGCAATGAGAATTACTATAACATTAAATTAATACTTCATTTATATAACCCATAAAATAAGTTGCACACAGACTCACCAAAGTTGAGCTACATTTTCCATCACTCGCATGTGACCTAACGAGAAATACCCAAATGATCAGGAATCTAAATTAGAAAAAAAAAAGATAAGTAGGTAAGGCAGATATTAAAAATACAAGCTCACCTTTTCTTTAGCAACCCGGAGGAGATGTAACTGCTCTATATATTTTATATTGTTCGTGCAGCATTTGGATCTCCTTCATTGATATGTAAAAATCAGAAACACATTTTTTAGATTAAATAATTCTCTTTTCACTAATATTTATCTTTGTGAAGTTTCCCATTAGAATTTGCAAACAATCGTATCTTTTTTGTGCGAATAATTTTGGTCATGTAATGATTCATGTTTTACATCCAAATCAAATTTTTTAAATCCAAACACCATTTTTCTTCCCAGACATCATTTTTAAACCCAAAAAATAATCAACAACCAAAACAACATTTTTTCAATCCAAACAACATTGAAGTGGTTTTTTAGGTTCTAAAATTGAAGATAAAGAACTTGCGAACATGGAATGTGTCCTCCCAATATCGTCCGTGTTGAAGCGCCCTAGGTTGTAGCTATGCTGACAGAGGGCCCCCATCTGTACGTACTATTGATACATGCGACAAGATGTACAGATCATGGGAGTATAGTAGGTAGAGGCTACCCGGGAGAGGGCTAACGAATGATATTGCGAGCGTGGAGTCGTTCTCCCCTTCATCGGATCCATGTCAAAGCTGTCCGGTATTGAAGTTGTCCTGATAGAGGGCTCCCACATGTAGTTACTACTGACGCGTTCGGTAGATATACTGATCATGAGAGTATACCAAATAGAGGCTACCCGGGAGAGGGCTACTAGATGACGAAGGGTGTAAAGCAGACGAATATCTCCCAACAGTCCCGTGTCACCCTTAGGGGTGAGGATGAGAGTGAGTTGAAGTCATGTAGTCACGTGACTCTTATGCCTATCGAGTGTACCCTGGGTATGTTACTCCTAACGCTTGAAGTATCGTACTGTATCTCTACCTCATAGCGGATGCACTCGTTGTATCTTGTTGTCTAGTAACAAGTGTTATGGTTAACAGCTGTTCCTCCCCGTGTGTCCCAAGAGCCTCCATTCGGGAGTGAGAGCAAGGGTGAGGTATGGTCGCGCCATCGCGTGATCTTGTTATCATTTGGGTTTCTACATATATTTTTCTTTGAAAAGAAATTGCCTTAGTATTGAATTGTTGTAATGGTGTTTGGTTTTCAGCCACTCACTGAGCTTGTAGCTCACCCCTTTCTTCTACAGGGGCAGTGTTAGGCGTGGTGCTGGAGCTTCCCTATGGCATGGTCTTGCGCGCATGGGAGCGTCCCGTCTGGTGAATGGCGAGTGCGAGGGTATCAGCGGTCCTAGAGTCTTATGTATTTGTTAATTGTGTGTGTTGCACTGGTTGTATATTATTTAAACTAGACTTTGCTCTAAGAGGACAGTGATTGTATATTCGAGTCTATAATAATATTTTTGGTTTAAAGACATTGTTGATATTTTGTGCTTCTGCTTTTCAATTAGCTATCATTTATCTTTGCCTTGCCACCTTGTGTGTTGCTGTTGGAGTCCTTGTTGACCTCAGGTATTGATAGCTGATATTTTATATATTGCCACGTCTCGGGGATGGCCGCCCTGGGGCGTGACAAAAGTTGGTCTTAGAGCCTAGTTCTGTCAGAGCCTAAGTTGAGTCGAATATATGAGTCGTATGATTGTTATCCGAGTACTCTGGTTTTAGAAGTTTATCTTAGGTTGCTGACATGCCTCATCGTATCCGTGGACATGGACGTGGCCACCCTTAGACCCCTTAAGTTGTCGACTGGGTTGACTGAATAAGGTTAGTTGTTGGGTCCACTGTCGTGGGACTAAGGCTTGGGCAAAGAGTTTCCAGCCTAGTTTTGTCGTATAGTTGGATTTGTTGTGACTGCTATGATGTGGATCGCGTCTCATGAAACGGTGTCGACTTTAGTTTTAAGGATATGGCGTAATGATCATTAATGGGCGATGTTTCCTTCCGTTTTCCTGCTCATGATTAAGGGGTCTTGCGGGGTCATCGTTGAAACTCGGGCTAGGGTTCTCCGTGTTCCTTGTTTGGTTGTCAGGATATCTTATATCGGGAGGGTTTTTTTTTCCCAATCTGGGAATATCTTTGAAACATCTGTTTGATGATTGCCTTTCCCTCTCACTTGGAAGGTGTTGTAGTGAGTGGTGATGCATACGATCGGGATTGGGTGCGTCCTTTTGCAGCTTGGTCAACTATCATTTTAAAAATACAAATGATTTATGATAGGATATAATTATCATCATTAAAAATTCATAAACTCTTATTCATCTATCATTTATCATCACTTTATTTAAGATAAATATAAAAAAATCACATTTACCTTTACCAATGAGAATATTAGAAATACAATCAAACAAAAATTTAATTATTCTGTATAGATTATTATTTATCACAATATAGTTATCAGAGACAAATAACTATATGTCACATCTCAATGGGCTAGAGTCCTTATGCTAAATAAATGGAAAATGCTACGCCTCCTTAACAACCCCAAATGCAACATATAGGACAGTGGAGCCTCTCTTTTTCTTTCTTTTTTCTTGTATTATTTTAATTCATTTATATTTTCTCACCTCATTCAAAATAGTACTTCAAAATAGAAAATGAAATCGTAGTAGTTATTTTTATCTTTTTTTAAAAAAAAAAAGACCCCAAATGCAGTTTGCTCCTACTTTAATTTTTTTTATATATAGTATATCATATCTAACAAGATATATATTTTTATGAAAAATGAAATATATACTCTAATAAATTATATCGATTCATTTATTAAAAAATTAAAAATAGTTAATGGAAAATGTTAGACAAACATCAAAACTCAAAATTAATGTTTTCATTTTTTTTTAAATAGTAAACATCATCTAATAAGTATATACTTTGATAAAAAAAATGCATATTGCTCTATTTCGAGTTGAATGAACCCATTTTAGTAAGTGTAAGAAATATCTAATAAGGTGTATACATATCTAACGAGTTATATGCTTCACTGAATTTCTAATGTGGTATATAGAACTATGTTTTGCACTGAGAAAAAAACCAAGTACATTCAGTGAACAGGAATGTAAAGCGCCAAGAAAAATATAGGAGTGGGCCGGCCCGACCCGGCCCGACTCCCATTACCTTTAGGCCCGATTAAAAAGAAGGGTCGAGAACGTTCCGGAGCGTTTTTTTTGGGCTCCTCTGTTCTTATACTGTTATACATCAAAAGGGACACACGACTCCAAACGCCTCATTATTTGGAATTCAAGAGAACCCAAAATCAAAGGTATGCTTTTATTCTCGTTAAACAATACGAATATTTTTTTTTAGTGTCAACTGTTTATATTTTATTCTTTCAATTTATGAATGTGAATCCTGTTTTTGAATAATTCTGTTTTTGATTTTATATGCCCAGGTTCCGTTTGATACTTTATTACAATTTTATATAGCGATGTAAAATATTTGGTTTATGGAGGTTTTAGTTTGTTCAAGTTTGATCGGGAAAGATTGAAAAGTCTGGATGGGTATAATGGGATTTACAACTTCTTGATTCTTGTCCATAAAGAATGATTTCATGTGTGCAATTTAATTCATAGAGGTAATATTTGTTGTCTTGGCAGAATCTCTGAATCCAAAACGCCTGTCTTGTAATAGTTAAGCTTATATGGATTGGATACCTTAAGATCGACATCTTTTTCCTAAATCTTCTTTAGAATTTGGGTACTAGTATTCGATTATGGATCTTTTAAGATTCAGAGCCCTTTATGGATGATTTTTTTTATTTCAGGGGAAGCCTTTTATGGATGATTGACTTGTCTAAATATAGACATTAGTTGGGGTGATAAGGTGACATGTTAGAGATGAGAGATGATTGGAATAATAATAATAAAAATTTAAAAGTTCAAAATCAGGAATTTTAGAGCTTTTCATATCTGAAGAGATATTGTAGAAAGATAAAGAAGGTGTGATTTAAAATTTGAGGATTATGATTAACGTAATAGATAATTGAATTTAAACGATATACAATACAAATATTTATGATTTTAAAGTATATGTCTGATTCAGATATTTTTTAGAGCGGATACATTGATTCTGTATCAGAATTTTTGGATATGGATTTGAAGCAGATGCTGATTTTTTTGTATAATTGATAGGCTTAGTAATATTGCATGTATTATACACTTTTTACGTGTGTGTATATTAATTTCACATATTATATATTCAGGTCTGATTATCACTAATTAAGTGGACTTTTGTGATGTTGTAAGTTGCCAGACAAACAAGATGCCAGAGTGCATTGTACAATTCATTAATATTTTCATGATTTACAGCATGTCACATAAGGTTTGGTTTTTCAAGGACGCATAGTTTGATCTATGTGCTTGTTTGACAGTGTACTGGGTTTATGGCTTTCTGTTGTCCTTCTAGGTGCATTGTTTGGCAATCTAAGAGAGCCCTCTGAGCTTTCTTGATTGATTGATTGAAGTAATGTCCCCTTGTATATGGTTTAATTTTTAAAAATGTGGTATTATGTGAAATTTCTGAACAAAATTTTGAGAAATTTGATGGTTCGCCGTTGTTTTGGGTAAGTAATCTCATATTGCTTATAAATATTTTTCTAACAGCCTCTCCAGAGCACCTAATTATATATATTTGCATAAAATGATCGTCATTACAAATGCTTCTAGGCTCTTAGTGACTGCTTGAGTTGTTCCATGGCCTGCATTGATTGGTCTTATAGACTGACAGTGGTTATTATATGATCTAATCAAGCTCACCCAGCATTTAGAATATTGCATATGTGCTCTCCAATGACCTTACATTGTCTTATCTCCCAATTTGCAGGAGCATAATTCCATCGCTTACGAACGCTCTGGTGCAAGGAGAAATCCACCTGCATTTCAATGAGGGGCATCACCAAGCTTCCTGTGAAGAACATTCTCAAGCAAATGTATCCCGCAGAGGGAGCAACGAGTAATGTCCAGAAAGTCCACTAGAGAATAGTTTTATTATTGTTTCATTCACATTTCGGGTTTCTTATAGTTGCCATGAATACAGGAATGACAGCAATTCTGACTCCAAGGAAGCACGATGATGGTGAATTCAAAGATGAGCATGTACTTCTCATGAACGGCAAGGTTGAACCCATCGTGGCATTCAGCAGACCTCCACCCCTGCCACCTTTTATTGGACCTCTAGTAGCTCTCTCGTTGCTGGAAATGGGACTTAGCGGTGATGATGAGTGATTGCTACTAGTACCCAGTGTTAGAAAATATGAATAGGATGTTTTGCAATGTACATCAGAGTTGCATGTCAGTTGAAAATACTCAAAATTTTGAGAAGTATGTTGAGCAAGAAGGTTAATCCGTTAACCACATATTTCCAGAGGTTGCTGTAGTTAACCAAAAGTGGAATTATGAATGGCATGAAAAAAAATTTGTATATCTTTTGTAGAAACTGAATCACAGCTGGAGAGTTTAATAAGAAACCTGCAGTGCAGAATGCATATCTTAGTTTTGTTTCAATGGGATATTGTTATGGTTTGGTTTAGCATTGAAATCACGAGGGAATAACATACTCTCAGCCTGATGAGGGAAGCGATCTAGCAGAGAACTGATGATCTTGAGCAGCTTCTGATACTCAAGAGAGAGTGTGTCATCAGTTTATTTACAGTTACCAGCTAAATCTAAATTTACTGTTTGAAAAATGAAAAAATGCTGAAAGGAAAGCAGTTTGTTATCAGAAAATTTGTCAATTATCAGTTTAGTTCTTTCTTGTGTTAGATTTATCACCGCTTAAAATATATGGATAGTGTAGCAATCATAATGAATTATTCTTTTACCATGTTTGTATTTGCTCCTTTATGTTGTTCTTATTTTTGGGGGACCATCTATAACAGATTGGTTCATGCTATCTAGAGAATAAAACCATGAGTTTATTTATACATTCATCATTACCATGGCGAAGTTAACCCCCACTTTGCTGAGGGTCATGAATTCAAGTTTTACTCTTATTAATAGGATAAGATTTAACCAGAAAAATAAAACAAAACACTTACCTTAAAACAAAATTCCCCATATCGCTTGAAAATAACAGTGGTGATTAACATAATCTTTGGCCTTTAATTGTTCTAGATGAAGATGTGATCATGTGAATATTACATTATTAGTGGCTTATTTTGGTCATCCATATGGTAATACTCATATCACTGGATTCCTTGTTTTTATGATCCTCTCTTTTAGCATCTTGTAATGCAATTTGAGCTGAATATTTGGACTATGACTAAAGATGCACCTAAATTAATCAAGACGAAACCGTCTTCATGCATTCAACACTAGTGAGTTCCTCATTATGTTGGTAGTGGATTTACCAGTGCTAATTCTCCAGGTTTCAACGGCGATTCGACCAAAACTTGAGCTTTCCTGCATTGCATATGTGAATCATGTATTCATGTATTAGGTCATGTTTGCAGGAATACAATGTGAAAAGGTTGCAGTCTTACATGACGACCATTCCACCGCTATTCCTGGAGCAGTGGTAGAAGCTGCACCCCCTCGCGATTGGAATCGTGTGTTCATTCCATTCTGCAAAACCTCTGGTCCATGTGATCGAATTGATTTGAAGCAGAAAATAAAAAACATGATTGAATTTGTTGATGGTGGAGATGAGTCTTGGTTGTTACCAAGATGCCATGTTACGACGCCAGCAAGAGCAGGACCTCATAAACATCTTCAACAACGAACATCAAGCTCTTACCCATGGATTCAGTGAGTGTGCTTAAAAAGCGCATGACTTCCTGTAAATGATAAATTATCTGTCATTATCTCTCATTTGGATGATAGTTGTTTGGACGATGCCTAAGCGGCTAATTGTTTGTCAGACTGATTAGTATGTTCATTAGGCAAGCATCTGGGCCTCTATACGGATGCGTCTAGGTATTGTACGCGTCTAGGTATCGTCTAACCCACGGACGTCTAACATACTTTTGGTCGATTTATCATGAACAATTGTGATTGAAAAAATGCATAGGAATAATTTAATCAAAACAATAAATAATTAATAATATAAATAATTAACTTGATTATTTTATTTAAAAATCTAAATTCACTAAAAAATGAATAATTTAAATAAATATTACATTCATTGATTCATGATCAAGAAAGTCAAAATGTCCCATAAAAAAATATTGAACAAACCATTTTAAGAATCAACCAACAACAAATAGGTCATGTTTGTTGCAGCTTAAATTTACATATTATAAATTATAACTTATAGATTATAGATTATAACTTTTTACTGTTTATTGCAGCAGTAGATGTTTGTTTAATAAGTTGTAAAACGGTTTTTTACTGTACAATTGTAAAAAATAACCCTACATTATAGAAGTAAAAATTGATTTATGTTTGATTAAATAAGTTAATTTTTACATATAAAATTAATTTTATAAATATGTAAAGAAAATTAAATTAACATAAATAATATTTCATAATCACTACATTATTTTTCAAATATTACATTCTAGAATTTTAATAAATTGAGTGACAAATGGAATTCTTAAAAAAGTTTGATAATTATATTTTGTAATAGTAAAAAAATTAAAAAGATGAAATGTGGTTTAGAGATTTTTGGTGTAATAGTAAAAAAATAGATACGCATATTATTAGTAAAAAAATGATTAAGGGCATGACTCTCCAAAATAATAAAAATCAATGCCTTTTATAAGCTATAATCTCAAAAGCATTTATTTCTCAACTTAGAGATTATGACTTTTTAAAATTGTTTTTAACTTAAATAATTTCCAATAAGTTTAAACAAACGTGCAACAACTGCTTATTTTAAGCTAAAAGTTATAATCTGCAGTTTATAAGTTTTAAAAAACATGTACATAGTCCTCCTAGCCCTCGTTTGTATTTGTGTTTCATCTATACATGACATTTTGCATTTGCGTTTCATCTATACATGACATTTCATCTGAGATTCACCTAGCCCTCGTTTGCAGTGAGAGTCTTATCTGGGATGGTTGGCTTTCTAAAATAGATAGCCACTTAGGCCGTTTTTGTTTGATCTCATTTCTTCAGTTATCATTAGTTTTTTCTTTAATGCTTTTTTGGTTAATAAGATATGTATAGATTATTCCAGTCCCTATAGAATTATTCCAGTCCCTATAGAATTACTATCATGACTTAAGTTTTTTTTTTTATTGGTATATCATGACTAAGTTAATTTATCAATTTATCTCAGCATATTTATTTTTCACAATCAACCATGTTTTGGTTATTTCGTCTTATCCAACCCTTATTCCTCAATCACAATTAGGATGTACAATGATGTACAATTAGGAATTAAAATTAATGAAATTACAATGTTAAAAAAACACATGAATAAATAACTGTCGCTTTGGCACGTCTAGATGACTATGATTTGAATGTCATCAATTTAGGACAGCAATTCGTGGCGGAGCTAGGAATTTCTCTAGGGGGGGGGGGGGTTTACACGAAGTACAAAAAAATTAATTATTTATGTATATGTCTTTGATATAAAATTAATTTTAAACAGAGACATTCATAAAAAAATTATCATACTACTTAGAAAAATTGTATTTGGAATCATTCATTCATGTATCAATTAACACAAAATCTACCTGAACTGGATTATTTAAAAAGAAGAATTTTTATTCACAACTAGAATGACCAAACTGACTCTTAATAGACATAAGATACATAATAAGGGTTGGTATATAAAACAGAGATAATGAATAACAATGTACGAGTGAATAACATACACAGAGTGTATAATCGTGTGTAAAAAGTATTTCACGGGATAAGTGATAACAAAAGAGATTAAATAATTTAGAAAAAAATATAATCACCACTTAAGGGTGTTTTGATATATTAAAAAATTTGAGAGACCTAAACAAAATAAAAAGTTTTTTTTTAACAATATTTGAGTTTATTTTTCCAATTTTTTTATTATAATTCAATAAATATATCCATATTAAACTCATATTCTCATCTGTTCTTGTTTGTTTACTATAAAAAAAAGTGTTGATACACAATATTTTTATTTCAGCCCCACTTCCAGTCTTATATGCGTCGATAGAAAATTATCAAAATTATACTCACTTTAACGAGTAAGAGGCTCCGATAACTTTTTTTTCACATTTTTAATAAATGCATTCATGCACTTCATTAGAGTACATACATTATTTTTTATAAAAGCATATACTTCATTAGATTAGCTATACTGATTTTAAAAAATTCAAAACATTTGTAGACTGAATTTAGGACTGGAAAAAAGACTGGATGTAACATTATAAGAAGAAAAAAAATACGAGGGGCTTGAGCCCCCCTTGTCCCTACATGGTTCCGCCCCTGCGAGCAGGTTAGGTTCGGGTTGACCTCAACTCAAATCCAACTCGAAGTTTAAGGTGTTCAACCTTAACCCGACCCAACCCGAATTTCAACACAAACTAATCCGAACCTAAACTGTGGTAACTCGAAGCAATCCGCGAAACCCGATTTTCAAGTCTAGCTCACAAAAATAAATCCCAAAATAAATGGTATATATTTTTAACAAAAAAGGAAAAACACATATTTCACAAATTATAATCACTCACTAAAACAATCTAAGTCCACCAAAAAAATTAGATTGTGATTCAACGATAGAGATGTAGAGTAAAGAAATATCAATGACTTATTTAAAATATCACATGGGTGTCTACTACGAGTTCGTCAATCTACCCGTTAGATTTGGGTTGGGTCCGACCTAAATTGCAGCCCTAGTTATCATGAATACATGCAAGTGTCATACCTTTTTGCCCTCGAATGGTTTCGAAAACGTGGTGTCCTCGAAGAAGCAATCATCGGCGATGAAGCTACTCAGGCGCTTGAGGTTTCTGTCATTGATCGATGAGTACACTTGTTTGATCACGCTCGACGGAGACTGCGACTCATTCGAAAGTCCGGCACGAGGTGGTCTGTAGGTGCCTCTTCTTGACCTGAGAGAGGTGACCCAATTGAGGGAGCGCTGTATAAACAGATTTGATGCGGCTCGGATATTTTAATATTTGTATCTTATTCCACTAATATTTGAATTCAGATACACCGCACATATTTTGATTTTTTAAAAACAACAAACTTTTAATATTTACTTTGATGAAAAATGAATGTTGCTTGATTTTGAATAGAATGAATCTATTTTTAACAAATGTAAAAAAGTTAATGAGGCGTATATATATATTCTTATATAGACGGTTTTGAAGGTATATGAACTGCCCGCATGACTCAGCATGATAGCTTCTTTTTTTTTTTTTTTGAAAAATTGACGTATCTAAATATATACGTGAGATCAAATAATTAAAATTGAGATTTTATGATTTTTTTTTTCTCTCTTTCAAAGATAGTACAATAATTATTTTTTAAGATTATGATAAATCGAATAGATTAGGAACATGAACAATATGCAACACAAATATAAGTTACTATACAATAAATGTTGGATTCGGAGTAATTACATATTTTTGGGATAATTCAGAGGCTTACTTGTATAGTCTTCTGTGCATGCAGAGATTAGAGGCCGGAAACACCACACTACAAGCAGCCATGGCTTCGAAACATAAATCATGAATGCCGCATGCATGGGCTTGTTTCCTTTTTTTAATGGAGGGAGTTGGAAAGGAATAACATGGAATAGAGCAAAGAATAAAGGCAATGCTTTATTTTATTCTTTTGTGGATGCTTGTAACTTCTGTGTAGGTATCAAGCATATATTATAAGCTGTAAACTGTTCAAGTTAGTCGTATGATTTCATAAAGGGAAAAATCCAAATAACCCTCGGTGAACTGTTTAAAATTCATGTATCTTTTTTACTTTTCTTAAAATTCATATAAGTATCTGAAAACACCTATGTAAACATAAATTGTCTCTGAGTTATATTTTTGTTAACATATTAAACTTTTTATGTAAATATTTAGTCTGGTTAACCCTAATTGAAAGCATAGTATATCAAAACCCCCTTACAATGTGTTAAGAATGTAAAAATTCTATGTAAACGATAATTTTATCTCTTTGAATAGGATTTATAATTTATTTGAATGGGTAAAATTGTCATGTATAAAAAGATTTTACACATTTTTAATAAATTGTATGAAGTTTTTAGTACACTATATTTTTTATCAAGAATAATAAAACAGAAAATTCACGTAATATTCTTTATCTCTCAATGAAAGTTTGATTTAAGGGGTTATTTGAATTTACATTTATGAAAAATCAATGGGCCATGGAATCCAGACAGATTACAGGGGTTATTTGGATTTTTTCCGTTCATAAAATAATGGTTAAAACGTTGTCATGCAAAAAGAAAAAAGAACGCCCACCGTGGGGCTCGAACCCACGACCACAAGGTTAAGAGCCTTGCGCTCTACCAACTGAGCTAGACGGGCTGTGTTTTACTGTTTTACTTTCCCATAACAATTTTAAATCAAAATATAATAGATCAAACAAATATTAACCAAACATTTTTCAAGGGGAGGTTAATATGACCAATGAAATACTCATCCTACCCCACATTAAATTATTAAATAATATTTTTATGAAGTTTTGAAAGTAACCACCCTTATAACCCACCCTAGTTGCAAAGATGAGTCCCTCTCCACCCCTCCACGCCCCCCCACTAAAGAGAAAAATCAGTCTCTACCCATGATGAGGTTTGGCATGGAGCGGTTCGAAGGCGGCGGCAGCGGAGGTGTCTGAGGGGTGGATTCTACAGTGGTGGCGGTGGCGGCCTCTGCCTACGATGGAATTTGAATATGATATAATAGAATGATAGGTCAATTGCTCAAATACCCCTACAGCATCCAACCCCAATATTTTCTGTGCCCCCACCTTTTGAAAAGTTTCTTTTTTTACCCCTGCAACAAACATCCAATCTTTTCTGTACCCCTGCAGCAAACACCTAATTTTTTTCTACCCTCGTCCCATTAATTCCCACAGCCGCATAAAATCACAGTTTCCCCCATGTAAATGCATATATATTTTCTGTAACTTGAAAAACATAAAATATAATTTTTATAAATATTATCTGTAAATGCATTATTATGTTATGTAAAAATCGTAACTTGTAAAACATTAGAGAAACATACATTAATGTATAACATTAATATATATATATATGGTTCTTATGTTGTTATGAAGTAAACACTTATTGATGTTTGATTTATATGGGTGTTTGACTAATTGTTGCATCTCTAATATAGTTTAAATTGCGCTTTCTTCCTAATAATGTACGCTTGCTAACTCGAAGGTGCAACAATAGATTTGATTTCAGCCAAAATGACATGAAGATGATCCGAGAAAATACAACATCTCAGTTCATTAGGGTAGGAAAAGAACGTCGGAATGCAAACATTCGATAAATTCAAGTGTTTTGATGTACTTATTGTGATAAAATATTTTCAGGTGTTATACGTATATTTCTCTAGTATTTTGTAAGTTACCATTTTTACATAACATATATAATAATGCACTTACATATAATATTTACAGAAGTTACATTTTGTGTTCTATAAGTTACATAAAATATACATGTGCTTACAGAAAAAAAAACTGCGATTTTATAGTGCTATGAGAATTAAAGGGATGAGAGTAGAAAAAAAAATTGTGTTTACTGGATGGGTAAAAAAAACTTTTTAAAAGGTGGGGTACAAGAAATATTGGGGTTGGGCTGCAGGGGTATTTGGGCAATTGACCCTATAATGATATGTTTCATTGAGTGGCATCGTCTCTATTAATAACAATAGAGGAGACAAATGAACCACTCATTTAAAGGATTCTTACACAATCATTTACTAATTAGTGGGCTGTTACAAAAGATATATATGGTAATAATGTATTGTTAGAAAATCAATGACAGCTATGAATAGTTGGAGAGAGCTGTCAAGAGACATGTATATGCACAATCAAGACCTTCCTTATGTGGTGGATGCATGTGATCTTCTTCATGCATGATGTTTTCTCTAACATCCTCACGCAAGTGAGATGGGTCCGGAAGAACCGAGAGCTTGGATTTGAGAAGATTGAACCGAGTTGAACTTAAAAATTTATTGAGAACATCTAAAAGTTGGCCTTTTGTGGAGACAAACCGGACATCAAAATCTCCTTTGGTCATATGATCACGAACAAAATGTACATCAATCTTAACATGCTTTGACCGAGAGTGATAGACTGGATTGATCGAGAGATAAATTGCGCCAAGGTTATCACATAGCACTGAGGAGTGGATGAGAGGAGTCTTAATTCATGGAGAAGAGACTGAAGCCAAAGAACTTCAGCAGCAACATTGGCAACTCCCCGGTATTCTACCTTGGTGCTGGATCGGGCCATTGTGCTCTGTTTCTTTAAACTCCAAGAGATAAGATTCTTGCCAAGAAAAACACAGTACCCATTAGTGGATTTTCGAACATCAGTGGATCAATCCACATCAATGTAGGTAGTGAGATTTAACGTGGACTGAGTAGAGAAGAAGAGACCATGTTGAATATTAGATTTGAGATATCGAAGAATCCGCTTGACCAAGCACCAATGATTCACTATAGGATTTTGCATGAACTGGGCCACCTTATTTACAAAGAAGATAATATCCAGCTGAGTGAAGCTAAGTTACTAAAGGGCTCCAACAATACTTTGGAAGAGGAAGGGATCTGTCAACGAAGTACCTCCTAATTTGAACAGTTTGTAAGACGTGGCCATGGGAGAGTTGACAGGCTTTACACCATCCATCTTGAGTTAAAGTAAGAGATAGTGAATATACTTTTGTTAAGATAAGAACAGACCAACCGGAGTACGGTAAAACTCAACTCCCAAGAAAGAGTGAAGTGGGCCCAAGTCTTTTCTAAGCCAAGGTCCTTGACAAGATGGTCCACCGAGTCAGAGTTATCCCCTATGATGATGATGTCATCCACATAAATGAGAACCAATAGGAGACTAGACACAGACTGTTGGATAAATGGAGAAGTGTCGAACTTTGACCCCACAAAGCCCATGCGAATCAAATAACTGTTGAGATGAGAGAACCAAGCCCGCGGGGCTTGTTTGAGGTCATAGATGCTGCGATGGAGGTGGTAGACATGGTTAGGTCGAGTCGGGTCAACAAACCTCGAAGGTTGTGCCATATAGATGGTCTCTCCAAGAAAGCCCTGTAGAAAAGCATTGTTAACATCATGTTGGCGCATAGCCTAGCCTTTGGACATAGCAAGGCTACAGATAGTCCTGACAATGGTCAATTTGATAATTGGGCTGAATATTTTGCCAAAATCAAGCCCCATTTTTTATGCAACCCCTTGGCCACAAGACAAGCCTTGTACCTGTCCACCGAACCATCCGGGTTGTGTTTCAACTTGAAGACCCACTTGCAATTGATGAGGTTCATAGCAGAACAATAGGGAACAAGAGATCAGATACCATTTAGTGAAGAGCATTCATACTGGTGGCCATAGCCTGACGCCATCTAGGATCACGGTTGGGTTGTGTGAAGCAAGTAGGTTCGACAGGTGAGGAGTCCAGGTCAGCCATGAGACAAGTGGCCAGTGGGTAATGGGTGGCAAGCCTGACCTTAGGTGTTCTAGTGTTATCGTGAGTCTTGATGACCATCAAATGAGTTTGGGTGAGAGGTGGACTAATGGGGACCACAGGGGAGGATAAGACTGAGGTATTAGCATGAGATGGGACTTCTGGAGATGGGGTAGGAGATGAAGGGGACGAACTGGCACCCAAGGGATTAGGGAGAGACAGAGGGATTGGGTGAACCAAGAGAGAAGATTATACTGAGAGAGAAGATTAGAGACAACACGACTAATGAGATGACCAAGGCGTTCGTGCCACACCGAGGAAGAGACACATGTTCACCAAGAAAAATCTGATGAGAAGCAACAAGGATTTTGACCCTCGGAGTGAAGGCATACAGACCATCCTTAAGGTGTTCTTAAAGCAAAGTTTTCTTGGTGGAGAGATCCTTAACAAGACAAAAATCAGGATGAAATTCAAGCAAAATTTTATTATCAACAGTGAAACGACTGACAAAGAGTAGATTTTTAGTGATACTAAGAACTAACAAGAGATCATGTAACACAAAAGAGAAAGATGAAGAACTCAAGATAGAATAACCAGTAGAATGAGTAGGCAAACCTGTCCTGTTACCCATGCGAATCTTGTCAAGGCCATGATACTCAGTTTAAACTGTCGGGTTCTCTATATCAGCAGTCAAGTGATGTGTAGCACCAAAATCAACATACCAGTTGGGATCGAAGCAGCTTTTGTTGCCTAATGAGTGCAAAAGAGTTGTCGGGTTGGGAGTTGGGGCAGCTTCATCATAGGGATTGTAGCACTAGTTGGCATAGTGGTCGTATCAGTTGCAGATCTAGTATTGCGGCTGACCACCAGCTGTCTGATGCGGAGGGTAGGACCGACCACGCCAACGAAAGCATTCCCGACCCCAACCTCGACCACGCCCATGGAAGGGAGACAAGGATGGGGCTGAGTAGAACTTCGGAGTTCGTGAAGCTGTGTGAACAGCAGGGGCAGGAAAGATGAAGCCGGTGGAGTCCGGGGTGGGGAAGGCGCGCCCACGGTGGATCTCCTGACTGAGCATGAGGTTGATCAGCTCTTCAGAAGAAGTAGGATCAGCTCGTGTGTTGACGGAGGTGACGAATGAGTCCTATTGGGGAGACAGGCCACTAAGGAGGGTGGACACGAGGTCAGATCTGCGACGCGTGTGCCATGGAGCTAGGTTGTCCACAATAGACTTTTATAGACTGGATGCATTCAAACATAGGGGTAGCATCCATTTTGACAGTGTGTAACTGATACTTGAGTTGTTGCACACAAGCTCAGGAGGATGTGACAAACATCCTCTCCAAGAACACCACACATCACAAGATGTGGTGAGACCAATGACATGGGACAATATCGATTCAGTGAGGAGGAGATGAGCCAGCAGAGGAGCATTTAGTCCATTTTGGTCCATTTGGTGTATTCAGTATTGAGGATAGGCAAAGATTACTCCTTAATTGAAGAGAGAAAATGGTCTGGATATGGAGAGGTGCCATCAACAAGGTCTTCAAGATCATGAAGTTTTAGTATGAAAAGAAACTGGGAGTGCCATACCAAAAAATTACCTTTGTCGAGTTTACTGATGAGGAAATGGGTGATGTAGACTGCATAGAGGAAGAAGATGAAGTGCTAGACATGGTGGAAGCACTCATAATGGCTCTGATACCAAGATGGAATTTGAATATGATATAATATAATGATATATCTTATTGAGCGGCATCGTCTCTATTAATAAAAATAGAGGAGACAAATGAATCACTCATTTAGAGGACTATTACACAATCATTTACTAATTAAGTGGGTTGTTACAAAAGATATATTTGTAACAATGTATTGTTAGGAAACTAATGGCAGCTATGTATAGATGGGAAGAACTATCAGGAGACCTGGATATGCACAATCAAGACCTTCCTTCTGTGGTAGATGCATGGGATCTTCTCCATGCATGTTGTTTTCTCTAACATGCCTCCTCTTCTTGGATGTTCTTGGCGGGGTCGGAGCGGCAGTGGGTTTGGGGACGGGGGAATAAAAAATATATATAGGGGTGAGGATTGGTTTTACAAAATACAATGAGGGTGGGTTAATTAATGGGGTGGGGTTTTCATAGAATGGGATGAATATAACTGCCAATAAAATGACAAGTTACCAAAAAAAAACCATTAAAATAATTGCATCACTCTTTTTTTATTATTGAAAATGCAACTCTGAATTAGGCTTCCTTTGGCAAAATGTCTGGGGACACTACATCGCGAAAGCGGAGTATAACGTGAGAATCTTTTTTTGATGTATCGGGAGGCAAGCAAAAATTGGTTTGAAACGCCGAATGAAGAAATCAAACGCGGAAACTTGTTTTTCCATTTGGTTGGGCACCGGCGTCCGTCACCATCACCGCGGGTGGGTCGCGGATCCAAATTGAGCCTTAGTAATGTCTCGAATCAAAATAATCTATGAGATACAATCCCAGGGGCGGAGCCAAGGGGAGCGGGCTGGGGCCGGGGCCCTCCCAAGGCCCATGCAATGCGTCAACGCAGGGTGATGTGATTGATAGTTTAAAGGGATTTTGCATATAAACCCCTCAAAAAACACTATATTATCAAATACCCTTATTTAAATTCTATGCCCAACAATACCCTCAAAAGGGTTTTAATTTTGTATCAAGGCCCTTTTGAGGGTATTTTTACATAACTTAATTTTTTTAATTTTCAAGAATACCATATAGAAAAAGAATATTGCTAAAAATAATAATTCACCAAAGATATTTTGACAAAATGAGATCTTTTTAGGGTATATGCAAAAAATACTAATTGAGTGGGTTTGAAATTGAAAAATATTACACACAGTCTCGTTTGCATCCTGATTACCAAACAATTTTTTGAAGTGTATACTCGTATAATAAAGTATATTAATCTTTTATAAAAATGAAATACATACTCATATGAGATAAATATATATATTTCATTTAAGTTTTATAAAATAGTGTATAGGGAGATAGTGGAATATATACTGCATTAATCAATTTTATATATTGCATTGGACATAAAAAATGAAAATAAGGCTAGAAAGTGACTCAATGTATTAATGCTCATTTAGGTTTTGAGGCATGGGTTTGAAATTGAAAAATATTACGCACAGTCTCGTTTGCATCCTGATTACCATGCAATTTTTTGAAGTGTATACTCGTATAATAAAGTACATTAATCTTTTATAAAAATGAAATACATACTCATATGAGATAAATATATATATTTCATTTAAGTTTTATAAAATAGTGTATAGGGAGATAGTGGAATATATACTGCATTAATCAATTTTATATATTGCATTAGACATAAAAAATGAAAATAAGGCTAGAAAGTGACTCAATGTATTAATGCTCATTTAGGTTTTGAGGCGTGGGTCCTTTTTTTAAAAAGAAAATTGTGATAAACTTTGTTTTCACAGGAATATCGATATCTGATTTTGAGGTGTTGAAAAATCACATATTTGAATGGTTTAATGATTTTTTTTTGTTTATTTTGATTTTTTATCATTAGTATATTGAGTCTCTCATATTTTTTGGAAGTTAGGTTTGAAAATATTTTTCTAAAATATAAACCTAAAAAATAATCTTATATGTTTTTGTGATCAATTACTTTCTTCATATTCACATTTTTAATAATTGAAGCTTCATTTTTTCTATTTTTCGTGATGAGATTTAATGAGATTTTCTTGATCATTCTAGATAACTAAATTTTAAATTCTATTTTTCTAGATTTTCTATGAATTATTCTAGATAATTAAATATAAAAATATAAGTAAAAAAAACTTTCGATATGAATTGATTGTCATTGTTTCAAGGAATCGATCTTTAACCAATTATTTTAATTTCTTCTTAACTTACTTTATATTTGTAATTATTTTTTTTTTATCTTGCTCATTATCTTAACCCCCCCCCCCCCCCCCCCCACCCACTCTAATTCCTAGCTCCGCCCCTGTACAATCCAATACATGACGAGAAGATTGATACACTTCTATCAGCATGGGATCAAACGAGTTCATATTTGGAAGGGAAGATGTCGACTAGATCACTAAATCCCTGCATTCACAAATGATATTTCTGAAGTTATTGTTGCAGTCCTCATCTTTTTTTAAAAACATCTTCGTTTGTTTTGATTTTTTTTATTATATACTTGTCTAATGAAATATATATATATTTATGAAAAATAAAACATATATCTAGATAAATCATTACATATTTTTATTTTTTAAAAAAATTAACTAATCAGTTATATAATCTCACCATCAGGCCTAGCTCACTACATCACAGACTCAAGAACACTGAAGTTTGCACCCCTTTTGCGATCTGGAGGCTATCCCTAGACGACTATACACTCTTAGTGGAATATATGCTGTTTTAGTGTTATATACTTTACTAGTGCAGAATATGTTTGATTAATTTTTTTCTTTTTTTAGAAAAATAAAAAATGTAATGATTAATCTAGGTGTATATTTCACTTTCATAATAATATGTACTTTATTAAACAAGTACACACTTAAAAAAATTAAAACAACAGGGGACCACAAAGGCCGAACATAACATTTTCCTAAAGATAGGAGAAACGGATCACTGACTGAAGTTGATCCCCAGTCCACCATTATAGTCTTCCTACTGGCTGGCGTAAAAATATTTAGCATTCACTAATGGACATCAAAATCAAGCAAACATTTTGTCCAGACTACTACATTAAGAAGACTTTCACAGATTCCGCACATTGAGTCATAGAAGGTCACCTTGCTTAATGACAAAAGATCCTTTATAACCTTTTCTAATTCATACAACAGTATCTCATAACTTATGCAGAAACCAGTAAAAAGGATTATAACGAACTCCTTGTGCTGAAACAGAAAGAAACACCGAAATCCTTCAAGCAAACAACGGAAAAATAACTCGGCAAACATGACAAGCAACTCGAGGAAAAAGACACACAGTCAATAATTATATACAACTATATCAGGATGTATAGCACCTCCACAAGGACTTGTTTACCAAAAGCCTATAATGGGGGAATGGCCTTTTATTTCCCTAACCTGTGAGAGCACTGTGTGGATTTTCAGCTATTTGAAGCGATGAGACAGCCTCCGCTGCGCTCAACCCTGCGGAGATCCCTCCCCGTTGAACTCCATCTTCAAAGTAGGGCAAGTGAACATCATTTCCATGAAATACCGATGAGAATTGGCGACTTGTCCCTATTTCATGATACTTGTATCCAGCACCATAACCGTCAGACACCCAGAAACCCTGGTGTGGCAGATTAGCCCTCCAACCTTCCATGAAAAGGTCAATATTGTTTGGATGCTCTGTAGGTTTAAGCATATTGTTGTTCAACACAATCCTGCATGGATTGTCAGAATCTTCACCTAGGAGGACATGCAAGGCAACTGCCTCAGCAATAGCAGCGCCCTCTTCATCAAGCCGCTGTAATTCTTCTTCCTTCTTCTGCTGCTTCTTCATCTCAAGTTCTAGCCGAATGGCAGCTGAAGCAGCAAGTGCTTTCTCTAAGCGCCTCTTCTTCTTCTCGGCCTGCTTGAGGCGGTCCAAGTCATCCTTTCCCTGCTTCTTCTTTTCTTTCTTCACGACTGGTGAGGCTTGGCCACATCTATTTTTCTCCATCAACTCTAATATTACAAACTATGATTCTCAGCGATCTATCTTGCTGCGAGGAACTCGTACACCAATCCCTAATTACTTTGATGTTTTCAAAGAGAGAAAAAAAAAAAAAAAACTAGTTGCCAAAACGGAACACTTGCAGAACTACACCCATTCAGGTCTGAAGGAATATCTCATTTTCCGGACAATGCAATCCCAAACGGAGACCATGGGAGAGAGCAAGATAGCAAAGTGGTATGCACTAATTGATGCATCTCTTGTCGCAGTCTTTCCACCCCCCAAGCAGTAACCCATATCCTTAAAAAGATGGCACGTGTTGAGAATTTGAATAGAAAAATTTAAGTTCAAGTTCACCCAACCAAAAAGTCCCACATGACCTCCCTGCCAAAGATGAAAATTTGTACATAAAGGACCATACAATCAAAAAGGAAGAATTAGCAAAGAAAACATGATAATCATTGTTAACTAATTCTCAAAATACTATATATTCAACTAAACTACTCATCAAACAGATTTTTAATAGCACATGAGGATGCTTTTCAAATTACAATAATAATATAACTACAAACAGAAAAAATATTTCAGTTCAACTAATAAGGTGAGCTCCCACCTTTTTCGGGGAAAAAAATACATATTGCTACATGATGTGTAGGCCAGGAAAAAGTATAATAATGGTTTAACAACATATGCAAATGGTCCAATTTTATATTGAGGTATATGCATGTGTAGAAGGTCAAAAGATTATTGATATACCTCAATCAAATCAATGACAAAGGGAATATGGAAATCCTGTATCAAATTATTAGCTATTTGATACCTATATTGTCGATTGTGGGACATATAGCATTATTCACAAGAATGATTGTGTTGAAGGTTAAGGATGTATTCAAACTGAAAATTATTTTAGCAAGAACACCTAAAGATTACCCAGAACACTGCGTTTTTTTTTTGGAAAAATGCATGGTTGAGCTTCAAACTTTCAACAGTAATCCTTGATTTTCTTCTTTAATTGTCATAATGTTCACATTTAGTTAATGACCAGATCAAAATAATTAATAAGAAGAGGAAACATGGTACTTTCAATAAATCATAGTGTGCACATTTTTATCCCAAAAAGATCATGAAACAACAAAATCCTCATATTAAATTGAGATTGTTGAATATTCAAAAAGCGACAAGGTTATCATCAATTACTAAAATCCTAGCAACTCAATTACCAATTTAAATATCAATATAACTTCATCGTAAAAGGTTTGTTGCTTGAAGAAAATATCAACCACTACATTTTAGAAGGAGGAAGGTCGAGAGGAGAAAGATCCAGATTAGGTTATGCAAAATTTGATCCAAAGGTGCAATTCAAGTTTGATTTCACTTTGGAAACAGCTTAGCTTCAATTCCACTCTTTTGCACATATACAAACTGACATATCTATGAAGAACCCTGCCAGTTAAGCTAAAAAAGTAAACATCTGACTCTGTGCATCTAGGATTTTCTGACTAATGTTGGTGTTCCTCGTCACCAAATAAATACGGTTTCTGGCAAGTCACAACTTCAAAAACATAAACTATAATTTTTTTTTTTTTTGGGGGGGGGGGGGGAGGGGGGGAGAGGATGAGTGAAAGAGAGGAGAATGGCTGCGAGAAAAGGGGAAAAAGAGAGAGTCCAGGTTTATTGCATAATATATTTTGATGCCAGACATTGTATATTGAGCAGGCGGAGTGGATTTGAAATCTCTGAACGGTATATTATATACACAGCTTATGATAATAGATAGTATTAGCAGTGGAAGGCAACACACACACACACACACACGAATTTCCCACCCACAAGACATTTTAGATTTGGAATCAAATCCAGCTTATTACTAAATGTAAAAGAAAAGTTTAGGATTATCAGTCTTGTGCTATACCTATCAAGAGACTTTGTTCTTGGACATAAAGTCCATACATGTTAATCAGCAATATTTTCCAATTTTAAAAAATATGCAATGGTGTCCAAGTAATGTACAGAAAAAGGTGTAAATGGTCAATCCAACAGTTTCTACCCAGTTGATAATCGATGTAGTTCAAATGCAACCTTTGATTGTATTCAATTGTTTGATGGCACAATCAACCATAAATCATAGAATAAAGAAGCCTCTGAGTTGTACATCAACACAAACTTGTAATCTTAAAATATGATAAACTGCACAACTGACAGAAAAATTGAGTCCAATTAACAGAATCGTAGAACCATAAATATAATGCAAGAAGCTAGTAAAGAGGATCCATACCTCAAAATTTAACCACTGGAGCAAAGATCAAACACCCCCATTCAAAGTGCAGACATTGCCTCACAAATCACAACTGAAAAGGATAAAAGCCCAAACACATAAATCATGAACTATAGTCAGATCCAAAACCCAACCAATTAAAGCATAAAAAAACATAATGAACATCTATCTGCAACTAAACAATCATCAAATGGATCAAATATCCAAGCACATACGAAATCAATTCTTACGATAAAACAATCATATTCAATCAAATTGGAAACCCAACCAATCATCAAAATTATCAAATACCAGGGACGCTCAGATTATAAAGGGCAAAAAAAAAAAAAATGGATTGAAAAAACCTCCAACGAGAGCCGTCGCAAATCCAAGCCAAATACAGATGAAAATTTGATCAAGATCCTCAAACCAAACCCTAGTTCTATCCAATCAGATCCGAAATCCCAATCCGATCAACATAATTAAAACAAAACCCTCGTTCAATCATCAACACAAACAAAAAATCCTCACTAATCGAACAACTTATGAACCGAAATCCAATCAAAGCCTAAACATAATATAAAAAAAAATCAGATCCAAAGAAGACAATAAAAAAACAAACATCACAGTTGCTTGAATTCGAATTACCCATAGAGAGACGAAGACTTCCTACACAGCTTTCATTGCGATAAAGAGAGACGACTTTCACAATCCAAGACTTGAATTCAAAACTATGGAATTGAATTCCGGATCTGAGACTCGACTTCGATCGATGAGAGTGTTTGAGTTGTTATTTTATTTTATTTTATTTTAAGATAATAAAAAAAATGAGAAGAGAAGAAACCAAAAAAATAAAACGGATCGACCGTCACATGGGAATGGCGTGGGAAGGGGAGATGAAGGGAACCGAAAAGGCACGAAAGGGGCATTTATGTCATTTCACGATGCATTCGGGGTCGCCTCTGGGTCTCCATCCGCGGCCGTACATCTTGGAGACGGAGACATCGGATCCCGTGCTCCGCCTGTTGTTTTTCTATTGTTTTTTGTCTCCGAGTGTGAACCGTTCGTGGTTTTGGTGATCGTATGTGGTCCGTTGGATGGAGATGGGGTATGATTGTCGGCGTTGGTTACGGATACGTATGTGAGTACCTGCGAAAGGAAATTTACGACTGGCGTGGAGCCGTGGTGTCCCTACACCACGTTGATGATCCCACCACCAATAACGCACGTGAGAAATCATTAAACTGACCCCATGTTATATTCACCCCCGTAAGCACTAAATCTACCCCACACTAATAAATATAGGGTAGTTAGCACTTTTAACCCCAAAAAATGAATATTTGCAAAAATAGACCCGCTCGTCGAATATTAGCAAAAATTAGCTCCGTTGACCCGGTTAGCGCTACCACGTCAGTGCTCTGACCATTTTTTTTTTAAGTTTATAAGAGAGACAACATATATATATGTCGTCTTCCATATAAACATAATTAATACGGGAAATGGCGTATATATACGCCGTCTCCCGTGTAAAATTTGGACAGGGGTTAAAATTTAAAGGAGACGGCGTGTATATATACCGTCTCCCGTATAAACTTTCAAAAAGGATTTTTTTCCATGCTTTTGTTGAAACACATCATAAATCATGTTTTAACAACTTAACTGAAATTCAGAACGCTCCAAAAAATAGCATAGTGGCGTAGCAACTAATCCTATAGGCTCGTCAATACGAACACGTGGACATATTATAATAGTGATTCTGATCTACGATTTGAAAGTTATGGCAATTTGAAGCTGCGACGCTCTCAAACGATCAAAACGTCTTCATCTTCTTTTTTTGCATGTTTGCACTGGATACGGCATATATATAAACCGTCTCCTTTACATTTTGCCCTCTGCCCAAATTTTACACGGGCGTCTTCCGTGTTAATTATGTTTATACAGGAGACGGCGTATATATATGCCGTCTCCCATATAAACTTTTAAAAAAAACGTCAGCGCTGATCGGGTCAACGGGATTAGTTTTTGTTAATATTTGACGAGAGAAGCTATTTTTGTAAATATTTATTTATTTTTGTTAAAAGTGCTGATTACCCATAAATATAAAATCTCCCCTTTCATGGCGCCGAGGACATTGGAAGAAAGAAAGTAAGAATGGTGTGTGAGGTTGAACGGAGGAGGATACAATGACAATGGTATTCATGGTGACGGTGGCAGTGATGGAGATGAGGAAGGTACAACAATGACAGAGAATGACACGTGGGAGAGGCAGAGTGAGAGGGGAAAAAAATGTGTGATGGAGTTCAGCAAAGGAGAGCACAATGATACCAACGATGGAGAAGGCGTGGAGGGAGGGAGAGGGGTAAGCACTACAGCTAATGGAGATGGACACAAGAGGGAAGGTCAGCCGGTGTTAGAGTTATTTCAAGCCGGTGTGGAAAAGTTATATTGAAAATGGGAGGCTTTAAAATGAATGTATATAAGACCATCTTCAGTCTTTACTCAAACTTATACTCAAATTTCATTTAAAATTTGAGTAAAAGCTTGATTTGATATAATGTGTTTCTAACCATTACTTTGTATTTTACTCAAATCTTTTAAAAAAATCGCATCTTCTTCTAATTATTTCATATAAACATTTTCAAAGTCTTTTCCTCAAACATTTTACTACTCAATTTTTCTTCTTTTCAAGATATTTAAAATTAAAAATTATTATCATCTAATTTTTTGAAGAAAAAAATTTATTGGAGTAAAAATAAGGAGTTAAAAATCAAAGATGAAAACTTAAAATAGAAGACCATTTTTTTTTTTTTTCAAGAGATGGTGAAAAATTTGGGGGTGGGAATGCATTTAATATAATTCAACCAATAGTGGAGTTGAAGAAAAAAAATGTCACATTTGAAAGAAAATGTGGAGATAGAGGCAAAAAGAGAGGTTAAAAATTTGGGTAAAGATTTGAGTCTCCCTTAATTTGGGTAAATGTTTGGGTAAAAGCTTGATTTGTATGGGTATGGGTAAATGGTTGGAGGAGTTTTGGGTGATTTTTACTCAAATTTAAATTTGAGTAAATGTTTGAGTGTAGGATTGGAGATGCTCTAAGAGGGTGGTGTTAGAATTTCCAAAAAAATTGTTTGGGTGGGCTTGAAATAACTTTGAACAATGTGGAAATAACCACACCTATTTGATTCCCACGAAAAAAACATGGATATATTAAGAAAATTTTAAAATAATTTATGTTTATTTGTTAAAACAATTAATTTATCAAAAATTATCTTATACATCATTAATCATGGTTTTCAAGGAGAAGAGAAGTTCTTAAGTTTTGATTTCATATAATCTCATTTTTCAATATCTCATCTCATTTCATCATCCAAACTAGTTTTCATATTTAGATGTCTCAGTTATCCAAAAAAAATTCATATCCATTTTGAACACAACAAGATCCACATTTGAATATTAATTATTTGGAATGAGATACATGTAACAATTTGGTGACTCTGGCCCAGGAAAAGAATTCCTTGTTCCCATTAATCAAGTTCAGTAGGTTTTATGAAGTGAGAAATTTTATTTAGGATGTTTAGAAATTACCATATGAATGAAAATTTCAAATGCAAATCCCTAGGTGATCTAACAAAAAGGATAATGAAAATGAACATCAAAATTGTGTTAAGTGTCACTTTGGTAACTCTGGTCCACAAGAAGAATTCCTCCTTTAGGAATCCAATTTCATAGATTTCATGAAATGAGAGTTTTTTTTCTAGAAATATTCAAGAACAAACACAAGAATGAAGGATTCTAAATGCAATCTTTATGAGTATTTCATTGTAGGATGAGAATGAACGTCAATCCATGGGCATGCTTAACTTCAAAGGAGGTTTATAAAGCAAACACACCAGATTGCGATCCTATCCCGTTTATCTATAAAAAACCCCAAAAAAAATTTTGGGGGTGGGGTTGCAACCAGAAGAAAAAAAGAGAGGAGAGAGAGATTGTTGGGGAGGGGAGGTGCCGGGTACAAAGAAGGGTGACAGAGGTGCTAGGTGGAGTAGGGTGGCAATGGTGGGCGGTGGGAGGAGGGAGAGAGAGAAAAGAAGAGAGAGAGAGAGAGAGAGATATAGAGGGGGAGGGCGATGAACTATGACGATCGCCGGCGGTCCTCCCCCCTCTCTTTTTCTTTCTATTTCTTTCTTCCTCTCTTTCTCTGTCTTCTTCTCTCTCTCCCTCCCATTGCCCCTCCGCCCACCATTTCCGTCGTACCCCAGCACCCCCACACACACTCTCTCTTTCTCTCTCTTTACCTATTATTTGTTTGTAAGTTGCAATTTTTGGGGGTGGGGTTGATTTGAACCCGAGCGCTAATACATTCAGTTTGTTTTGTAGCCCCATACATAGTGTATGAGATTCTAACATAGTGTATGCCGTAAAGATATTTTATTTTTCAAAACAAAAAATATACTATTGCATCTCAATATATATTTCATTTTCTATAACAGCTTGTACTCTAGTGGGAAAGAGTATGATTTAAATAAATAAAAAAACACATATGGATTGCAAATGGAACTACAAAATGGGCTGACATATAATTTTCTTTTAAACCCCTCAACTTCAAATAATAATAATACCATAAAAACAGTGATGATACCTAGGCCCCAACACATAGGCCCCACTCACAGGCCCCATGAGGTGTTATCACCATATTGGTTGGCTTGTTGATTTTTGAAAATGAGTAAAATGGCAAAATACAAATATGCCCTTCATTAAAAATAAATCTCATTAACCCAAACCCTCTTTTTTCTCTTATTAATCCTTCACATTAATTTGAATTTGTCTATTTTAAGAAATATATCCCACTCTAAAATTTAGCTATTTTAAAATTTGAATTTTGAAATTCTTATGAATTTTCTATTTTAATTGCACCAAAACTTACCTAACTTACACAAAAATTATCTAAAATTTTTTTCATCAAAATTACACCACAACTTACCTAAATTACACCAAAATTATACCAGTTTTTTTTTTATTGCATGATACGCAAGAATGTGACATTTTTAGTTTCTTCATTCAATAAATGTAAGAAACAATTAAAGAGATAATTTATTTTTAAATTTGTGGAACCAATGTAATATGTTCTGGTAAATATTTCATTTTTTTACATTTATATATAAATATAATAAAAAATAATATATGAGTTGAAACATTCATGTACTTTAATCATGAATGTAACAATTAGTTGTTTTGGTTTTGTTATATTTATGTGATTACAACTGTTACAGAATGTAACAGTGTTGTATAAATGTAAATGTAACAATCTTATGATTATATAACTGTGTTGTATAAATGTAACAGTAACTTCAATGTAGCAAACTCATCTGCAAAAGCAAATTAAATTTGTTTGCTCTTCAATGACTATTTATATTGTAATTGTAAAAAATATAACACTTCCACAATAATACACTTGTAGTTAACTAATACATTTACAGATGTAACACAAATGTGAAAAATGAATATTTACAATGTCAAAAATGTAACAGTAAGTGAACCTGTTGTTGGAGAGATTGAGTGACCGGATATTTGAGGCCGATTCGGATCCGACGACCCCACCGAGTGAATTTGAGGAGAGATCAATGTCCACGAGTGACTGTGAGGACCAAAAGGGGCTGGGGATTGTAATGAAAAATGTAACATTATAGCAACAATACACCTGTAATATAAGAATGTAACATTACAACAACCAGCACCCACATTAGACTGTTACATTTAAGAATGTATCTGATTGATTGTTACATTTACAACTGCAGCACATACAAATCATCATGTGTATGCGATTGACTGTTACATTTACAAATGTAACAAAAACATGACTGTTAAAAAATGACTACTTATGTTGTAAAGAATGTAGAAGTATCATCAAGTCAAACAACGACATATTAAATGTATCAGTATCTAGTGTTACATTAGATATTGATACAAACAAATAAAAAACCCAACCCATTAATTCGGTTATGAAAATAAAAAGTCGATTAATAATACTCCATGATGCAATGGTGATTCAAAAATTGAAAATAAAAAATAAAAAAATGGTGGTGATTCTCCACGATGCAATGGTGATTCAAAAAAATCGAAAATCAAAAATAAAAAACGGTGGTGATTTTCCACAATGCAATATTTATTCAAAAATCGAAAATCAAAAATAAAAAAAACGGTGGTGATTCTCCACGGTGCAATAGTGAAAAATTACATGAATTAATGGTACTCCACAATCATCGGAATAAAACTTGAGGTGGTTATCAAATAAAAGGTATAATAGATAATGTCCTATTGCACCTCATGGGGCATGTGATGGGGCCTAAAAATTATTGCCATAAAAAACAAGTCGGTACTGACGGCTAATCAAATCCCCTTTCCGACAGGGGGAAGAAAAGGTGTAGTGTATATAGGGAGGGAGATCCATATTATAAAAGCAATTTTTTATTTGTTTTATATTATATTATTGTAAAAAAAAGTATGAGAGAATAAGAAAAAAAGTGGGAGACGGTGGTTGGAGACAAAGTGGGACTGCAAAAGGGACTGACATATAATTTTCCTTTAAACCATCCTCAACTTCTTCTATGAAGATTATACAAGCATTGGACCAGAAAGAGGAAGAAGGGGATCTTAGAGAGGACAGAAGCAGCCGAGCACGGGCCAAGGAAAATTATACTAACATCATGTACCTAGAAGAGTTGGAACACTGCCTTGTGGTTGAAGGCTGGGGATGGAAATACTAAATTTTTCTACAAATTTCCAATCAAAGGAAGAGGATAAACAAAAATTTTGAGATTACAATAGATGGCGATACCTTCGAGGATGAGTTGTCGATTAAAGACAACATTGTTTAGCATTTCCAACAGGCTTTCGAAAAGAAAATCGTTGGACTCCAAAATGGTTTGATGAAGATTTAAAGAAGCTCCCTGATAATACCCTCGAAGCCTTAGAGGACCCGTTCTCTGAAGAAGAGATAAAAGTTACAGTATTTGGGGCGGATAGCTATAAGAGCCCAAGTCCGGATAGTTTCAGGCTTCGCTTCTATTAGCAATATTGGCAAATAGTAAAGGAATACATATTCAATATATTCGTGGAATTTCAGGCTGGCCAACAGAGTATTGATTGCTTAAATGCTTCAGCATTTGTCTTGATCCCGAAAAGGGAGGGAGCCATGGACATATTGATTTCATCCAATTTGCCTTGTGAATGGGTGTTATATGATGATAGCAAAGGTGTTAGAAAATCGCTTGAAAAGGGTAAGCAGGTTCATCATTGAGGATGCTCAAACCACATTTATTCCCGACCGTTCTCTACATGAGGGGTTAGTAAGTTGCTCAAGAGACCATCACGGCACTTATCAAGGACAAAAGAAGAGGGATAGTGTGCAAGCTCAACTTCTCAAAAGGTTATGATCATATTGATAGAAGCTTCCTTCTCTACGTCCTTGTCATGCATAGCTTTGAAGAGCCTTGGTTCCGAATGATTTCTCAATGCATTGACACAGCTGATGCGTCGGTAACAATCAATGGGGAGTTAAACAAGTTTTTTCCTCTCAACAGAGGTTTGAGGCAAGGAGACCCACTCTCACCGAATATTTTCACAATTCTGGCGAATGTCTTGAGCCTTTTATGTCAAAACGCAGAGGCGGCAGGGTGGATGCAGGGCCTGAGCAGTTCAGCCATGGGACCAAGAATAACTCACTCACAATTCGCAGACGAAACATTACTTTTGTGTCCCCCGGATGAGCAGAATATTCACGGCTTCTTATTCATTTTTAAATGCTTCGAGCTAGTGACGCGGCTTAAGATTAATCTGAAAAAAATACACTTATTCCGGTGAACGTCGAGTGTTTGAAGCTCAAAGGTTTGCTACTATTCTTGGTTGCGATGTGGGCTCGCTCCCATGTAAACATTTGGGACTACCACTAAAGAAAGGGTAGCTTTCGAAAGGGGACTGGTTCCTGGTCATAGAACAGATGGAAAAGAGGTTGACAAGTTGGAAAGGAAGGCTGCTATGTTTTGGAAGTAAGTTAACTCTTTTGAATGCAGTGCTATCCAGCCTACCTACATTCTATGTGGCCACCTTTCAAGCTCCAAAGGGTATCCTCGATCGTTTAGAGAAAATCAAAAGAATGTTCTTTTGGCAAAGGACTCAGGGTGGAACCCACAAGCCTGCAATGATCAAATAGGAGGTGGTTTGCTAGGCGTGAAAGTTGGGGGGAATGGGCATCTAAATCTTGATTATATGAATAAGGCCCTATTGTCCAAATGGTCATGGAAGTGGCTGATGAACAAACATGTGCTGTGGGTGAAGATTTTTCGCACACTCTATGGAGGCGAGGAGGAGGGCATCCGTATGCCTTCTTTGAATGTGAGAGACAACCCTTAGCAAAGGTATGTTCTACAGTTGCAAAGAATTCATGGAAGCAGTGAAATGGAAGGTGGGCAATAGGAAGTGTGGTTTTGGGAGGATATTTGGTGTGGCAACCAGCCTCTTAGAAGCCATTTCTCGTGGCTATTCAGGGTGGCATCAATACAGGAGGAAAGAGTTTGTTATTTTAAAGCGGTGGATATGGGAGGCTGGGCCATTTGAGTGCGTCAAAACTTGCTCGAGGAGGAAATTTCATAGTCCACACAATGTGTGGAACTTTTGCACTCTATGACCCTTGTCGATGTGGATTGTGACTGGGCATCGTCAATCTGGGTTCTCTAGACTTGGTTTCGGTCCACACGCGACATACTGGATCACCGTCCAAGAGATTGTCCAAGCTTGCTCGACTTGCTTGCTAGGAAATTATTATGATCGTCACTTGCTTTTGCTTAAAAGCAAGAAAAGAAACTGATCGCTTCACGGGGGATTGTGAGTTCTCTTCTCAAGGATCACAGCCGGAAGTACCTTGAGGTGATGTGAAGTTTCGATTAGTCCTGTAAAAACCCAAAGAGAGAGAAGGAAACAACAGCAAGAGTGAAAGAAAAATAAAATTCAAAAGGGGTAAAAACTAGAAATTTTTAAATAGGATAGCAAAATAGAACAAGAGAGTTGAAATCTATAGAAAGAACAACAAGGGGCTTTGCACATGGCAAAGAAGAGATGATAGATAATGAATTAAATGGAAAGAGTTGAGGAAAACTGAGCCAAGTAAATTATAAAAATCCGACGGCTTCTGTAGGAGCCGTCACTTATGAAAGAAGGGATCCCGAGCAGAAAATTAATTGAAACAATAAAGATTCAACCAGCCACTGAATTTGTAACCACAAAGAGAAAAGTCCAGTAGAAAGCAGATGTTCAAAACAGAGAGATGCAGATTGACGGCTCCACTGTCGGCCGTCGGAAAGATTTACTGGAGAGAACATAAATAAATTAAGAAAATGATTAATTGAATAGAACTTGGATTAAAGAACTAAATTGACGGCTCTAATGTTAGCCGTCAATCTAGAAATTTCAAAAGTAAAACAGATAAAAAAACACATAATTATGCAAATTTTTGTTAGAGTAGTGTCCTAAAAGCCATGACATATGTAATAAATTCTATTATTAAGATGATCTTAGTATTTTGATGAGAATTATTATTGGTAAATGCTTGCATTATATTGTTTGAAATATTGTGTTTGTTTTAATTTAGTCATTTAATTTACACTGTAGATAATCTGGTGTGTAGAGTTCGGCTTACACACGGAAGATCAGATTATCAGTTCCTGTGAATTATAAGTTGAGGTTCACAACTTTAGATGGACTTGGATAATCCATTGGATAAAGGTTGTAGTGCAATTCATCTTACATAGTCTATCTTGACTATGAAAGACTAGTTCATAGGTTTTTGGGTGATTGTGCTAGTACACCTTGTGTGTATTGAACGGACTAATTATTATTGTACTAACTAGATAAAATAGTTTACACCCTATATTTATTATGATTGCTTATGCTCTTAATCCTAAAATGGTTCATAGACATGTGTATTTGTTATTTGTCATTTTGATTCATTAAAGAGTGAGATTCTCCTATGGATCAATAGACTCAGTGAATTGGGTGACAATAACACTTATATGATGAATATTTGCTATTGATAGAATCCACGTATCCTATAGGAGATTGATGATACTCTATTGAGGATACTTATAAGTTTTGGTCATGTCTAACCCGGCTGGTGATTTAACTATCTAACATGTCAAATAAGTTAAACGGAAGATCTCAAGGAAAATAAGATGTTGTGAAATATATTGTCAATAATAATTACTTCATAACGAGTATTAGAATCTTAGTATGGGGAGACATTAAGCATATAATATAAGGAGCTCGAAATATTATTTTGAGATTAGTGTATTTGGAGTGCAGTCATAATTCTTTAGTGGATTGAATTATGCTTATGGGTTTTTGGTTTTTAATTCTAAGTTGAGTTATGGTACCCAAGCATATAGGAGCCAATTACTGATTTCTCCTTTAGGTCCCTGCCATAACCTATAAATATGTGGCTTCCTCTCTCTCTCTCTCAAGAGAACTAATATTTGCCAAAATAAAAAATTCTAACCCTAGAAATCCTTTAGGATCTCTAGATCCAGAAAAGGTGAGGAAAGGAGAGAAAGAGAGTGAAGGGATTCACGGTTACCGTTCGAAGCAAGAAGGAGGCCACACTCCACCGCGGATCTACAACATAGGAAGGACATACGGTAAAAAAATCTGAAGGTTTCGATCAAGCGATCTATTGTCGTCTAGCTATCAGATCCGATCCTCTTCTTCGACAGAACTCTGATATGAGTTCTGAAGGTAAATCCTATTAAGCCTTGTAGGGTTTGCATGAAGAAGACCTTATAAATAAATTTTTTGTATCCGATCTATATCTCGATCGACGGATCTTGGCAGTCAGGATTTATTTTCTCCTAACAATTTTACTGAATAAAACCTCCTATCTCTCTTGCCTCCTTTTTCTTCTTCACCAATGGCACCCTTTTATAGAGTCTTCCAACTAATGCCCTTTAGACAAGTCATAGGGGAGCATCATTGCTCCTTTCTCGTCAGCTAGGTGCTGGCAGAGATGAAGGACGGGGGCTGCAGTTGAGAGGAGTGCCACTGCCAGTTTTGACAACTATTTTGATCTCATAGGCCGACGGCTCTGACCGGAGCCATCGGATCCATTAGGTCAAATTCTGCATGAGTCCAGATCAACGACTCTTGTCAAGTCCGTCGCTCATGAAATCGATGGCTCATTTTGCATTCGTCGATTATGGAGTATGTCTTGGTTTGTTTTCTTTAGAGTTCCTCTTCAAGACTTCTCTTCAAGGCTTTGATTCTTACCTGGTTGACCTTATTCTTTTATTTCTCTAATGCTTTCAAGGGAGTTATCTTTGCCCACAAACCTGTAGAAAAAATGTTATTAGTGATATGCATTTCATTATCCTGATATGTTAAAAATGGGGTATCTACACCTTGAGAGTGGCTCAGATTCACCTCAATGGGAGGACAAGCATGGAAACGAATACACGGTCAAACAGATAGATGCGTGGTCGAGATGAAAACAGAACAGTGAATGCTCCCATGTCATAGAAATTTAAGGATATTTGGAAAACCGAAAACTCCGTTAAGAGTAAAAGGTTTCATGTGGTTTCTTTACCAGAAGCATGTCTTAACAAAGGTTCATAGATCAAAGTGGAGACCCAAGGCCTCAGTGGCATGTGGCATGTGCGGCATCGATCTGGAGACGGTAGACCACTTTTTTGCTCTTGTCCAAAGGTCATTGTATTCTGGCAGAAGGTTGGGCGTGCTATATGTATTCAAATGGATTTCCATAGCATTGAGAAGCTATAGTAAGTGGCTACAAGTTGTGTGCCTTCAGTGGACAAGAGCTGCAAGGCAAATGTATTGCGCGCAGTAATCCCTGCGGCTATGTGGGCAATTTGGTGCACACGAAATGACATTGTATTCAACGAAGCGAGATTCTACTTCAAAAACTTATGGGAGCGTTGGGAGGTGGTGATGGGGACTTGGGGGAGATTTCTGTCAAAGGCCAAGAGTGTGCGGTATTGGGGAGGCATCTTGTGTATCGAGATATAACTACACATATTGTTTGATAGGAGCGATATCTTTCTTGGCTACTCTATCCCTTTCTTTTCCTTGTTGGCTTTCCTTACTGCTTTGGTAGTTTAAGTATTTATTTTTCTTATCTCCAATTCAGACCTTGTAACTTCGATTTATTAATAAAATCTTGGTAGTAAGAGTCTACCTTTTCTCAACAAAAAAACTTCAATTAATATTACCATAAAAAACAAGTCGGTACCAATGGCTAATCAAATCCCCCTTCTGACAGGGGGAAGAAAGGGTGCAGTGTATATAG
Organism: Acorus calamus; assembly: GCA_030737845.1. Classification (NCBI taxonomy): domain Eukaryota; kingdom Viridiplantae; phylum Streptophyta; class Magnoliopsida; order Acorales; family Acoraceae; genus Acorus; species Acorus calamus. Next base: position 38,430,504 of record CM060858.1, read on the forward strand.
GGAGGGGGATCCCTATTATAAAAGCAATTTATCTATTTATTTTATTTTATATTATTGTAAACAATGCAGGAGAAAGAGAGAGGGAGACGATGGTGGGAGACGAAGTGGGACTGCAAATGGGACTGACATATAATTTTCCTTTAAACCCCCTCAATTTCAAATAATAATACCATAAAAAATAAGTCGGTACCGACGGCTAATCAAATCCCCCTTCCAACAGGGAGAAGAAAGGGTGTATATTGAGAGGGTGATCCCTATTATAAAAGCAATTTTTTTATTTGTTTTATATTGTATTATTGTAAAAAATAAATAGGAGAGAGAGGGAGATGGTGGTGGGAGACGAAAGGTGGTTCTGGTTGATGTTTGACACCGAGTTCGAATGATTTTGACATATACAATACGTTTATCACATGAGAATTTGTAAAAAGGGGGGGGGGGGGCAATCTGAGAGGTAGAGATGAAGGAGGTGGTACTTCACATGTACAATGTGACGAAGAACGCCTCAACCAAGGCCAACTACACCATTCATCAGACCAATCAGATCTTCAAATGCAAATTCCTGGGTGTTCTAACAAAAGGATAATGATACATTGATAATGAATATTAAATTGTGCTAAGTGTCACTTTGGTAACTCAGGTCCAGAAGAATAATTTCATCTAGTTTTGATAGATTTCATGAAAGGAGAGTTTTTTCTTGAATATCCAAGAACAAACACAAAAACGAAGAATTTCATACACAATTTTTACAAGTGTTTCATTGCAGGAGAGTGAGAATGAACGCCAATCCATGGACATGCTTAACTTTTAAGGGGGCTTATAAAGCAACCCCACCCCCCAAAACAAAATTTAGGGGTGGGGTTGCAACCAGAAAAAAGGAGGAGAGAGAGAGATTGGAGGGGGGGGGATGCCGTGCTACAACGGAGGGGGACAAAGGTGATGGGCGGAGGAGGGTGGCAGTGGATGGCGGTGGGAGGAGGGGGAGATAGAAAAGAAGAGAGAAAGAGAGAGAAAGGGGAGGGTGGAACTACAACGGTCCTCACCCGCCCTCCCCCTCCTCCTCATCGCCTTCCCCCCTCTTTCTCTCTCTCTTTTTGTTTCTCTCTTTCTCTCTCTCTCTCTCTCTCTTCTTTTCTCTCCCCCCGCCCACCGCCCACCGCCCTCCTCCGCTCACCATTTCCGCCGTCCTCCAGCACCTCCACTCTCTCTCTCTCTATTGTTTTTTTTTGCAGGTTGTAATTTTTGGAGGTGAGATTGTAATATGGTGGGGTTGATTTAAATCAAGTGCTGATACATTCAGTCTGTTTTACATTCTATTTTGTAGCCCCATACATTATATGGTTCTATCATTGTGTGGCGTAAAAAATAATTTTATTTTTTAATTATTGTATCTCAATATATATTTTATTTTATATAATAACATGCTCTTAAATCCATTGTCAACTGCAAATGAGATTATAGAAGGACTCACGTATCATTTTTCTTTAAACGCCGCACCTTCAAAGAATAATACCATAAAAACAAGCCACGGCTCCACGTTGTAAAAGCAAATTTTTTTAAATTTGTTTTATTATATTATTATAAAAAAAAGCAGGAGAGAGGGAGAGGGAGGCGGTGGTGGTTCCGGCTGATCTTCGACGCCGAGTTTGAACGATTTCAACAGATACAATACGTTAATTACACAAGAATTCGTAAAAAAGGGGGGGTGGGGACCAATCCGAGGCAGAGATGAAGGAGGTGATACTTCACGTGTACGATGTGACTAACAGCGCCTCGGCCAAGGCCAACAACACCATACTTCAGATCAACCGGATCTTCAAGGACCGTATCGGTCTCGGCGGCATCTTCCACAGCGCCGTCCAGGTCCCCTCGCCATCTCTTTCTCTCTCTCTCGCTCAATTGTGGGTTTTTTTTGTGTTTTCAGTTTTTGAAGATCCTAGGGTTTTGTATGATCGTGCGTGTTAGGGTTTTCCTTTGGCGAGTCTGGTGTTTGGACGCTGTGGAGAGATTTAGGGTTGTTCTTGATCCATACGGTTTAAAAAATTGTTTTTTTTTCGTTGTTGGGATGTCTGAAAAGACTGAATCGATTGATTTTGTTTGTTCCTTGTGGTTTAAGAGTAACAGATGTTTGCCTTGGCATTGGTGCATTAGAGAGTTGATTTTCAAGCTCCAGATCTTAGGCCACTGGTTTCGCGTCATTAGATATTATAGTGTGGGATTCACCTTCCACAGCATTTCGACTTTCTGATTAACGGTGTAGTGGCCTCTCATTTTTTGATGGTCTTGAATGGCTCTAGATCTAGTAGATATCGATTGGAATGCCTAAAATTCAATATATTGCTGGTAACTGGAAAATTCAACAGAAAATTTTGGCTCTAAAACTTGATGTTGGTCTTGGTATAGTTCTTTGTGTTTTGAGTATCTTTTAGTCCATGTACAAGAGTTCTATGTGACCACTGTTTAAACTTATCATAGCCAATTTCTGACTTCCTTGTTGGCAGGGATGTTTAAGACTTGTTAAACTTTCATTCTCTAGGCTATGCCTTTTTCCCACTTTTCAAGTTTCCAGATCTATTGGAGATGCTATTTTTATATCAGCTAGAGTTGATGGGATGTGTTCTTATGTACTAGTTTAATCAATTGGAATCAGCATATCAATCAACTTTTAAAATTATTCTGACCATTATTTATCAAATGCTAGATGTATATTCATCTGTGTGCCCATGTGCGCATGCATCATTCAGATACTTTGAAACATTCTTTAAACCAGATGCAGTTCGTTAAGCCTTTTCTTTTGGGTTTTGAAGATGTTTCTAAAACTACATGATCACTGGAGGTGGAGAACCTTGTTTTTTCTAGCTCATCAGTGTGAAAAAACTGTTTCCTTTATTTTCTGAATTTATATAAGCTTGTTATTGATATCTTTTCGCTGAAATTGAATTAATGTGAGCAATTGTCTGCACATGGTTTATGAAGCAAGCTTAATTTCTGTTTGTTTTCACCTTGGAATTCTATGTGAAGTGATTTCAAGTAGTTCTGCAGGTCTATGGAGACGAAGAGTGGTCATTTGGGTTTTGCGAATATGGTTCCGGTGTTTTCAGTTGTCCTCCTGGAAAAAATCCAATGTATACATATCGTGAATGCATTATACTTGGAGAAACCAACTTGTCTAACAGTAAGGTAAACCAAATTCTGAGGGAGCTTAGTAGGGAATGGCCTGGCAACTCGTATGACTTACTATCCAAAAATTGCAATCACTTTTGTGATTTGTTCTGTGAGAGGCTTGAGGTACCAAAACTTCCAGGTGAGATGCATCTTGTTCTTCTTTATGTAAGTAATAAAATGAGTTTAAATTTTCTTTTTCTGGATTATGGTATGTAATATTATAGCCTTGCTTTCAAAAATGTGAATCTGTTTTTCTGTGTTCATTTATTTTATCTATGGTCTTTTGGTTGTAGCGTGTAACTCTGTGATCTAGCTTCATCCATGGTCTTTTAGATGTATATTGTTTCTAGTCTAAGATTTCTTGAATCTTTTGAATCTATATTGAACACCCATCAATTTAAGCATGAGGTTCAAAATAATATGGTTGTGGAGGACTCTGTGATATGGAAGATAAGCAAGGGGATGGGTTATGCAGTAGTCTTTTAATTTCTATATAATTGGTAGTCTAGAAAGTGATGATGATCTCAGGATGCAGATAGATAAATTCCCCTCTAGGGTTGGTTTGGGAAGGGGATAAGTTGTGAGAGAAGAGGTAATTGTAGGGATAAGTGGAGGGAGGACAACTTATCTCATTTGGTATAAAAAATAATCAGGATAAAGTATGAACAATTGTCCCAATTTTGAAATGAAAATGAGGATTTTTTGTTCTACCTAAAGGCTGAAATAACATTTATCCTACTTTTTATTTCAATTTTGAAAAATGTGAAGGTGATGGTCATCTCAGGATGCAGATAGATAAATTCCCCTCTAGGGCTGGTTTGAGAAGGGGATAAATGGTGGGATAAGGGATAATTGTAGGTATAAGTGGAGGGAAGACAACTTATCTCGTTTGATATAAAAAATAATCGGATAAAGTACGGTCAGTTGTCCCAATTTTAAAATGAAAATAAGGATTTTTGTTCCACCTAAAGGCTGAAATAACATTTATCCCCACTTTTTATTTAAGGACAAATTGCCCAGAATTAGGACAATTTATCTTTAAAATCTTAACCTCTTGCCAAATTAGCCCTAAAGGTTCAAGGGACTGTGCCCTATATGGTTATTTTCATGGACAAAATACAACCAAAAGAAAATGGAATATGTGGTCCCTAAATGGTAATCTACAAGGCGAGGTGTGTAAGAAGTTTAATGCTACAACAGATCAACTGGCAAGTAGTAGTTGTAATTGAAATTGTTGTGTGTGTGTGTGTGTGTGTGTGTGTGTGTGTTTGTTTGTTTGTTTTTTTCAAAAAGGTTGGAGCATTCTATTAAATAAAAGAAGCCCTCGATCAAAGGGAGACGAGGGATCTCCAATTCTAAAGAAGACAAGATAAGGGAGGAGGAGGAGTAAGAGCAATAAAATACATAATTCCAATCTCGGGCCACAAAATAGGCTCGAAAAACTAATTTTTCCTTATTTCCCTTTCCAATTGTTTCCCATAGCCTTGAAGGATATTCTTTCCCAAATAACACTTTCACCCATGATAGAAGACTCTGTTCATCATAGCTGCCCACATATTCTCTACATATATTTTTTTTCCTTTGAAAGAGACCATTTTTTTTTCTGTTCTTTTTTTTAAGATACTGGTTGGAACACCACAACCAAATATTATTATTAAAATTTGGGGTACATTCTGAAAGATAAAAAACTAACAAAGAACACCAATCAAAAATAAAAAAGAGGATGGTAGGTGAGATATCTTCTTGTAAGCATCAGACCTTCATGTTAGTTGAGATGGCCGAGTTGGTCTAAGGCGCCAGATTAAGGTTCTGGTCCGAAAGGGCGTGGGTTCAAATCCCACTCTCAACAATTCTTTCTTTGTATTTTTTTATTCAAAAAAAAAAAAAGCATTAGACCTTCATTTCTTGCAAGAGATATTCATTTCTTGAAAGTAGTTGCTCCTCTACAAAAGTAATTTGTGAGATATTTAGCCTTTTATGGGGCCAAAAATGTACAATTTTGTTCAATATGTGACACTTCTTTCATAAGAAAGGAATAAAGGTGGCAAGAGTGCTGAAGGATAATCCATGTAGATTCTGGCTCACATGAACTGCTGGAGTAAGTGGCTCTTGATGAACAAAAGACATTCAAGTATGGACAACATTAAATAGAAGACACATGAGATAGTGTAGTTGAAAATTTCAGGATGGGAGCAAATGCATCTTTTGGGCAAGAGGTGTGTGTTAACAGGGACAAGTGTTTTTTTTGTTTTTTTTGGGTGAAAAACTATGTCTATTTGGGTTTATTTAGATGTGTTTATGTGGGGTCTGAGAGTTTTTCTTGCATTTGAACCTTGTTTGGGAAGACATTCCTCCCTTGGTTTGATGTTGGATGCTGCCACGAGCCATCATATTAATATATCATGGAAACATGCCAAGATTTCTTCATAAGAATAAAAAATTGTCTCTCTCTCCCCCAACCCCCTCCATTTATTTGCACCCTCCATGCATTGAATTGGAGGAAACACGTACCTACATACCAGTCCCATTGTCATTCAACTCCATATTGAGGTGTGAATTTGTTGGGTAACTGTGATCCAAATAGTTTGGGGGCTCTTACCTTGCCCCTTATGCATCCAGGAGAGAAGAAAAATGGGTGAAGGTAACATAACATTCACCCAATTTTTCCTCTTTGCTTTGCATAGAACCGAAATGTTCTTGACAGGAATATAATTCCTATAGCATCAATAATTGAGATAGGCTCTTAACATGAAAAGGCCCCTTCCTGACAATCCTGATAGATTCAGCCCTGATAGTATAAGGACCCAATCCCTCAGGAGCCACACCAGTCTCCCAATTCCCAAGTGTTTTAACATAAACAGCTTTATTTTCTTCCAAAACATAAACAGCTTTATGCTGGAATAATTTTTTATTTCTTGTCAGCCAAATGGCCAAGCAAACTAAAAATGACAGCAATGAATCGATCTGCTCTATTCCTTTGTGAAAACTAGGCAGCATGCCCTTCTCATCCTCTCCCAAAGTAGACGATCATGTGACATATATGAATAAAATTGCAATCCTGTTTTTTTTTTTTTATTATTGATTTTGAATGTATTTCTTCCATCAAGATTTAGGGACATTTTAATCCTAGAGTAGGTATATTGTATCAATAAGAAGAATTAGAAATATTAGCATGTGTAAATTTTTCTTTTATCCTCACCCTTAGAGCTACTACATATGTGAGTCTGCAACTGATTTTGGAATTTTAATACCCAAGCAATTTGTTTATTATATGAGAGCTATTTTCTACATTTTTTTTGAGAAAAACATAGGAGCCATCTTATTAAATGGAAAAGGGGAAATTCCCCAGAAATTAACCCCAATCTTTACTTTATAAAGCTCAAAACTGTTAATCTTAATTTTTTCACCGTTCAATTTCTATTGGAATTGTTGCGTGCAAGTCATCTTATGCTATCCCCTTTCTATATATATTGAAATAAAGGAAAGCTTAAATCTAAAGGGTCACTATTTCACTATTTGGAACATTTATATTCTGAGTTGACAATAAGATAGAGTGCATATGTCAGTCCCATAGCATTAAGAAAAGGGTGTTCCGGTTTGTTGGGTTTTCTTGAATGTTTTCTTTTCCTTCCAAACAGCTTGGGTCAACCGCTTTGCGAATGCTGGCGATACTGCTGTTGAAATTGCAGGGAATACAGCATTACGGGTTAGTAATTTTTGACACTAATTTTTTTATTGTCCTTGTGTATATTTAGCATGGAATTACGTTTTGATAGTGCCTTGTTATTTATGAATGGTACTACAGTGCCTTTTTTTTTTATGAATTGCACTACAACGTTGTTGATAATTACTAAGTCTCCGTTTAGATAGCGGAATTGAGTTATTCTGGATAGATAACTATGCCAGTATAGATAACAAATCTACAGGAATAAGAGATTTTCTGTTTGATTGTGTTTTTTTTTATTCTCATTGGAAAACGTAAGAATAAAGTTGTGTTGTTTGGTTGATAAAGAAAAAATATAAATAAAGTGTAAAAAAATTGATTTGACATGTGAGTCATTTGATGTATAAGAGGTGTTGATAGATGATTTGATGCGATAAGGTGTAAAAAGTTGATTTGACATGTGGCCCATGAGAATAGATAAACTGAGTATAACTTATCCTAGGGGTTACTTAGAATTGTTATACTCTCTTATACTCGTTTAAACTGGTTTAGTAATACCAAGTTATACCCTGCAAACAAACAACCATTTTCCCTATCCATTCTTATACCACCCTTATACTACCCTTATACTCGCTTAATCCGTTTACCAAACGGGGGTAAGTGATTTACAAATTATAAACTACAACCATTTAAAAAAAATTGTAATTGTCATTTTTATTTTTACTTTAAAACTTTACTTATTTGGTGAATGGTGCATCATATTTTTTTACAGTATTGTTTGGAAATCCTCAGTGTCACTATCCTTATTTCTCCCAACCATACCTATGTTTTTAACACCTCGTGGGCCAATGCCCATTTCTCATCTTTTTCTGACTTTTTAGATTCAACTGCCCCTCTTATCAGTTTGTATACCAGTTTAATCTCTATAGCTTAATATCTTTGTATGGGACACTTTTATCGAATTTATTTTTATTGCAGAATAATGCATCCTTGACCTGGTTAGATTGTTGGTTTTATCCTTTGATTTCTATCTCCAAAGTTAAAGTATGTTTTGAACCAGTGAACTGATGTACATAGTGTGTAATGATACACCACTATAGATGCACACATAAAGCACTTTTGTTAGGTGCTCGATTTTGTAGAACAAAAATCAAGTTTCCTTTTTTTCCTTTTCGGTTTACTGTTAATTACTGAAGCATCAAGCCTATAACTCCTCCTAGTCATGCTGCTTCCATTATCACCATGTCCATCGATTGCTGCACAAAGCAGTTTTTGGCACTCGTATGCTTGGTTTGTTTGCCTGTGGACTAAATATTTCATATGCTTTTGCAGTTTAGACAAGCTAAGACGGAAATCGTAACTGCTAGCAAAGTGGCCTACAGATTCATCGCAGGTTTGTCCACAAACTCCGCAGCCAACCCTGAGTCCCCAAGCAGCTCCAATGGTGGTGGCACCCCCCGGTTCCAAGGCCCCTGGTTCAAGAATCTCTTGGCCGCTGGTGCAAAGCTAACAAACACTCCCGAAGTTCCCATTGAGACCAAAGAAGCTCTTCCACAGCAGGAGCGGGAAGGTCATTCAGAAGAACTGTTGAGCAGATCAAGAAGTGATATATGACAGTGAACCGTGGGTACTATATATTATTCAGGATCTCTATATTATCCTATTCATTCCAGATGACTATAAATCGTTCTTTCGTTTTGAGTTTCCATGAAAAATTCATCTTGTTTTTTTAAAAAAGAAGATTGTTCGAAACTGCTGCTACATCTGAATGAATGAAAAATTGCCATTTATTGCACGAAGAAACACAGTACATCCGGTTACACCTACTTCTTTTTACATGAAAAGTAAAACAAAGGTCCTCTTGGCATCACCATCTCAGCTAGGCTTCTCAATGGAAGAGTGAGGTTGTTGCAAGACGGCCTTTGAAAGAGCGGAAACAACGGTGTGGAATGCACTGGAGGCAATTCGGGATTTGATCTGACCTCTCTTAGGTATGGGCCTCCTCTCCATCTCTAATCTTCCGCTTCTTCTGATAGCTGTGGCGACAATGGCACCGACCTTGCTGCGATCCATCCTGATGCAGGTAAGCAATGCAATACCCAAAACACAGAACTCTTCTTCAGAAACTTGTTAGAATGCTCGGATGTGAGTCTACAGTTTTCTCTTGACTTCTATTTATAGCAGGGTCTATTCTTTTAATCATTTGTTTATTAGTGTGGTGTACAGGTTAGTAGATGTAGATCAGTGGTTTTATGGTAGGAGACATGCCAGCCAGGCCTCCTCTGCCTGAACAAAAAAAGATACATTGTTGACCTGTCCTGATGAGATTTTTAGGTTTTTTTGAGATGGGAAACTGGAAGCCGTGCTGCCTGGTTTTGTGTTTTGTCATGACAGCTGAGCTTAATTTTATGGGAAGCTTTGTTGGTGGGTGAGAGAGTGAACTTGGAAAGAAAAATTGTGGGCTGCAATGGATAAGGATTCAGTTGTAAAATGGAGGATCTGATGAAGTCTGGAAAGCTGTATTGGGAAGGTGCAGGAGTTTATTGTTATTTGAAAGTGATGTTTGGTGGGCCTGCAAGGGAAAAACATAATGGGTGGTCTGAGGTGCAAATGCACATGGGTTTAGATATAATATTTTTCTACCATCGTCCAACAATTCTTGGAGTTTGAAAATAAGTTTCTTATATTTTTTAACATTTTTTTTTTCAAATGTTGAGATGACTTGGGACATCTGAAAATGCTACTGCGTGGTGAGTTGGGGTGCCAAATGAGCTTATCCGTATAATATTTTTTTGGGGAGGTTCATATAGTTTTTTGTTTCTTAAAAATAATTTTGATTTTATTTATCCTTTCCTGAATTTTTTTCTAAATTTTAAATGGATTTATAGACAGAATTATGAATTATTTTCTCTCGGGGTTTTGTGTCGACATCCAACATTTATCACTGTGGACTGTGGAGCGTGTCACACTTTTATGTGCCCAGATATAGACTTTGAAGACAAAACCCCATAACTTCAGTTATTATGTCTGCCTGATCTTAGATCTGCAGTACCCATTGTTGGAAGACTTGGATTTAATCAAACCATTCGTCAAAATTTAGAGTGGAATTACAAAGTTACAGACGATTATGTTTGGGTTATCTCAATGATTTATGGTCTGAGTGCAAAGGGACATTGTCCTTTAGGGTCCCAGTTTCAATACCTGCGAGACACAAGGATGGTTCTTCAAAAATTAGAGTGGAATTATGAAATTATAGATGATTATGTTAGGATGATTATGGTTGAGTGTTAGTGACATTGTCCCTTTCATCCCTGTTCAATAGACACAAAGATGGTTTGTCGCCAATTAAAAGGAGACTTTTTTTTAATGTTAATAGGAGTGTTGATACACTCAATCTACTGCATTATTGTAGTGTATGTGATTCTATCATTTTGTATGACATGAAATTATATATTTTTGTATCTCAGTATATAATTTATTTATGTAACAACATGTACATTTAAAAAAAAAACGGTGTTGATTGTGAATGAAAGTGCACTTGGAACTTACGTATCATTTTCCTATTAACAACGAGTTGTCATCGTTTGTGTCAGCAGGGCCTTTGTAATAATAATAATAAAAAAATCAATTATGTTTGGGTGGACATGGACACATTATAACAATTCTAACAGAAATATGAAAACATGAAATGATCATGAAATGATGAGTCATTATATGAATATTTGCCTGGATTATGTTCCACGATTTGTCTCAAAATTTATTCCAAACACGTAAAGCAATCATTAACAAAAGAAAACAGTTTTTATATTATCACATGCTCATATACTTAATAATGGTGTAACACCACTATTTTTTTTTTGTAAAAATATATTTGTGAAATTGCAAGCCCAGGCTGTTATGTCCCTTGAAGCATTTTTTTTTTGAAGGTTGTCCCTTGAAGCATTAAAAGAAAATCAGAATACATAAAACAAACTTTGTCGGTGGTTCAAAATGCACTGATGCACGTGGTTTTGTCACTTATATCAAAACATTCATTTTTAATTACATATATATAATATCTCTTAGTCTTCTTCCGGGAAATTTCGTCAATGAATCCCAAAACACCATAAAATCTAAAGCCAGAAGCACCCAATGCAAACACACGTTATCCCAATATATTTGGTTTAAACATCATGACTAGTTGCAAATCTCTTTTGATGAATAGTGGAGCCAAAGGTGGGCATGATGGGAAGCACCAAAGCAAGAAATGGAGCTCAATGGGTCTAATGACCATCCAACGTGCACTGAGTCTTCTCCCATTCGCCGGCGCCAGAAAGAAGAATGGCGCGGCCTCGGCTTTTCACCGGCTGGGTTCGCCGTGATCTTGAGGCCATGAATTATACTGTGTAATTTTCATTCATGATAAAAATTTGAAGTCATTGAATGAAATGTGGTTTGAACTCTTGAACAAGGTGTTTTACTTCTTAATCATGTCAGTCGTGCAGTGTTAGTGTCGCATGACTACTTTTACCTTGAACTGAACTCAGGTAAATCATAAACATTTTATGAGTCAAACTGAACCATTCATGAATAGGGCCGGTAAACGAGCTGAGCAGCTCGGGCTCGGCTCGGTAAAAGCTCGTTCAGACTCGTTCGATTAGATAAACGAGCCGAGCTTGAACAAATTTTAAAGCTCGGTTTGTAAACGAGCCGAGCCCGAGCCTCAGCCGAGCCTTATTCACTAGCCCACGTTTAACCCATTTAGCCCAGGCCCAGCCCGACTACCCAGCTTTTATCAACTGACCTTGATTTGATTTTCTCTCTCGTCTCTCATCTTTCACTCAATGAAACCCTAGCCGTCTCTGTCGGCGACACCGTCTCCCTCTCTCGGCGATCTCTCCCGAAAGCCTCTCTCGGCGATCTCTCCCGAAAGCCTCTCTCGGCGATCTCTCTCGGAAGCCTCTCTCGGCGATTTCTCTCTCTCTCTCGGAAGCCTCTCACGGCGACACCGTCTCCCTCTCTCGACGATCTCTCTCTCTCTCTCGGAGACGTTCGTCTCTCCTGGTCTCCTGCATCGCCGTGAGCGGAACTGACGACCGTCGTTCCTCCGCTCGGTTTCCTCGGTTTCTCTCGTCGCCCCCACCAGATCTTGGACTCTGATGAGTAGGTTTGATAAGTTTTTGTTGGTCTTTCATCGATGCAAGACATTTAGTGTTGTAGATTTGTGTCGATCAACCATTGTTTTTTATGCGATTTTGGTGACTGAGGGAGTATGAACTATGGTTTTGGTTGTTCGGATTGAGAGGTGATCGAGCGTTGGATCGGTGATTCAGTTTTCTTTTTTGGTGATTCTGTTTCAATTTGAGATATTTTTTTTTAAAATCATAACATTTGAATGAAATCCGTATATCTTCACCGTATTTTTTTCCCCTAAATCGATATGACAGAATTTTGGGTCTTTTCTGTCAATTAAAGAAGTGAACAGAAATTTTTTTCCCTAAACGAGTCGAGCGGAGCTTCTGCCGAGCTTTTCACGAGCCCAACGAGCCGAGTCTGAACAGAAAATTAAGCTCGTAATCAAGCCGAGCTGAGCCTCAAAATAAACGAGCCGAGCCTAAGCAGGGTGAAGCTCGGCTCGTTTACCAGCCCTATTCATGAATACGTCTCAAGACACGTAAGATGTTTGGGTGCCCAATATGATGGCTTCCTATAATTCTGATTGTTAGAATCCCATCTTTGGTTGGTTAAGGTGGTCTAAATCTGTTTCACATTTAAAATTACTCAGGTTTATTATTAAACAGGTTCTTGAGAGAGATGCATAAATAATGGACGGAGAAGCATCTTAACAAATAGCTGGACTCAAAAGAAATTGCATATCAAAATGTACCCAACCTGTTGAATTTCACATTCAATAACCTTCTCCCTTCTCCATTAAACAACCAAAAGATTTTACTGCTTTGTTCTCTAAAATTTCAGAGAATTAAAGAGCTTCTCCTTCTCCATCAAGGATTGCCCGTTGCCTGTTTTGGCTTCCAATATCCAAAAGAAGTTTCTCAGTTGAAAACTGATGGCCATACAAGAATTCAAACTGGCATAAACAATACACTGCATGCTAGTATTTTCAGCATCAATGTCAAATAAAGTCTGTAGCATCACTCACTAACAGCCACCTTGAAGAACTTTCAGTTTGCCCATGGAATCCTTTGATACTAATTGTTGGAAATATTTGCGGAAACCATCAACAATAAACCCCAGATCAAACAAAGAACAAACACCACATTGGAACCCAAAATTTACATGATTTAATGTAACCCTACATCCACATAGCAAAATCTGATGGTATCTATTATAATAAAGTTGAGAGATAATACTTATAAGAGATACATAGAACTCCCATACATTATGCCTGCCATAGGATGGTATGTAAATAAATCTCAAGAACATCCCAATAAATTCTTTGTAACAAACAAATCCTGTTTATAAGATACCAAGAAATTAACTTTATCTAATTAATTAAATTATATCTTAATTAGCTTACCAGTTAGGTGCTTACCCCAATATGACTTCATCACGACCATCCAATGTGGTATATCGGATCTCAGACATAATCCCAACAATTGATGTGTATCTTCAACTCGTGGATTCAGTGCTATCTGATGTTGCCCATATTTTCTTCAAGCTGCTTCCAGTGCTTCTAGTTTGATTTTTATTGCTGCAATCTTAACACTTCGGTTAGTTTACTTGATTGGTTACATGCAACTCCAATTCCTTTGGCATCTCCGGCATTGTAAGGCATTTATAGCTTGAATCAAACATTCAACTAGATAATCCAACAACCAATCATCCATACATTTTTCAACTTTGCTAGTTGAGCTTCCTGCATTCTCACTGCAATAGCATAAATGAGAACATGCAGTAAGGCAGATGGATTAGAACAATGGAAAGCATACCTGTTTACAACCATACTGAATGAATGCATAATCGTTGTTTTCCCGTCCTCAAAGATGAGTTTGAAAGAAAACCTTCTAATCAGAAAGCAGAACTAAGATGGCAGAGGATACAGCCCCTACATTGTGAATATAAATTCATGGTTCAATGAACAGAACAAGTGATTGAAGTATGTACACTAATATTGAATACACAGAAGAAATTGGATTGTTCATGCTGAAATTTAATAGCAGCTTCATGAACCAGTTACATGCGTTGTTTCTAACCAGTAACCACTACTATGGAAGATGTAGAAGAAGTAAGTATTGGAAAATGTTTACAGAACTTAAAAAGAATAATTTTTCATGATTTATAACATAATGTACAGTGGAACCATATAAGTGGCTGTCATGTGCTAACAAACAAATTTTATATACCAAAACTGTTAACAAGAGTTTAAGGGGGTAATTCCCATACAAGAACTTTGCATTCTCTTGAAATTTAACCAAGAAAAATCCATAACACTACAACTAAGCAGGACATGGTGGTGAAAACAAAGAAAAGTACTCTTATATCATGATAAATGCATAGCAGAATGCCAGGGAGCTGATAAGTGACTGCCATTCCGGTTTGAAATAAGTTGTGTATACTCTTCTTAATGTCAATTCATCATTTATATTGTGAAGATCAATGATAAAATAAGAGAGTGACGACATAACTAAGCACCTTAAAGCATTTCTCAGAGCAGATAGCCGTTCAGCTTAATTCTTGATGAACCATATCTATGCACTGATTTCAATCCCCACAAAGAGCTTGAAGGCAGTAAAATAATGAATCATTCAGCAACTTTACTTGATCATAGCTAAAGATTTTTTTTCCAGAAAATAATAGATCAGTAGGCCCGAGAGTTATCCTGTACTTATAGAAGCGTAGTCATGTCCTTGTATCAAAATTCATATATCTAAGCAAATTAAGATTTAATGGGTGTGATATGATTGCCCATACATAAACATTTGATTCTTAAAATTCAACTAGAACAATCTGATCACTTCAATGATGTCAGACATGCAATACGTACACTACCAATCTACACAAATGTACGTACCATGGCACATAACCTACTATGAAGCATGGCACACCTAAAATCTAGGCTGCAATGACAAACAAATCCTGAACTAAAAGTAAAGCAGTTTGGGTTTTCCCGTCTTAGGAAGAGAGACGTGAATCATTTTTTTTATTCTAAATAATGACTTTTTTGTTGTGAAAAATCAAATAGCTGATGAGGGCAAAGGAATGAGCAAACACAGTGGAAGAACAGTTTCAAAGAGAGTAGAACAAACTAATCCAAAATCACCATTGATAGGCATATGTTAGTAGCTACTTCATTAGCCTGGAGTCATGTGATTCAGGATGAACAAATAGGAAGCACAACCAATTCCCTCCCATCCGAAGTTGAGAAAATAAAAAAAAAACAATTTTCTAATGTACTAAATGCATTGCAATCTGTGTGCGGGAGCAGACATAGATAACCCATGTTCCTATTGTTAATTACCAAACCACCTCTTTGTAGGTTGAAGAGCTACCATATTCTGGGTTTGAGTCTTTAACTCAAAAAATAAATATAAAAATACTACTAACTATAAAAAAAAAGAGCCAATTATAATAAAACATTCAAATAATTGGCACAAGCATTTCTTAAACTACAATCGAACATTTACATTGAGAAGATCCATGAAGGGGTAAAGGAGTGGCAACATATCCAGTTACACAGGTTCCAGATCAAAGTTCATTTTCCAGTTTATCCATCATCTTTCAAAAAAAGGGGACAGGGAAAACATGTAGTTGGATGAAATCCATACTAAATTGACCAGATTGACGTTGTGCAGAAGGAAGGATGGCAAGCTCAGTTATTAATGATTGTTTAACTAAACATATAGATTTCAATGCACCAATATTGGATATTATGGCAATTATGTTTAAAGGATAAGAAGTGAATGAACCATTCCCCATTGATAGAATCCATTGATAGTGTTTGTTTCCACAAACACTAGCATATCTGAGAAGATAAATGTGAAGAATGCTGCTTTAAATTATCTAGCAATTTCTTTCTCAGAAATGGATTTATGACACTAATCTATGAACAAGTAATGTAATAATTACCCAACAATGCAACACTTTAAGGCAATGAACAGATCACAAATCATTATAAAACATTTCAACAGATATTTGTAAAATCATGAGATGCACATTATTGTTATCGCCAAAAATAATATTAGCCTATAATTCGTTTTGCTTATTCACCCCCACGGCACTTTTGAACTCCTACGTGTAATTAACTAAATAATTTAGTCCTCATCAGCCAGCATTTTTTATATATATAGAAATGGAGGTGCCTAAGCTCTGAAACAGAGAAATAGTTCTTTATTTTATATATCATATATATAAATAACAGGAAATTAGCACACACTCCAGGATATATGATGAGGCTTACAATTGACTTATCAAGACCTCTGCCTTTCATCTAGAGTGCCAAGTATCACTAGCTCCAGAGCATTACACAATTCGTGTTGAAAGCTATTTACTATTTGTTCTCCAGCCTTCATTCAAGGATGACTTTGAATGAAAGCCCTTTTAATCAGGAAAAAACTCCAGTAAGACAGTATGACGCCTAGAATGTGGATCGAGATTTATAGTCTAAATGTCTAATAAACTCAAAATGGGTAAAATTTGGTAATCTAGCAAGTAGACAATATTGGCATACCCAGAAGAACAGGAATATAAGTTTCATGCTCAAACTAAAAAATAAGACATGATGTTCAATTTTGTAAGCTAGAAAATAATGCCCCATAGTTGCATACAGTAATTTGACAAAAAAAAAAAAAAAATTATGAGCAGAAGTACAGTATATATGCATCTCATTAATATTCCAAAAGAAAAGCAATCCGCTGAGCAAAACCAAATTTTCTGTTTAGTGGGCAGACATGTCATTCATTATGTAATATTCAATGCTTTATAATACAAAATTTCTTAGTTTGCTTTATGATATTGAAGTATGATATCAGTCAGAGTCCGTCTTCTGTGTCAAAAAGATGAGCAAAATTGGCAATTCAATTTACTAGTTCTTGATAAATAAGATCGATGCATTGTTTTCAACCACTATAAACAGATGGAAAAGCAGTAAAATAATGAAAGGCTTTTATGAACTTAAAAGATCAAACTTTCAAGGATCGTAATGCAATATGGAGTGGAAGTATCTCACAACCAAAGATTTATGTACGTAATGATGTGACAAGATTGCCATATGCGAACCCTGTGTTACCTAGGAAATTCAAACCACAAAGTCAAATATGAAAATAAACAAAAACATTATTCTATGACCTGTGAGAGCAACCAAACATCCTACAATTCCACACTTGAGAAATTAACATCCTGACAATCAGTTTCTTTTTCGTTTTTTTCATATCCATTTTCATCATTTATATTTATGTTGGAAAAAACAATGATAAAATAAGAGTGACAACAAGATAAACTAAGAATGGCCAATGTGAAAGTGAACTAAGCAGCTAAAAACAGTTTCCAGATCAAATAACTATACTAACTCATCCCAAAAAAAAGTGCCAACTTAATTCTTAATGAACCAGATCCAAGCACTTATATCAACCTGCAGTAAAAAATCTAGAACACTTTCCATCTCAAGCATATTTATATGAAGAGTGAAGAATTTCTTTGTTTAAACCACAATTACAGAAGTGCTATTTCTGCTCATAATTATAAGTCCAAGGCAGCTAACAGAACCTGAATGCATGACATAACAACCATACATGAACAGTGGACTACACAGAGATCAATCTGATCACTAAACTGATGTCAGAAATGGTGGAAAGCATAAAACAAATACAATGTATTGCAAACTGTTTGCAAACCAAACATACTTGACTCCCATTCCAACTGTACCAGACACTTTCCAAACTGACTTCCTAAGAATCAGCATTTAAGTTTTTTATTTTTTCCTGAACATCAATTCATCATTTTTATTGAAAAGATCAATTTAAAAAGTAAACATATGGCAACAAAGCAAACTAACAGCTTGTAGATCAAAGTTCAGTTTCCAGCTTACCAATCTTATAGAGAAATGGAATGTCATAATATCTAGTTGTGTGAAATTTACTGAGTCAATAACAGGTTGCAGCCTTCCACTATGAAACTCTAGAGCAAGAAGAATGGCAGGCTCAGTCACTAAGCTGTCCACTATATATATGGACTTAACACCACTGTTTATTTTATATCATGGCACCTCAAGCTAAGTGCATGAACCATTGTCCAATGGGAAGAAATCTGGAGAGAGTTTACTTATTGACATCACTGGCATATTTGACAAGATCAATACTGCCTCAAATTATTGAAGAAGCTAATAACATTATTCAACAAGGAAACATATCATATCATTGATGCTCCTTTCTTAAAAATGAATACATCGACACTAATTTACCATCAAGTGATTAATCCACCATAATCATAAATCAGGAAGAAAAAAATTACACCAGTCCACCATAGTTTTCATTCATTCATTTTTCTTTTTGTGAAAATGGGCTGGAAATTCAATTATATAATTCAGAGAGAAAAACTTATCCAGGAAGGGCATACCTTTTGAACCCAAAACACACAAAAAAGGAACATTGAGAGAGATAAATGAATTACAATGAGATATGACTAGTTCTTCAATGAGAAGAGAAAAGAAAAAGAATGCAATGGGACCATTTACTTCGATACAGTATTCAGTAACATAAAAGTCCAATATAAAAGGACTTGCTAAAACAAAAAATACTTTTACCTGCACACAATCAATGAAAGTAATAATTCGTGAAAAATATTTCACTTAAAGCTGACCTGTGGA
Organism: Acorus calamus; assembly: GCA_030737845.1. Taxonomy (NCBI): domain Eukaryota; kingdom Viridiplantae; phylum Streptophyta; class Magnoliopsida; order Acorales; family Acoraceae; genus Acorus; species Acorus calamus. The sequence continues at coordinate 38,449,130 of CM060858.1, forward strand.
TTTCTAAGACAATTAGACAGCATAAACTTACCCCACCAAATTGTGGGCTGGGGCGAAGATAGCAAAGCGCTAATTTTCATCACCATTAGCCAATGTTGATATCTCAGGAGGAACATGTTATTCAATAGAAGAAAGCATTTTCACAATGAACAGGTACAACAGATTAAAAAAAGAAAAAGGAAAAAAAAGAAAAGATGAAGGTTCCCCAACAAATGTATTTTCAAGAAACAAAGCAAATGAGCTTGGCAACAACGTGTCATCGTTCAAAAGAGATTCAGATGATATTCAGTCACATCATTACAGTTCTTACACCACACAACATTCTTGATAACAATTAACAGATGGCATATATGATAGAATAAGTTCATTGTTCACAGTTTACCCTGGATAAAATGGAACAAGAATTTACAATAATTAAGAGTTAAGCATTCACAACAAGCCATCTACAAGGAAATTCAATAAAACATGGTCCAGTACTGAAGTACCGAGTATCATTCAAGAAGTTCCAATACATAAGTTTTACAAGACACACGTAGGCATAAATATCAATACAGCTCAACTGATACAAATCATACACTTACAACACATCGCTTTCTAAACATAAAACAACTTCTGATTCTCCAATAGTATATTGTACAGAACTGGAAGCCGAAAGAGTCCCTTTGTATAGTATGTTTTGATAATCATGCATAACTTTCTCCAACCCTTAAAAGGAACCCATTTTACCTGGCATCGCCGAACTCTTCAACCACGCCTTACCGTCTGATGACTCAGTAGGTAAAGGCGTCCAGGGGACATAATCCCTCGTAAAACCCCTCCTCAAAGCAAACACGTACACAATCACCACCAATGTCGCAAAAGCAATCCCACCCATCACCGCCCTCAGAAAAATACTGTACCCCCTCTCCGACGGCCTCACCACCAAAGGATCTCCAAGGCAACCCATCGTGTCGCTCATCCTCATAATCTCCACCCCATTCAGTATCGCATTCACAAACGAAGGACTACTCCTCTTTGAAGGACCAACACTCACCGACAAAGTCCCCGCCTCATCGGAACTCGCAACAAAATCGACATAATAAGGCGAGGCCAACATATAGGTGGCTTCTGAGATGTCCAAATCCTCGTATGCGGAGTATCCATTGACATAAACATTGAAGAATAGCTGATTGAGAGCCGGGGTTACGATATCACAGAAATGCATCCGAGCAAGGTATTGGTGGCCCGGTTTAACGGCAAAGACCCAAGTCAAGTTCTTGAAACCCCCGCCTCCCTGTTCAACTCCCGGGCTGTGTTGTAGACGCTATCCGGCGCGACTTCCCGGCTCGCCCCGCCCTCCCGGTACTGGATCCGGCCACCGAAGTAGACAGGCTTCGACGCGGAGGCTGCAGATTTCAAGAAACCCAAATCGGGAACCCACGTCCGCCACAGCGTGTCGTTGAAAGGCGTCACCTTTGGGCCGCCGACGTTGACCCGGTGGACCAACTCCAAAGCCCGCTCGACAGACCGCGGAAATCCGAGACGCCGAGAGGGGTGACCGACTTGGCGACGTCCGCGATGAGGTCACCCGGGGCCGAGACGACCTCGATCGCGTTGACGAAGGCGAAGGACCTCCCACAGACGGGGGTGAACGTGATCAAAACCCTTCCTTTCTCCAACTTTATCAAGAATTCCTTCACAATCGGGGCCTCAACGTCGATTGGGACCACAAAATCGGTCAATAAGAGATACCCACTCGCCGAAACGTGGAATTTCGCGGCGGAAGGGTTGAGGGAGGGGGAGGAGGAGGAGATGGGGTAGAAGTGGAGGCGGACGAGGTGGGTACCGGTGGCGGTGATGTCGAGCTCGTACGAGGACGGTCTGGTGAAGATCCTGGCAGTCCGATAGAGATCTGACGGAGCCGAAGAGGGGTTGGAGTACTTGATGGAGGATCGTGGGGCGTCGGAGTCGGGGAGGAAGAGGCGGTTGTCATGGCGGATCTGGGTCGTTGAGCCGCAGTTGATGAGGTGGTTGTCGAGGGGATGGAAGGCCGAGATGGAGGAGGAGAAGAAGAGGAGGAGGAGGAGAGGAGTTTTCATTGTTTGGAGGATTGGATGAGAGAATCCTTGTTTTGATTGGGGTTTGTGAAGGGGGTATATGTGGGTGGGTTGTGTTTATGACAGGTGCGCATGCGATGGTGATTGGAGAAGGAGAGACGGAGGTGGGAGAAGGTCAGTACGCGGTGTGTGTTATTTTTCTATTCTTCTATTTTTTAACGCGGCACGCGTAAAAGTCGTACGCAGAAATATCAGGTATTGGAAAGGGACATATATGTACCGGAGGTGCGATTTGCGGATGGTCGATGTAATTTTTTTTTTTTTGGTTTAAACTACGCATGAAGAATTGAAATGAATCATTTTTAGTTTCCACCCGGGAATTATTAAAAACCCTCTACAAAACACAATATTATAATAAACTCCTTCAAAATATTATCTGATTTTATAAAAAATCTAACCGTCAATAAACTAAGAATGTTATAGGAATATTTAATCTCAATATGTATATCGACTATTTTACATTAGCCATTAGTGAAAAATATCTTTTGAGATAATTGTAATGGAATACTGTATTTTTGGATTATTAGTTTCTTTTTATTTTGTCACGAATGAAGCATTCTTCTTAAAGTTCTATTTAAGTCAAAAATGAATTTTAAACACTCTTAATAGATTTCAAGAGGTTGAAAAAGGGTATTTAAAATTTTTTTCATTAATGAAAATGGTAAAATAATCAACACACACACTTTTTAGCGCAAGGTAGACCATATATTACGATAGTCAATATATATATGTTGAGATGGAATATTCTTATAACATTCTTAATTTGTTGATTGTTAGATTTTTTACAAAATCTAATAATATTTTAAGGGGGTTTATAATAATATTGTGTTTTAGACGAGTTTTTTTTTTTAATAATTCTTCTGATTTAGGAGGGGTGGAAACTAAATAATCATTTTTTTTAAGGTTTTTTTATTTTTAAGTCTCCATAAAATCATAAACTACATGATTTAGTGATCGACCCCTCACTTCTTCATATTTCAGTTTAAGTCTCCATATTTAAATGATATGTTCTTTTTAGTCCCTCTGAGGAACTAAAAAGAAAACTAAATAATTTAATAATAGATGCCTCCTAGGGCCTAATAAGAAACATATTCTTTAAATCTAGAGCCTAAAACTGAAATATAAAAAAGTAAGGGATTGATCAATAAATCATATAGTTTAAAGGGACTAAAAAAATAAAAAAACCCTTTTTTATTTATTACGAAACAATTTTGCATCAAATACCTAACAGTACATAGTTTTGTATTCATAGTTTTGTATTCGGATTTCTCTAAATCAATTTGTGTGCCTATCATTCTCTCTCTCTCTCTCCCCCCGTTAAAATAGATAAGAATATTATATACCTTTGTTCGTGGGATCATGAATTATTTATAAATGATGAGAACTAATGAAATGTCTCCAGATATCTTTTAATTGTATGTGAACACATGTATAACCGTTTGGATAAAGACATAAGCTATTTTAGGGTTTATACTTATTTCAAAAATTGTTGATTTTATCAATGGAATAAGAGATTTTGTGTTTGGTTGTATTTTCAGTTATTTTAATTAGAAACGTAATAATAAATGTTGGAGTGTTTGGTTGATGAAAAAAAATAAGATGTGAATAAGGTGTAAAAAGTTAATTTGACGTGTGGGCCTCATTGATGTATAAAATATGATGACATATGATTTGATGTGATGACATGTGATTTGATAGGTGGGTCTACTTATACCAGTGGAGGAATAACACAATTCCAGAGGGGACTTGGAATACAAATACCAGCTTATTCTTTCCTAATTCCGCATAGTTATACCCCCTTATTCCTTCTACCTAAACACTTTTTTTGCTTTATTCTTCTTTATTCCTCCCTTATTCCACTCTTATTCCTCTAGCTAAACAGTCCCATAAGGTCTTACAAACCCCTCTATTTGCACAAACGCTATCACTCGAGATCGTGCAGGACACGCTAACCGCGTGTCCATGATCTCACAAAGCAGTTCTCTAGGGCACTTGACTGCCTCTCCTGACCCCTTGGTACAAAGGTAATTAAATATGATATCGACCTAACCTTAAGTGGACCCATCAAACATTAGAATATTGGACATGTATTCGGCAATACTCGTTTGACGATTCCATGATTGAGTTAAAAGGGGGCTTGAGCATGATTGACTAATGTAGAGATGATTTTTCCTTTACTTCAGATATTTTAAACAATTGAAAAAAAAATCAAATTTGTATAGATACATATTGTTTAAAAAGATATACAAAATGTCATTCAGTAATTTCAAAGAAATGTTTTTACAATAGTACTCTTTGACAACTTTTCATATTATGGAAACGCTGCATGATATTTTCGGATAAAAAATATTAGCACAAATAAAAATTGCCTACTCTGCTACTTACCAAGTAATCCTCATTTCTCATATAATAATAATAAAAACAAGCAAAAAAAGTCAAGAAAAAAAAGAGTTAAAAAAATAAGAACCTAAAATGGGTCTCTCCTTTAAATGGGTTTTGTGGGAACCTCAGCTTCTGCTCTCCTCTTGTAAATGAAGTCGGCAGCACATTTAGGGCATGGGATCCTTTGTTTTTATTTTTATAACACTGATTATTATATTGCCCCCAATCAAATCCGTCAGTACTGTTTTGTCACAATTTTTATTTTCATTCACCCAAATCAGTAGCTTAGTTTTTTTTTTCTCAAAATGCAAGCAGGGGCGCCCCTACTTGTCTCCATTTGGCTTCGATCCTGCGTGTGCATGACATACCTTTTAAAAAATCTTATATTGTCAAAACGCCTCTTGAAACTCTATTTCTAGTAACATCGTTTAAAAGAATTTACGTTGTGCATAAATGCCTTTTGGGAAATATGTTTACACAATATAATTTTTTAAATTTTATATTTACACAATATAATTTTTTTAAGTTTTATAGTAATACCATGCGAAAGAGACTTCGTGCACAATTCAAATTTTTTTGAAATGTATATCTGAAAATAATAATTCACCGGAAGTATGGTGATAAAATGAGATTTTGTTGGTGGTATACATATCTATACACACGCAAAAACCCACGGTCCAACAAAACAAAAGAATTGGTTTCTTCAATCCTATAATCCTATACTACTTAACATGCACGTGCTAATACACAAGGTATAACATTGCAAATTATATACTCAATTTAATAAATAATAATTATATTTTTATAAAAACTAAGTAATCATTGAATATAAAACAAAAAATTTGATTATAAATAGAATGCTAAAAAAATATGTTGTTTTTTTTGAAGAAAATATGTTGTTATTATACAAAGTTTACATATCTATTATCTTAAGGCTGTCTATCGTTTTTTTAAATATTTGTGTTAAAGAAAAAAAATTAAAAAAAAAAAACATTAAACATGTATTATTGGTTCGATCATTAATAAAATAAATAAAAACTCATCAATATTTTTGTGCTATGAATTTTAAAAATATATATATACCGATAAAAAGTGTGCTCACCTTTTCTACTCTCACAAATAAATCATAAAAAAAAGGTAGAGTCTTAAAAAAAATCCAAACAAACAACCAAATAAGCAAAAAAGAGAATGAAGACCATATTAAAATAATAATAGTAATTATTAATAATAAAATAATTGGAAAAACTCTTGCCTTTAAAAGAAAATATTGCCAAGTATAACATTGTAAGATATATATATATATAAATAGGGGTGATTACGTGCGGTGAACGGCGGGTGCGGCAGTGGTCACGGGCCGTCGATCATGGGTCCATCGCATCGGACGGTCGGGTGCGATTCATGTCGACCGTTGGATGTGATGGACCCGCGATCGAGCGGCCCACGTCGCGGCCGCACCCGCCGTTCGCCGCACCTAATCGGTCACGTGTATATATATCGGGTGCAATTCACGTCGACCGTTGGATGTGATGGACCCGCGATCGAGCGGCCCATGTCGCGGCCGCACCCGCCGTTCGCCGCACCTAATCGGTCGCGTGTATATATATATATATATATATATACACGCGACCGATTAGGTGCGGCGAACGGCGGGTGCGGCCGCGACGTGGGCCGCTCGATCGCGGGTCCATCACATCAACGGTCGACGTGAATCGCACCCGACCGTCCGATGGACCCGTGATCGACGCCGCACCCGTCGTTCGCCGCACGTAATCACCCCTCTATATATATATAATATTTAATGACTATTATATAAAAACTAAATAATCCTTAGATAAAAAATAAAAAATATGTTTATAAATCTATTTTTTTCAAAGTTTACATGTGTTAAGGGTAGGTCTGAATATCGAGTTTTAGCGCTAACTTAACCCTTGTGTACTTCTGTGGGTTGAGTGCATAGGCAAAGTTAGCATAGCATACCCAAATCGGCTGTAAGGTAGCTATGGGGGGTCCCTAGTTATCATATATATATATATATATATAGAGGGGTGATTACGTGTGGCGAACGGCGGGTGCGGCAACGATCACGGGCCGTCGATCACGGGTCCATCGCATCGGACGGTCGGGTGCGATTCACATCGACCGTTGGATGCGATGGACCCGCGATCGAACGGCCCACGTCGCGGCCGCACCCGCCGTTCGCCGCACCTAATCGCTCGTGTGTGTGTATATATATATATATCACGACCAATGCCGCATCTTCTGGACACTCTTGGAGAACCAGTTCGACAGAAGCAGCGACAAATGGTCGCGATTCACGCAGAAGCGGTGAAAGACGAGGTGAAAAAACTCTTGGTCGCTAGGTTCATCCGCGAGGTGCGACACCCTGAATGGCTGGCCAACACCATGGTGGTTCCAAAGAAGAACAAGAAATGGCTAGTCTACGTTGACTTCACCGACCTGAATAGCGCATGTCCAAAGGACAGTTTTCTGCTTCCGAAGATCGACCAGCTGGTGGACTCCTCATCAGGTAATGAGCTAATGAGTTTTATGGATGCTTATTCAGGCTATCATTAGATCCCGATGTATGAGCCCGACCAAGAGTAAACGACGTTCATAACTCCCACTGGCATTTATTGCTATAAAGTAATGCCGTTCGGGTTAAAGAACGCTGAGGCCACTTATGAGAGGCTAGTGAAAAGGTCTTCCAGCGCCAAATCGGCAAGACCGTGGAAGTCTATGTCGATGACATGATGGTCAAGAGCGAGCACCGAGCTGACCAGTTGATACACTTGGAAGAAGTCTTCGCTGTGTTACGTAAGTACCGCCTTAAACTAAATGCAACGAAATGCTCCTTTAGGGTCACCTCGGACAAGTTTTTGGGGTATCTCACGACACGACGAGGAATCGAAGCCAATCCCGATCACATCAAGGCAATAATGGAGATGGAATCTCCGTGAAACAAAAAGGAGGTGCAGAAGCTAGCCGAGAGACTAGCCGCTCTCAACCGATTCATCTCCAAAGCCACCGATCGATGTCAGCCATTCTTTCAGCTGCTAAGAAAGGCTCATAGGTTTGATGGACATCAGAATGTCAGAAAGTGTTCGAGGAAATAAAAAAGTATCTTAGCACGCTGCCACTTCTGGTGAGTCCTACCTTAGGAGACATCATGTTCCTTTACATTGCAGTTTCCAAGCATGTTGTCAGCTCTACGCTACTGAAGGACATCGACCAGGGGCAGAGGGCTATCTACTATGCAAGTAAGGCGGTCAGTGGGGTAGAAACCAGGCATTCTCGCATCGAAAAACTTGCATTTGCCTTGTTCGTTTCTGCCTGGAAACTGCGCCATTACTTTCAAGCCCATATGATCCATGTCATTACCGACTCGCCTCTCAAGGCTGTGTTACGAAAGGTGGACATCGCTGGACGATTGTTGAAATGGGCAGTGGAGCTGTCAGCCTTTGACATCTACTACCAGCCCAAGAACGCAATCAAAGGGCAGGTGGTCACAGACATTATCACTAACCTGACACCCGTGAAGCAATAGGTTTGCATCATCTCTGACCATAGACCAGTTTCTTGGAAACTCCATGTCGATGGGTGTCCAATCAAAAAGGGTCGGGAGCAGGGCTAATCTTGCGAAGTGAAGACGGATTCCTGTTCGAGCATGCAATCAAGCTGGGATTCAAGGCTTCCAACAATGAAGCCGAGTACGAAGCTCTTATCGCGGGTCTGGAATTCACAGTAGATCTCGACCTTTGTAAAATAACGATCTATAGCGACTCTTAGCTCGTAGTATATCAGAGCAATGGAGAATATCAGAAGAAGGATTGTCACATGGCGGTTTACCAGAGCTATGCACATACTCTGCTCACACAGATCAGTGATTGAAAAATCAACGCAATCGATCATGAGTAGAACACTCAGGTTGACGCCGTGGCAAATTTGGCGAGCTCTCTAGAAAGAGAATCATCCCAGAAAATTCAGGTCGAGTTCTTAGGGGAATCGTGTATCGCTCTCCTTGAGCAAGTCATGGTGATAGTGTCAGAACCCCGAGAAGCGATCTGGATGGATCCCATCCTGTCTTACTTGAAGGATGACTTCCTCCTAGCAGACAAAGAGGAAGCCAAGAAAATAAAGAATTGATCCGCTCAATTTTTTATTTCTGAACAAGGCGTATTATACAAACAAAGCTTCAAATGCCCGCTCCTCAGGTGCGTAACCTCGAAGAGGCCAAGGAGGTGTTGGAAGAAATGCATTCCGGGATATGCGGGAGCCATACGACCTCAAGGTCTTTGGCGAAACGCGTATTGACTGCAACATACTTCTGGCCCACCCTCGCAAAGGACACACTTGATCTGGTGAGGGAATGCGACAAGTATCAGCGATTCGGCCCGTTGATCCACTAACCAGCCGGGGATTTGAATACACTATCAAGTCCTTGGTCATTCGCTCAATGGGGGTTCGATATAGGCGGACCAATGCCTTTAGTGCCATCACAGAAGTGATTCCTCCTGGTCGCCACCGACTATTTCACTAAATGGGTGCAGGCAGTGGCCCTAGCCAAAATCCGTGACATCGAAGTACGGAATTTTCTTTGGAAAGAGATTGCATGCCGATTTGGGATACCGAACACTATAATATCTCACAAGGAGACGCAATTCGACAAAGCCACCATCAGGGAGTTTTGTGAGGAGCTGGGTATAAAACAATGTTTCTCTTCTCCTTGCTACCCCCAAGGGCATGATCAGACAGAGATCACCAACCGAACTATCCTGGATGAGAATAAGAAGCGGCTCGATGCGGTCAAGGGCAACTGGGTGGACGAACTTCCCTCGGTTCTATGGACATATCACACTACGGCACGAAGAGCTACAGGGGAGACTCCATTTTCTCTGGCCTTCGGCGTCGAGGCAGTGATTCCCATAGAGCTCGGGATCCCAACCTTTCGGATCGAGAACTTTGATCCTCAGGATAATAAAGAAGTTCTCGCATCTGAACTGGACCTGAGGGACAAGCGGAGGGAGGCGGTTTCCATCAGAATGGTAATCTACTAGAATCAGATAGCTCGAAGCTACAACAAAAGGGTTTCGCGATAAAATTTTATAATTGGAGACTTGGTCCTTCAAGAGGTATTCTCCTTATCCCGAAAACAATCTGATGGTAAGCTCGGACTCAATTGGGAAGGACCATACAAGGTCATCGGACTGGGCCCCAAAGGAGCTTATTATCTAGAACGAATGAATGGAGAGGCACTCATAAGACCTCACAATGTATTGCATTTGAAAAAGTACTACTTTTGAAATAAATTTTTTTCACTCGGTTTCAATTCATTACAAATGTTTTATGTGAATGAACGCCCGTTCGAGGTTGTGCGTGTACTGGTTTCAAATAAAGCACCCTTAAGAGAGGTCGCGAGAACAACACTCTCAACAAACGGTTGCACTCCAAAGAGGTCGCGAGTATAGCACTCTTTGGAGGTCGCGCGTTGAACCAGTACAGGTCGATCGGATGAGCACTCTTCGTATAAGAGGTCGCGCGGGGGACGCCCCATCAATCGATAAGCACTCGAGTAAAAGGCATGCAAAAGTGAGGCACATAGGGTACACTCACAAGGTGATGTTGTTATGAAGTATAAGCTTCCCCCTATGCTCATACGGTCTCATAGGGCCCAAGCCCTACGACCAACTTTTGGAGGTCGCGTAGAAAGGATGAGCAGAATTAGTCTCCGGGTTGAAATTCTGAAAAGGGCATTCACCCCTCGTCCTAAGCACCCCACCAATGAAGCTCTCAAGCGAAGAAAAAGAAATGCACAAGACATCGTTGCACGATAAGGATGAGAGGAAGGACCAACATCCTCCAATGATCATTTGGTCTCAAAGAGTCCAGGCTCTACGACCAGCAGTTGGAGGTTGCGCAGAAAGGGCGAACAGAATTAGCCTCCGAGCTGAAATTTTGAAAGGGCACCGACCCTCTCAACCTAAGCACTCTAAATTTTTTGACCTTTGTTTACCAGGTCTTGAAGGGCCCCGACCCTACGGAGGTCGCGATAACAGGATAGAAAGGAGTCGGTCCACCAAGAGGGCTTCAGACTTTGACAGGGCAAGATCCTACTATCTAGATAATAAACACTCCAAACATTCAGACCACATGAGAAATAAACAGGCGTGTAAAAGACAAGTCGTTTATAAAAACATTCTTCTTTACAAAAAAAAAGAGGCTTAAGCCTGAGGCCCATCATTTGGGCCAAAATCAGAACTGGGAGGAGAAGCAGCGGCGATGCGAGGAGAGACATTGTTGGATCTGTCTTCATATCCTTGATGATATCCACTGTCATAGTTCTTCTCGGCGCAGAGTGTCAAGGAATCGATAATCTCCTTCATCTGGTCCATCATTGTCGCGAAGGCTTCACCTCGACCCTTCGACAAACCTTCTTCGTAACCAACAGCACGGTCATCTCGAAGCTCGTAGAGTTTGGCTTGCTGCTCTTGCAATTCCCGAGTCAGGGCCTCAACTTGCTCTTCTGCACTGTGCGCCCGCAAAGAGAAGGAAGCTTGATCGAAGGATTGAGAGAGCCTCAGATCGATGAGCTCTCACACGCCCTTCAGCTGCAGCGGCCTGAACTTGGTCGGCAGACAAGTCTCGACGACCAACAGATTCAACGAGTTCCGTCATAAGGCGAGCTCGCTTCGCAATCATTAACTGCTCCTCGATCGACTTCAGCTGCGCCTCTCTTTGATGGGCAAGATCTTGGGCTAACTTCAAGAGGGCTTCGTGCCTCATCGCATCCAAGCGTCGCCCACTGAGTGCCTGTCAAATGACAGAATTCCAAAGAACGAATGGTTTGTACATTGAATGGGGAGCTTCAAAACAAAAGTTGATTGCTTACATTATAGAAGCTCCACCCTAACCAGATAAAAATCACTTCCGTTGTAGCTCGGCGAGCACTGACCAGGTCGCCTTCAAAAAGAAAGCCCCGAAGCTGGGTATTGGCAAAGTCTTTGCTAGCGTGATCAGTGTGGGGGCCTCCAGAAGAATTGTTGGCGGGAGTCGTAGAAGCGGGGGCCGAAGCGAAAGAAGTCTTTAAGGATGCCAAACCAAGTACACCTATAGTCATCACAATTAGAATGACTGGGGGCACCTTGCAGCTGCCTCCGCCACTTTTACTAGGGGCATCTCTGATGAAGCTACAGTCGCAAGAGATGGATCGACAAGAGTCTCATCAGCAAACACCTCAATCGGAGGATTAGAAGTGGGAACCGCAACCACCTCAATTTTCAGAGAAGAAGGAACCTCCACAATCTCTGATGTGTGACGAACAACAGGACTTGGAGGGCATCCCGCTTCGTGGGAGGTTACGGGAGATCCGATAGCAGCTGCACCAACACTAGAGGACAAGTCAACCTCTGAAGGGGGAACCCAAAGAACGATAGCTAGGGCATTGACCCTATCTCCAGAGTCTGCCCCTTCAACCGGTGAAGCTGGACGAGAGGCTTTAGTCCTTCGTTTCGAAGGAAGCGGCAACCTCGACCTCTTCTGTGAGACAGATTTGGACTTGGAGGCAACAGACCGCTCAACCACTTCTTCGGTGATGGTAGGAGATGAAGCAAAAGGAACATCAACTCTCGAAGACAAATCAGTAGCCTTCGAGGAGGAACCTGAAGCCCTGGAGGTAGGGAGTTGAGGATTTTGCGGTAATCCTTATCCTCCAGCTCTTGGGCCCAAGCGATCTGTTCAAGCTTCACCACCGAAAGGTCCGGAGTCGCACTCTCCAAGTCATCTAGCTTCGCTGGATGAAACTGATAAGGGATCACAACCTTCACTTCTGGAACGGGAACATGAAGCACCCAAGGGTTGGTCAATTGTACAAGGTACTCTTCCCGCCATCCACTATCAGAAGAGGGAAGCTTTTCCACAAGGGGGACAACACCGGATTTCGCTCACAGATAGTATGCGTGCTCTGTCTTTCTCAGATTATACAGGTGGTAGATGTCATCTACTCCAAGTTGAAGCTGCAGCTGGCGATTGATCATGATGACACACATCAGGACCCTCGACAAGTTGGAGAGCATTGTAACAGGTGAAGCTTGAATTGGCACATGAAGTCCCTGATCAGCTCGGGGAGAGGGAAGGAGAGAGCTCCTTAGCATATGAGAAGGATACATGAAAAGCTTCTCAGGGAGTGATGGAGTCTAGAATGGATAGGGAGGCTCGCAGCCTTTGGAAAATATCCATCGACATGGCAAAAATCTGGAAGAAACAAAGCTTGGAATCGAAAAGGAGGTTTGCTCTTTTTTAGATTTCTTGCTAGTTATTTTTGAAGTGAAGGCGATTATATGGAAAGGAAACTTCTCTTCGAGAAACCCCCTGTAATCATGACAAAGGCGCGAAAACCAAGATCATGGGAAGATTTATCGCCAAAATCTTCTGCGAAAATCGAGGGACAGCTGGCGCAAAAGGCGAGGCAAAGGTTTCGAACACATGGCAGGCTCATAATTACGACCTTCCCATGTGGCACTAGACGAATCGATGAAATGACTTTCATGACCAGACGATCACGATCAAGATTTCTCATCGTGAATTCCTGTTCGAGAAGTACTGTTCGTGAATCCTGTTCGTGGATGCGACCAGCTTTACGATTTGCAAACAAGAAGTGTACAATGAGGAAAGACAATATGTAAAATACACTGAGTGGACAAAACATGAACAAGGTTGAACAGAAAAAGTATTTTTTTATTCATTGATTGGATAAACGTTGCACATAAAAAAGTACAATAAGTGTTCAACTTTCTGCTCGGTCCTTCCGTCAGAATCTCCTCTCCCCTATAGCGTGAAGAAGTGTGGGCAGCTCCTCTCATCAAACAAAAATCACGTGAGTGGTCAGAGTAGCTCAGGTGGTAGCCGCGATGAAGTTCAGAAGGTGGTCTGCTTCGTCACCCTCGCATGCTTCGTGGAGAGACCGCAGCTGATGGTCTATGGAAAGGGCGGTGGCATGAACTGATGCTTGCAAGTTCCTCGAGCGACCACCAGGAGGGAGAGGAACACCTAGCAGACGGTCCTCAGGAACAGGAGCAGCATCTGCCCCATCCCCTGTTCTCATTGGGGGCACCCTCTGTGGAGTGTCAACCTTCATACCACTGGAGGGAAGAGCAATACCCCTAGTGACGGCAGAAGCTGACGAAGATGACGAAGAAGAAGACGAAGAAACAGAAGGGGATGCCGATCGTACGGCGGGTGATGGAGTTAGTGAGTCAGAAGGCGGAGGCGACAAAGTCAGATCCACCGGTTGGGCAATGGAACATGATCCAAAACCCAATCGGAGGAGCTTCAGAGAGCGCCACCTTGCCCCACTAAGCGGAATGAATGGTGGAGGAGCCAAACCTTGGCCACTGACTAGTTCAACCACATCGCCAAGAAACATGGCAACGGGTGGAACGCGTCGTGGTTCCTCCAGTCTGAGCAACTCCCATCATGATCAGCTTGGATACTCCATCATCCGGGAGATGTCATCCATCTTCACCTCCTCAACCTCTGGCTTGGGGGCATCCACCATCGGCTTCCGGGGACGGAATAGGTGGCGGCTGGATGAATCCCAACCATCTGGCATCCAGGGTCCCCGGACCAGGATCTGGCGGTTCTCCCAGTCGTGGATGTCACCCCGGGACATGTCAAGGCGTCCGAGCCCTGCGGGAGATATAGAAGGACGGAGACCGCCCGGAGGTTGAACCTTTGACCTGATAGATCTACCGGTCGGGCCTAGCTCGACTCTTGTCTTCTTCCCCAACTCGGCCACACACATCAGGATGCGGTACACATTGGGGACGACTAAGATGGGGTGAAGGTCGAAGAAGTCAAGAAACTCTGCCACTAAGCATGATAGAGGGAGAGAGACCCCATCCGTAAAATAACTCGGATGGAGGAAGACATAATCAAGGAAAAGGGTGGGGACCTCATCCTAAGACAACTCGTCAACCGCGAAGTCTAATGAGATGCCCAACTCTCTTTGAAGGGCTGAATTTTTCTCCATGATCAGAGATAATGGAGATATCAAAAGACGAAGAACGAGATTGGACAAAGGCGCTTCCCATTCGGCCTTTAAATACTGCTGAGGCGACGCTTCGGAACGATGGCAGCAATAATTCACTGTAGATATTGAGGTGCAATCAATGCCTCGTAAAGGATTTCACGAAAACCAAAAAGGCGCTGACGTTTGGATTTTCAAAGAGAAGACTGTGGGAGGCCACGTGTCATTAAAGCTGGCTCAGCAGATTGGCCGTCAAATCCTGAAAGGATCAGAGAATCCCAAGGAGACAGGTGGCCAGATCTTTGACTCCCGAAAAGGGAGGGATGCAGAATGATTTTTCATATCTCCTGCTCTCTCGACAAATCAAAAGAATAGGAGAGGGGGCATCTGTTGAGGTAAATAGCTGCGCTAGTACACGTGTCACGATGAGACAGACATAGGCTATCTGACTTAGGGCCCACGAGACCCGGTCCAAGATAGGTGACCTCATGATGACATCATCAGGGGGTGGAGAGACTGAATGATCTAGTTAGAGAGTCGAACACCTCATGAGTAAATGTCCACTAACACTTAGTGGTAAAATGGTTACAAGAGTTTTTTTGAAACTACGTGTGGCTTGATCCCTCAGGGGTACGTAGGCAGCCTATAAAGAGGTCGCGAGCTAGCACTCTACAGACATAGTCATGGTTACAGCCAAGCATCGTCTAAGTTTAATTTTTACCACCTAAAAATCCTTACCTAAAATCTCTACAAAAAATCTTTTGAAGATTATGTCCTAAATTACAAATTTAACTGTACGAGAAAAATATCCACCTCAATATGAATGAAATATCAATCACAAGTACCCCGTAAGAAGGTTAGGGTATCAAATCTAAGGGAACACTCATTTTTTTTAAAAAAAAATACCTCGTAAGAAAAATAAATAACATATGTTGAACATAGCACTGGTTTGATCACTACTATAATAACAAAAAATAAATGAAAATCATCAATATTTTCATGTTAGAAAAATATGAAAATATAAAGAACGTTCCAAAGTTGGTGCATCATTTCTAACCTAAAAAATAAACAAGTTAAAAAAATAAACATAGTATATAGAATCTTGAGAAAAAAAATCCAAGCACACATCATATATAAATCCAGAAAAAAAAACCTCACACAATCTCTCTCTCTCTCTATAATCTATAGACTGATTGAATCTCACAATGATTTCGCTTAACATTTAATAAAATATATTTTAATCATCAAGAGAATAAAAAAATTAATCTAAACTATCTTCCCATAAATAAGGAAACATGTTCCATAAATTTCACATCATATCACCTATAAATACAAATTACATTAAATACAAATTATTTCTAAAAAAATACCGTTGATTTTAGATTTTCGATATTAATCTTATTCCTTGCTACAAAGAATTTATTAGATTATTTAAAATTAATTAGTTTTTATTTAAAGAACCTCTAAGAACTTAGAAATTAATTACAGGTCTTTTAGATCATCCACTTATTATTTTTAAGTCTCTAATAATTTGATTATTCTTTTTTAATCCCCAATTTGGTGAAACATTTTTTCTAGGCCCTCACACATGTTTTCTGTTAATAACTTCATTAAATGTGACCATTTTACCCTTGCCATCCATATTACCATGTACATTGTCATGCTCTATGTATACAATGTTAATTTTTTTAGTACACTGTTAATGTCTCTAGGTGCATTGATAATTTTATGTAGTAAATGTTGTCGTGACAGGATCGGAGAGGGAAAAGGGACCTCTTCGTGTGTTGACTATTATCGTGACGGGAGATGAATCCAAGTGAGAGAAGCTTCAATTCATGTAAATGGGTGGGAGAGGGGAGCAAATGCAAAATACAAAGGCATTGAGGGATATAAATTGAATGAAATAGGAAAATGATGACCCTAAGTGAATGAGGGATATAAATTGAATGAAATAGGAAAATGATGACCCCAAATGAATGGAATAGCCCATAAAAAATATATTCATTGATTAAGACTTAAAAATAACTCCAAAAGTGTCAGGGACTTCAAACTAATAAGTGGGTGGTCTGAGGAACCAGTAATTAATTTTCCCTATTTAGATTTTACTATTTTAGATATCCATGTAAAATTGTTTTAAAAAAAATTTATTCACATTTGTATAAACAACCAAATTGTTTTTGAAAAAATGACTAAAAAAGTGTCCCAAAAGTTAGAAATACCCAGATCAACCACTTTTTAAAATTATACCTAAAAGAGTCCCATTTTACAATTTTGAAAACACAAAAGACTAATCTACCTTTATGCAAGTAAATCCTTAATACATTTCATATCTCTTAACTTTGTTAAAATATTTCACCATCTTAATTTTATTAATATATTTCATTTTCATATAGATTATTTTTTTTTTTGTAAATTTTTTGTGATTAGGTGGATTTTGTGAAATATGTATCAATATAATTTGAGTTTTTTATAATGAACTCCATTAAATATTGATGTTTTTTTTTAAAAATGGATATGTACTAATAATATCATAAAAATATATAAATAGCTAAAAACAAATGTGAATAAAAATTCAGAATACTAAAATATCATTTGTTGCATTGGACACAATACAGATTTAAATTACATATTATGATTATACACAGTGAAAAATGATAAACAATATCATGTAAGATATATATAAGAAACATACAGTATGATATATAATAACAAAATCTCAGGATTGATTTTCATCATGTATAGAGAAATTGTTGTTTTGTAAGAAAAATATGTTTTTAGTGTGGAATAAAGAGGGATATTTAAGATTTAATTATATAAGAGCAGATTAGTCTTTTGAGTTTTCAAAACATTGAAATGAGACTTTTTTATGTATAATTTTAAAAAATAGCTGATTTGGGTATTTCAAACTCTTAAGAGATTTTTTTATCATTTTCCCATTGTTTTTTATTCAATTAAATTAATGATACATTGATACTCCGCATAAGATTTAACAAACAAAATATATTTAACAATAGTTCAAATTTTCATTTCTTTTTATCCCCTCGTCAGTCTTGTATAATGATAGTTATACGTGGGTTTTGATGATATATATTCATGTAGTAAAACTAATATTTGGAAAAATTAATTGTGATCGTATTTGATAGATATTTTTTTGTCTCATTTAATTTTATTTACTATTAATAATTAATTTATTTTTCTACAACTCAAATAATTAATACTTCACTTGGGAAAATTAAATCAAAATTCATTTATAGAAATAAAAAAAACTAACTTTAATTGAAATAATTAATTAGATAATAAAAATAATATCAACATATTGAAAAGACTTACTTACTCTTTCGATGTTTGCGTATTCACTAATCAATCCTCCATTATCCTAAAATATGAAAACATTCAATCAAACAAAAGGTTACAATTATTTTTTATTGCTAAGCATTTTCTAATAAAATATTAAATTTTTTTAAAAACAAAGCACATTCATCATCTCTAATTACTCTACTCTTCAGTGAAATAAATAATTAAAATCAAAATATTAAATAAGAATTACTTACACTATCTGTCTCTTTCTCTCTCTCTCTCTCTCTCTCTATTGTATGCATTAATCAATCCTCTATTCTCCTGAGATATAGAAACATTTAATCAAACAAAGGATTAAAGCTTTTTTTTTTATTGTTAAGCATTGTCAAATAAAAATATCTAAAAATGCTAACAACAAAAAACATTTATCATCACTAATAACAATCACCTAAAAACAATAAAAAAAACTAATTTTTTAATCTAACTATTATTGAAACATAACCATATATAAATATAAAATATAAAAATGTAAAAACATAAAAGATAAAAATAAGTAATAGATAAATCATACATATTAAACAAAAATAAAGGGTCACCAACATAATCCTAGATCTCGAATTTGTTAAAAACCAAAAATAAAAGATGAAAATGAAAATCATGTTTGATCCATCCAAAATATATTTGAATCCCTAAAAATAATATATAATTTGATCTTATCAAATATTTTATTGTTAGAGAATATCTAAATGACTTTTAATTAATTTCAATTATAATTTATTTATTTAAAAAACACATCGAATGCTGGTAGGCTTAAGAGAAATAAATTGATCTAACATATCCATTATATATTTAAATTTAAATTAAAAATATATGAAAAGTGAAAACCAACTGTCATATCTATGCATTTATTTAATAAATTTTAATCTCCTTCATTTATTATAATCCATGTATATCTATCATGTATTTATCCATTATATATTTTAAAATTTAAAATTTAAAATAGTGGGTCAGAATCTTATAATACATGTATATCTATGATGTACTTATCCATTATATATTTTAAAATTTAAATAAATAGATATATTAGTAATCTATCTATATTAGTAACCGAAAGTGTTTTCGATTTCGTAATACTTTTATTTCTGAATTTACCCTTAAATTTTTTATGATTATTCTCTTTTGGATTAAGGGTAAGAATGAAAAAAAAGTCAATAAATTTAAAGGATAATATTAGATATTTATCAAATCTATTTTATTGAATTTCACAAATCTATAATTTTAAAAATAAATTTGTATAAATACATGGTTTTAAATATAATATATACTGCTCCAAATATCATATTTTACATATAATATTACAAATTAATATTCTTTTATCATGTCAAATTGGTTATATATATTGGTTGGTTACGTTGGATCGGATTTAATAGTTACAATATTAATAAATCCATATAAAGAGGTTCTCTCAACTCATCAATTTTTTTTTGCTTATGTATTGACAGGTTTTAAAAAAATAGAGGTGATTTTTTTAAGATATATTATTTTTAATTTGAACGCACATCGTGCGTGGGGGAAGACTAGTTAATTAACTATTTAAAAGATAAAAAGGGAAATGAAAATATTGGGTCAGAATCTTTTTAATAAGTAAGTAATAGATTATCCAGTATATATATTTTAAAATTAAATAAACAGATATATTAGTAATTAATTAACTATTTAAAGGATAAAAATGGAAATGAAAATATTGGGTCTGAATCTTTTTAATAGATAAGTAATAGATATATCTATGATGTACTTATCAATTATATATTTTGAAATTTAAATAAATAGATATATTAGTAATTAATTAACTATTTAAAGGATAAAAAAGGAAATGAAAATATTGGGTCAAACCTTTTAATAAATAAGTAATAGATGTATATCTGAAATAATAATTCCCCAGAAGTATGGTGATAAAATGAGATTTTGTTGGTGGTATACATATCTATACACACGCAAAAACCCACGGTCCAACAAAAAAAAAATGGTTTCTTCAACCCTATAATCCTATATTTGGGTGAACATTTTTTTTTGGGTAGATAGCCCATTGGGCTATATTTGGGTGAACATTTGATTGCAAGGAAACTTTCATCCAATACTAGTTAAGTAAACATTTCCTCAATGGGTTAAGTAAACTTTCATCCAATATACCCACCACCTTACTTGCTTAGGGCACCACCTTTGTTTACATAGAAACCATCCATACAGTATTCAACACAAAATGATTAAGAGCACCACCTTATAGGTGCCACCACCCTACAAAATTGGCCTGGACAAGCCCACTACCTAAATCTAAAATGCATATGACCCTTATGCAAAAAAAAAAAAAAAAAAAAAACCGTTGGCCTTGAAATGGGTTAGACACATGGATTGTCTATGTAATTATATTTTTTAGACAATGTATCTATCGATGAGAACATAAAAAAACTCGTAGGTTTGAGAATGGATTAGGCACATAAGTTGTCTACGTAGTTATATTTCCTAGACAATGTACCTATCGATGAGAACAGAAAAAAAAACTCATAATTTCTAGAATGGGTTAGACATAGGGGTATCTACGTAGTTATATTTCACAGACAATGTAACTGTCGATGGGAACATAAAAAAAACTCGTAGGTTTTGGAATGGATTAGATACATTGATTGTCTACGTTGTTATATTTCATAGACAAAGTACCTGTCGATGGGAACAGAAAAAAACCTTGTAGGTTTTGGAATGGATTAGACACATGGGGTGTCTACATAATTATATTTCTTAGGCAATGTCCCTGGCGATAGGAACCGAACGAAACTAGTAGGTTCGAAGATGAGTTATAACAATGTGTTTGATTGCATGAATTAAGTTTTCTCTTGAAACATAAGAAAAAAAGTCACAAATTCAACAAAAATACTTATTCAGACTTAGATCTCTTCACATGATCCACTGATAAACATTGATAATTTAAAGTCATTCTTGCAAAGAAAGCCATATAACGTTTGATCAAAATCACCATTCAAAGCCATACTTGCATTCAAGCTATAAACACCATCATTCAAAACCATATAAACACTGTTTAAAGTAATATACTTATAATTTCAACAAGTGCTCCTACAAAAACCATCTAACACATAATTGATTGAGCCATTGTTGTTACATACATAAACATCAATTTCAACAAATCTTAGAAAAAATAAAATGATTTGTTGAAGATATTAGCTTCATTTAAACATCAACTATCGTTCAACCTCTTATCACAAGTTCTCTAGTTGGTGACTTCGGGCGACTTGACAGTGATGGAAGAGGTGTATTGTCTTGACAATAGTCCAATATGTTTTGCACTTGCCTTTGCCAAACGCTCGCTGTATGCCGCCCTTAAACGAGTGGGTGTAAGTATTGTGATATATGGGTACGCTACAAAAGAAAAAAAATATTGATGTGTTAATAAAGCTATTGGAATTCATCATTTATTGATAAAAGACAATCATACTTACCCAATGTTAGACTGATTGACCACTAAAGACACCATAAAATCATATTATCCTTCCCTCTGAATATCTAAGAAATCTGATCTAAACATGCTCAATGACCGAAGATCGTAGCAAAACAAAATTTTAATAACACAAAAATGCAAGCTCCATCAGTTTTCCTATCAACAATAAATTTGAAAACAAACATATATATGAAAAACCATCAAAAACTCATCTTAAGCCTTAACTCACAAGTTAATGCAAACCATTGGCACAATTCAAAAGAACCCTAAAAAATACATACCAACTCTAACAGAATCTCTTATAGATGAAGATCACAATAAAAAAAATGAAATCAACAAAAACAAAATAACCAGATCTAGATAACAGATACCCAACAATACAAAAACAAGAAAGACAAATTGGTTTAGATAGATTACATTGATCGATTGGCTCAGAATCCTATCGAAGAGAGTTGACAGCGTCAAAAGCGAACTGGAGAGATGGGGAGCGTCTTCATGATGGCCAATCGTTGATGACCTCATGAGGGTAGCGTATGGGATGGGCTGAAGAGGTGTTCGAGAGGCTAGATTGAAAAAAAATGAGAGGAAAGAGAAGGAAGAGAGAGGTCGATGGGATGAAATATGGTGGGTGGTGAGAAGGGTGTTTCTCATAGAGTGTTTATATAAGGTGGTGCACTTGGTAAGTGAAAAAATTAAAGGTGGTGGGCTTCAAAAGGTGGTGCCCCAAGCAAAAAAGGTGGGGGCGTATCACTGCCCTTCGTCAATTGCTCGAACTCATCAACACAAACACAATCTCTTTTACATCACAATAAACCCAAGCAGAACCAGTTGACGCGCGCGCGAGCGCGCACGCACCCACGCGCAAACACTGCCATTACTACAATCAAAGATTTGGTGCTTCACGAGCCCTCATTAGTGATCAACTGCTAAAAAAACCCGAGAATCGGTCGCCTCAGAAACCAAAGGCATTCTCCCAACAACCGGCGCGTGAGGTAGGTCCCCATCGCAGTCACCGCTGTCCTCATGCGCCTCCCTCCTTTGCATCTCCATCTCCATCTCCTGCATCTGCAGCGCATACTCCAAATTCCACAACACATCTCCCATGCTCGGCCTTTCCTCGCCCCGCTCCGCGAGGCATCCCGCCACGGTCTCCCCGAACTTTCTCAGCGAGTTCGCGCCGACCTTCCCCACCAATCTTGGGTCCATCACCTTCTCCAGCGAGCCTTTCCTCTGCCAACGCATCGCCCACTCCACCAAATTTACCCGCTCCCTCTCGAGCGCCAGATCAATCACCGGCCTCGCGCAGAGCACCTCCAAGAGCACCACCCCGAACGAGTACACATCGGACTTGGTCGTCAATTGTTGGGTCCTGAAGTACTCTGGATCGAAGTACCCAAAGCTCCCCTTCACGGAGGTTGTCACGTGATCCTCCTCGCGCATCGGCCCCTCCCTTGAAAGCCCGAAATCTGACACCTTCGCTGTGTAATCCTCTGTGAGGAGTATGTTCGAGGACTTGACGTCGCGGTGTATGATCGCATTTGACGACGACCCCGTGTGGAGGTAGTCCAGCCCCCTCGCGGACCCGATGCACACCTCGAGCCTCTGCTTCCACGACATGCACCGCGCGCGCGCGGCGTCGCCCCCCGACCCGTATAGGTGGTCCTTGAGCGTCCCGTTCTCAATGAACTCGTACACCAGGACCATCTCCGCGCGCTCCTCGCAGTACCCGACGAGCGACACCAGGTGTCGGTGTCGGTGTCGGTGTCGGATACGCGACAGGAGGTGGATCTCCGCGCGGAATTCTCGGAACCCCTGCTCGGAACCGCGCGCGGCCCGCTTCACCGCCACGCGCGTGCCGTCTCTGAGGACGCCTTTGTAGACCTTGCCGAACCCGCCCGAGCCGATGACTAGGTGCTTGTCGAACCCGTTTGTGGCGTGCTTCACGTTGGCTAAGGAAATTTGGAGGCCGAGGTTCGCGTTCGGAGAAACAGAGTCGATGGTCTCCTCTGTCGGCCCACTTGACGTGTTGTGCGAGTTATTTGGCATCCATTTATGGGATGGGTCCGTCTTCTTCGACGACATGCGACATCTGCGCACGATTAACACTGCAGATATCAAAAGGCCTAGAAGCACAACACCTCCGATGACGGGGGGGACGATTACGGCAACAATTGAGACGCTGTTCTTGTTGTTGACGGGCATAGGCGCGGCGATCAGTCCGAATATCTCGAGCCCATTAAGGATGGCGTTTACGTGCGACGGGTTGCTCAGGCTTGACTTGCCGATGGTCACGCGGAGGGCGGACAGCATCGGATCACGCAAATATGGTTCCGTCACGTGGTCCATGTAGAACGGCGCGGCGGACCGGTGGTGGGTGAACACGTAGGGCCTCAAGTCGAGGGTCGCGGCGTTGTCGTTGACGTAGGCGTTGAAGGCGAGTGTGTCCGCGCCCTCCGCGGACGCGATGTCACAGAAGTGGAGGCGCACAAGGTGAGTCGAATCGCGCGAGACGTCGAAGGACCACGTCACGTTGAACACGGAACTGTAGCCGGTCTCTTCGGGTTTCTGGTTCATCTCCCGCGCGGTGTTGTACACGTTATCGGGCGCGATCTCGCGCGTCGATCCACCGGGGAACCGGGGGAAGTATGCGATCGGGCTACTCGTATTGATTTTGATGCCGGCAAGGGACGACAAGAGGTAGGCGTCGTCAGGGGACCATGTCCTCCACACCGTGTCGTTTGAGGGGGTGATTTTGGGGCCACCCACGTTGATCCTGTACAGAGTCTCCATGGCCTTGTTTTGGGCCAATTCGCGGAACAATTCGATCGGGGCGGTGAAAACTTCGATCGCGTTCACGAAGGCGAAGGAGTCGGCGCAGGGAGTGAACGATATGTTTAAATTATGCGCAGCGACGTTGATGGCGAACTCCTTCACCATGAGCGTGCCGCGCGGGGCGGTGAAGTTGCGGAGGAGCTCGGACTCGTTGTCGTTGGCGCAAACGTTGAATACGGCGGCTGAGAGGTTGTGATTTGGGGTGGGGAACGCGTAGAAGTGGAGGCGCACGAGGAGGGTGCCGTTAGATTTGATGTTGAATGTGTAGGATGAGGCGGCGGTGAAGATGCGGGCGGTGCGGTAGAGGTCGGACGTGCCCAGGGAGGGGTTTGGGTCTTGGACGAATGCATCGTTGGCGAAGGAGGTGGAGAAGGAGCTGTGATAGGTATCAGGGAGGAAGGGGCGCGTGTCGCCCACTTCTGAAGGGGTTGTTGAGGAGGCGGAGCCGCAGTTGAGGAGGAAGGTGTCGTCAGGTGTGTAGGCAGATGAGGAGGTGGTGGTGATGAGGAGGAGAATTGTGAGGTTGCTTAGATGGGTTTGAAGAGGGAGGGAGTTGTAGTAGTAGTGATGAATGAAAAAAGCAAGCAAGTAATGGAAGTGGAAGACTAACATGGGGTCAATCAAGTCAAGTAGAAGATAGATTTTTTTTTCTTCTTCTGGTGGGTATTCGTTCATATTTTGGTTAAAGGCACTTTAGCTGGAACCATGAATTTATTCTCCAAATTCTCATGGATTTATCAAATGCATATAATTTACAGGATTATGTGAATCCAGGGTTTTACTTGTTATTGAAAAAAAAAAATTGATTTAATAAAGTATATATTTTTATAAAAAATGAAATATAAATATTTTTAAATTGTATGGATTATTTAAAAAAAAATACAAATTTTTCTTAAAGAGAGATATTCTTGTTAAAATGAGTACAAGTAGTTAACAATATATATGAAATTAGAATCAGGGTTATAAAAATAAACTATATGTAACAATAATCATATCAAAGACTTTGTCAATGAAGCGTGTTTGTTCCATAGTAAAAGGAGTAAAGTAGAATTATACCATGCTTCTGTGTGAATATTTGAGAGCAAATTCTTGCACTAGCTCACCTTCAAATCCGACCATAGGTATGTGCAACCAAGCTTGAGGCCCCACCTAAAAGAGGACCCCAAATCCTTAAAGAATATTAAGTACGTTTAAATTTAAATAATAGTTTAGTTTTTTTTTTCTTTCAAAAATTGAATATTTACAAATATTTTATTTCATTTAATTTTGTTTTGCTTTTTATATAAAACTTTTTTTTTGGCTTTTTTATTTTAATTGTTATAATAGGACCCTAATTAAGTGAATATATTCTTATAGTATTGTTATACATATAAGTATTGTTCTTGGTCAAATCTGTTTCTATTAGAATGTAACAAGACTCGATCCCCTCATTAAAGAGGGGGTACCTCTACCATTTTATCAAAAACAAGTTCGATTTTTCAGCCTTATTTATTCTCATATATTGAGTTTGAATTTTATTTTCTACTTGTAAGAAATATTTGTTAAAAAAAATATTTACCCATTAAAAAATTGAGTGAGTGATTACCCATTAAAAAAATAAAATAAATAAGGAGAGAGAATATTTCAACACCCATCTGGTCGTGTAGGGTTATGAAAACATAAGAACACAAAATGACGAAGAACAACTGAAGATGGAAAATTGAAGATAGGTGGATTTTAGTGGGACTTTTAGCATTGGGATTTTTTAGGCCATTTATGGTTTTATGCTTTTTTGGGTCATGGACTCATGTGTTTGTGTTTTTGAAGAAAAGATAGATGTTTACTAAATAATTTCATTGATGAATTCGAATTCCACATTCTAAAATGAGATAAAAAAAAGTTGTGTGTGTGTCAAGAATGGGATTTGAGCCCATGCCCTTTCGGACCAATACCTGGCACCTTAGACCAACTCGGCCATCTTGACCATCTTTTTTCATCTATAGAGTTAATTGAGGCATTTTTAATGGAGGGGAATTAGAGTTTATTTCGTTATAATTATGTTGTGTTTATTAGATAAGTGTTATTATAAATTAATAAAATGAAAAATGTTAAGTGCAACCTTGTTTTCAACGTTGCACATATTTCACAAATGTTAACCTTTTTAAATAGGCAATCTTATCTAATGACGTTAATAATTTTATTAAAAAAATGTAAATATTTCATAATGGATTGTTAAAGAATAATTATTAGGAGAATATTATGTCTTTATTATCATTATTGTGATATTATTAGTTTCCTAATTTTTCTAGTTTCCTTTTCTGATATTTTAGGTTTTCCTCTATGTATATATAAATAGAGCATTTGGCTCTTCTAATACAATAACAAGAATTCTCTTTTCCTTTATTCTAACATGGTATCAGAGCTACCTAAAAAACCCTAGATCTACAAAAAAAAAAAATTTCCTTCTTCCCCGCTCTGATTGGGGAATCTTCAATCGGAGCGGGGGAGGACTTTTGGTATTCATTTTTTTTTTCTTCTTATTTTCTTCCTCGGACCTCTTCCTTGAGATCCGACGATCGTGCCACCATCGTCGTGCGCCGTTTCCGTTCTTCTTCATCATCTTCTTCTTCTTGTCGCCGGAGGCCCCCTCCTTTGCCAGGAGTCTCTTGCCGGCCTTTAGTTTCTTCTCCGGCGGTTTCTTCTCCGCGGTCTTCTTCTTGACCGGCTTCTTCCCTGCCATCGCGTGTCGCGCAACCCTGCCTGGATCTCCCTGCCGCGTCGCGCAGCCCTGCCCAGCCGTGCCTGGATCTCCCTGCCGCGTCGCGCAGCCCTGCCCAGCCGTGCCTGGATCTCCACTGCCGCGTCGCGCAGCCCTGCCCAGCCGTGCCTGGATCTCCCTGCCGCGTCGCGCAGCCCTGCCCAGCCGTACCTGGATCTCCACTGCCGCGTCGCGCAGCCCTGCCCAGCCGTGCCTGGATCTCCACTGCCGCGTCACGCATCCCTGCCCAGCCCTGCCTGGATCTCCCATGCCGTGTTCGCAGCGTCCTGCCATGCACCTGTTGCTCCTCTGTCACATTCTCATTTTTGTGCAAACTCTAAGATTACTACCCTTCAAAGTTTGGGAGAGGGTGTTAAAGAATAATTATTAGGAGAATATTATGTCTTAATTATCATTATTGTGATATTATTAGTTTCCTAATTTTTCTAGTTTCCTTTTCTGATATTTTAGGTTTTCCTCTATGTATATATAAATAGAACATTTGGCTCTTCTAATACAATAACAAAAATTCTCTTTTCCTTTATTCTAACATGGATTAAACATATTTTTAGATAATGCAATTTTTTTATAAATGAGGAATATGCCTTAATTAATGAGTTATATCTCTTTAGATGATATGAAAGTAATTTATAATGACTTTTCCTAAAGTTTCAATTTAGAGCTCTAATAGATCATATACACTTATTTGGAGGTCATATGCCAAAATGCACAAGAAAATAACCTATGAATGCATATATGACCTCAAATAAAATACATGACGGTTTTAAGGAAAATATTATTAGGATTGGGTGTATATTTTTTTTTATAATTTAGAACCAAAGTACCTCATCTTGACCAAGTCAGTGTCATCCACAAGAACACACATTGATGTGGAAGTCAA
Source organism: Acorus calamus (assembly GCA_030737845.1). NCBI lineage: Eukaryota > Viridiplantae > Streptophyta > Magnoliopsida > Acorales > Acoraceae > Acorus > Acorus calamus. The sequence continues at coordinate 38,476,904 of CM060858.1, forward strand.
TACAGCCCATACACAGTTCCAAACACCACTAGTTTCTCTATTGACAAATTTTGTGGTGCAATTCATCTTCTTATATGATGAAGATTCCGTTGAGGAATAGAGTAGGCTGGCAGTTCATCTATGTGTAAGACAGGTATTACATTTAAACAACCATTTCTTATGCCAATTCATCAAGAAAGTAAACAAGTGGAAAGCCTCCAACAGAACTACCTTGAAAGAATATATGGAAGTCTAGCTTTGTTATTAGTTTTTATGTCCTGACATGTACTGATGCAGATATCATAGCCACATATTATATGAACGGCCGAGATCAGATGGAACAGAAGAAGAGAAGACATCTTAATCGTTTGGGAGCACCATGACTTAAAATGACCATAACTTTTGAACCGTAGATCAGAATCGTTATTATAATATGTCCATGCGTTCGTATTGATGAGCCCTATAGGAGTAATCACTACATCTCTATGCCAATTTTTGAAGTATTCTGAGATCGTCTTGGAGGTCAAATCGACGGTTGAAAGTTATTTTTACTATTTTTAGGTACTTTTGAGTTTGTTAGGATTTTATGCATTTGTTAGGATTTACTATATTTATATTTGAATTTCAAATATTAGTTTGAATTTGAATTTGAATATTAGTTAGGATTAAATGAAGATGTATTAGTTATCTTTGCAGATTTACATAATCTGTTAGGATCATGGTTAGTTTAGATTGGAATAATCAGTTGAGATCATAATTTATTAAGAATTCTCTTCTATAAATAGGCATGTAAACCAATTGATTATTTAGATTATTGATTATTTTGAGTTTATTTATTTTCTCTATTGTATTTTGTTAGGAGGACTAACATTTACATATAATTTCCAATTATCTGATATTTCCTCAGAAATCAACATGTCATTGAAGCCCAACGCCCCTGACATTCTTCTTTTGAAGAATCAACAGTGCCGCTGGAGTCTGCGAATTTGCATCTTCAATCGAATTAGCAGAAGAGCGTATTTGTACGCTTCATCACATACTCTATTAGATCAAAGTAGTTTTTGTGTCCTGTTATTAGATCGCATAGGTGCTCTTATTAAGGCACAAAAGTATTCCAAATTTTTTTGAGAGTTCAGAAAAAGTTTCGGAGGATTAGATATTTTCTATTTATTAAACCGTGTAAATCTATAGTCCTTCACAATTTGGTATTTTAGATGACTCATAACGTTTTTCATTAATTCTTGTTGTCGCCTTCACATTTAACATAAATTTTTGCGTGTATTTCTCGTATTAATGATTTGCATACATATAGAAAAATTATAATTATCTTTATATTTTTATCATTTTTATGTCATGTGATTTATAGATTTATTGAATATTTGCCTCGATGACCATGCTTCCTACATATATAATGCATGTTTGAATAGTATAGATGGTTCTTGAGTCCTTGGTTGGATAGAGAAAAAATGTACAATAAGGATGAATAAGCTCAAAAAATTTATTTGTTTTCAAATAATAGTTGGATATTGACATGTTAGAATATGTGAAAATAAAATGATATTGATATTGTTGATGGACATCAACAACAAGCCGAAGGTCACCGTTAGCTTGCCGGTCTCTTCCCACTACATTGGAGGGCTGTTCTTCTTCGTCAATGGGGGAGCAAGGTGAGAGGGTGAGCCGGCTTTCTTCTCTTTATCCGGATGGACAGCAAGAAAAGCATGTGTTGGAGGCTCCAAGCGGGCCTATTCTTCGACGATCGGAGAAGAAAATTGTGAAACCCTTGCGGTATCGCGATAGGAATTTGGTGAGCACCATTCCTTGTTTACTTGCTGGTCCTATTGATGAATTTGAACCTTCCTCTTTTCATGAAGATAAAGGTGTGAAGGAGTGGAAGGACACCATGGATGTTGAGATGCGTGTGCTCATCAAGAATGAGACTTGAGTTCTTGTTCCAAAATTCAATTATGTGAAGCTGGTCACTTGCAAGTGGGTATACAAGACGAAGCGAAAATTGGATGAAAATGTTAAGCATTTCAAAGCTCGATTTGTGGCCAGTGGTTTCTCTAAAAAATATAGAGAGGACTATGAGGAAACCTTTAGTCTGATGACAAAGATGACTTCCGTTCGGGTGATGATTTCTTTGGTGGCTTCGCTTGGGTGGAGACTATGAAAACTTGATGTCAAGAACACCTTCTTGCATGGAAAAATTGACAAGGAGGCTCATATGGACCAGCCCCCGGGATATGTTTCCACCACTCATCTAGAGTTTGTTTGCAAACTCAAGAAAGCTCTTTATGGGCCAAAACAAACACCAAGGGCGTGGTATGGTAAAATTGTTAAATATTTATAATTTTATGGATATTGTGCATCTAACTCTGATTCTAGTCTCTTTGTGAATAAGCAAGGTAGTCTCCACATGATTGTTCTCTTATATGTAGATGACATGATCGTCACGGACAATGATGAAAGGGAGGTTGCAAAGCTTTTGTCTGAGCTTTCCATTCAAATTCGAGAAGAAGGATCTTGGTGAGCTAAGCCATTTTCTTGGCTTGGAAGTGGAGAAGGTGGACCTTGGGCTCTTCCTTTCTCAAAAGGTCTATGCGAAGAAGATTGTTGAGAGGTTTGTATTGAACCAAAGGAAACGGTGTTCCACTCCTCTCGACACAAACATGAAGATTGGTCATGATGATGGAAAGCTTCTTCCGGATCCTCGCCCATATTGTGCTCTTGTAGGTAGTCTCATCTATTTGACTATCACAAGACTGACATTGCATTCTCCGCTGGACTCATGAGCCGCTACATGCATGAACCGCGAAAACCACATTTGGAGGTGGAATAATGTATTTTGAGGTATGTGAATTCCACACTTGATTTTGATCTTCTTTACAAGAAGAAAGTAGAGTTTTTCTTATGTGGATTCACTGATGCCGACTTGGGTGGTGATTTGGATGATCAGAGGTCTACATCCAGTTATGTTTTTCTATGCGGATCTCGGGGTCTTTTGATGTAGTAAGAAACAAGATTCTGAGTCTCTTTCTACTACGGACGCGGAGTACGAAGCTTCTATCTTGCTTGTCAAGAGTGTGTGTGGCTTTGGCGGCTCATCGAGGATGTTCATTCTACCATTCACAAGCCAACCACTATTCTTGGTGACAACCAAAATATTATCAAGCTTGCTACCAATCTAGTTTGTCAGGCAAGAACAAAGCATATTGAAATTGAGCATCATTTCATTCGTGAGAAGGTGCTTGATGGAACGGTCAACGTGGATGGGGTGCGAAACAAAGATAAACTTGCGGATATCTTCACCAAATCTCTCTCCAAAGGGTCATTTGAGTTTTTACGAGCCAAACTTGGGCTTGTACTCAAAAGTTCACTTTAAGGGGGAGATAAAGAGTAGAGATTTTCAAACAAAGATTCTTATTCTTTAAGAAGAATTGAGAGATAGAGAGATCGCCTTGAGAAGAGTTCACCAACTCGTTCTCCTACAATTGTAACTAAGCAATGTTCTTCTTGTTGAACAACCCATGGAAGGTATCCCATATATCGCATGCCGATGTACAATCTATGATGTGCTCGAACAATTCTTCATAAACTAATCTCTTCAATATGAATTCCACCTTTGCATTAGAAGTCTTCCACTTCTTCAATGCATTGGTATTCTTTGGTGTATCCCCCGCAGCCTCCTTCTCATGCCCACCAGCAACCTCCCACAAGTCCTCACCAAGAAGGTAGGACTCCATACACGGCTTCCACCTCTTGTAGTTGATTTGTGAAAGCACCACAAAGCCAAGTACGCTAATACAACCTCCCAAATCCATCTTCGAAGCTCTGAACAAACTTCTTCACCAAGGAAATCTTGAAAAGCACCAAATTACAACCCTTGTAGCTTTGATACCATGTAGAGAGACACGATGCTCTCAAATAGTGCAACCAATAGTGCAATCAAAAGTTATATTAGCCCAAGACTCACAACCAAAAGTAGAAGAAGAATAAACAACTCTAAGATGAGGGAAAATTGACAATTTGATATTCAATATAAGAGACAAGCTTATATTCAAAATTGGGCTACTAAAGACAAGCTTGCACAAGTGTATGTTTTAGGTGGAGTTATTTTGTGGAGTGAATTAGATTGAGTTGACTTTTTTTTTATTGGCAAAGTTGTATGGAAAATGGGTTGTGGGTAGTTGGAGTCATAACACCTAGTGTAGAGTACCAAAGTATGGGTAAATGAAGATTTGTGGAAAAATGGAAGTCAAGGTGGTTTACCAAGGCATTTGTATTAGGGGGTTTATGGTTTTCAATGAGAAATGGTGGGTGATATGACAAGTCCAAACTTTTGAAGTAATGAATTTAATAGGGTGGTTGGTAGTGGAAAGTGTAGGAGATAGGTGATGGTGAATACTTGTGCAAGTAAGTCAAGAATGCTCAACACAAAATTATAAGGCTGTCTCACTACATCCCTCAATATAAAAGTTAAGATATATAGATAGATAACAAAGTTCACTTTAAAATTTCACATCCTTGAAATTTTTTTTTTTTAGATCTACAAAAACCAAAATTGTATTCCTTTAAAATATGGACAAAATTACATACGAGAGTCTATACAATCTTAGAATTGTATTATTTCAATCCAATTATTCTCCTGGAATAAGGGGCCTATATAAAATTTCTAACCAACCTATCCTATCCCGTTTAAGGTTAACTATTCCTTCCCCAAATTTTTTGGATGTAACATGATCATGGGGGGGGGGGGGGGGGGGGGGGGGGGTGTTGGCACAAGAAGAAATGTGATTATGTATAACAAGTGTTCATGGAATTGGCCTTTTTTTTGGGGGTAAATTGAAGTCCGGCTTCACACAAGTTTGAATTGTGGGTTTTGCAAGGTCTTTCGAGCAACCCTTCTGCACTTCTATGGAAATACATATACGTCTACAAGATCACCCACTATAACATGATTATAGTGCAGCCGAAAGACCTTGCAAATGGAGCCCAATGAATCACAAAGTGACTATATAACATGATTACAGATAAAAATGATCTCCATGACACACATGTTGACCTCAAGTCGTCCCTTTATTATAGGTCTATTTCCAATTAAAAAGTTAAAAAGATTGGCCCACAAATGCATTATTTTCTCAACTTTCCTTGCAATCCACTTATTAGATTCCAAATGGTGGTGTGCGCGTTTGGAGGCATTAGATGTGACAGGCCTGATAAGAGCATGTAGCCTTGAGATGACAACGATGGGGTGGAATTTATTGGTATTCTAAACCATTTTTATTGGGGGTGAGTTTGGATTTTATGTTTTTCAAACCCACTCCAACCCGTCCCAATCCATCTAATACATGGGTTGAGTTTGAGTTTTATGTTTAAAACCTGACCTAATCGATGAACCTGACCTAAATTCGATCATTAGGATTTATAAACTATAAATGAAAATCAATTCCTAATATAGTTAAAAAAAATCTCAACTATCATCATTCTTTTTTTGCTCTACATCCATTCATTCACATAATAATATTTGATGATTTAATCGTCTGTCAACATAATAATATAAAATGTTTGATATTTTATAGTATTTTATCTTTCCCTAACATATTAATCAAAAAAATTATTTATTTGATTTTATATGTAATTTTTACATATTTATATTATGTATTAAAAAATATTTTAATTAACTTTCAAATTGTATGCAATGATTGTCATAAACTATTTATGATATATCTATTTTGATATTTTAATATTCAAATTGAAGTTTTTTTTATGAATATAATCCACATTTATGTCAAAATAATTTATTTTGTTATGTAATTTTTTTTATTATATTAAATATAGTGATCGATTAATTCAATTCACTTTAAACAGGGTGGGGGTGGGGTGGGGTGGATATGGATTTTAAGATAGAAAACCTAAAATATAATGAAGTGAATATGAATTTCAAATCGTAAAACCTGAGGTGGGGTAAGGCGGGTATGGAGTCTAACATTATGGAGACAGGTTGGGTTTGGATTATGGTAAACCCGACTCCAACCCAACCCATTGCCATCTCTAGTAGGGGTTGCTGAGTGATAGATTTTAGACCATGTAGGATATTTTAGGATAGACAATTATTCAGTATAGACCAGTGAGATATATTTTTTTTGTTTGGTTATATTTTTCATTATTGTCGTTGAAAAATATAATAATAATAATTTTTTATTGTTTGTTGATGATGGATAAGTTGTGGAAATGTGAGTTAGTTATAAATATCATTTACAAGAAGTGAAAAAAGATGTGGCATGTAGACCCCTGATTTATAAGAATTTATGAAAGATAATTTGACATGTGGTCATTTATAAAAGTATGATAGATTGGGTGGAGTGACATAAATACGATTTGAGGATCTTGAGAACCAATCAATCTAGAGAATAATAGACCAAATCACAAAGAAGACACAAAAAGTTAACGTGGTTTGGCAAGCTTACCTACGTCCATGGAGCACACCAAAGATCAATCAACTATCTTCAAGAGTTCGACTCCCATCCAACTCTGATGAGTGCTAACAATACTTTGCGCACATGATTAGGCTCCATAATATAACAATTTGTGTTTATTCTCCCCATTCTATCCCATTCCACATCTATTGTTCTACCCAAACATGGCTAAATGATTGGAGTTTTTATATATTTCATGTACTGGATATATGTTTATAGGATAATAGATTATAGAAGAAAACTTATTCTCACATTAATGCTTCACAAGGGTAACCTCAACACCCCTGGGAGCATTTGGCGAAGTAGGAATGAGGTGGTCTTCAAGGGCTCGCGCTTCTACATTAAGGATACTTGGAGCAGACGAGACAGTGCATCAGGGAGTGGGGAATAGTGCTTGCTACGGTGGCCAGTGTCACACTGAGCGAGATTTCTTGGCAAGTCACATCGTAGGAGCTATGGCCTGGTCGGTACTCCTGGTGGTTTTGTTCGGTAGAAATCTTATTTACCAATAAACGACTGTTAGGGGTGGCCAATTTTCTTAGTTGCTTTCATTGTCTCCCTTATCTTTCCCCCTATTTGTTTATTTCCCGTATTTTGATATTATCTATTTTTTAAATTTATTGCGAAATAGAATTACCCACAATTTCAAAAAAAAAAAAAAAAGTTAAACCTTCACAATTCATTTATTCATTGATGTACACAACAGAGATATGGAGACCTATTCAAACATTCCCTACACAGAGTACTCCTCTGTTCTTCAAGATTTGTTATGTTACATCTTGCTGATACATCTAGATGTCCAGTCTCATGACATTTATTCATCTCACTCCGAAGAGGAGGTGATTCGGCATATGCAGACTTACACATTGAATGCTCACAACCCGAACACTAATTTTTTTTCCAGATCACCAGCTGAAGCTGATGGACTCATAGTGCAGATTGTTTGCCAGACCAGATGAACAGATGGCCGCAACTTCATGCCGCATCTTCTCTGGGCCGCTAACCATGACTCCAATGCTCTCTTCCTTCATCTCTAATAGCATCTCTGAAACACCCAAAATCCCCACAGATATACTTAGAAATCATGTAACCGTATGTATCCACATTGAAAATGATTTAATGTCATATTAAAAATTGGTTGGACTAAATCAATGTGATGATGCTTATGACAAAAAGCGATTGAAACTATCCTGATATCACATGTTTATCATTTGAGAATGCCACTAATATTTTTTTAGACTTCATTAGAGACTCATCAGACCTGACCACCCATTTTTAAGATCTCAGATTGTATAAAATCTATCAAAAGTATTACTTGGAAAAGTAGGTAAATTCTTTTTATAAGAAAAGATTAGGGTCACTAATATTTCAAAGACGTGATTTCATATCATGTCTTCTTTTGAAGAAATGATTTTGAAAATAAAAAAGTGTTTTTTTTTTGAGAAATTGGTAGTTCATTCATATCGAGCAATTCGAGTATAGATGAGCCGAAATAGGGGAGAATAGAAGACATAAAAACAAAACCGTGATGACACGTAACCATACTCTAAACAAAACAAGCAAGAAACAAGTAAACAAAGCAAAAAACGGACTGGCAGCAGCCAGCAAGAAACGCCTATCCTGAAGGACACACGAGATGTGTACCTCAAGAACACGTCTTGATTCCTAGTCTGCTGGTTTTAAGCCTCCAACCGAATCTAACCCCCCGACGCGCTAATGCTAAAAAGCAGCAAAGACGTGATTTCAAATCACGATTAACTCAAAGTTGAAAACTTGAATTAAAATCACTTCTTCACTTTTGATTTGGAATCAAGATTAAAGACAAGTTTATAATTAAAACTAGACTAGGACAATTTTTGAAATGGGGGAAAATGTGAAAAAAATTCAGTATCTTACTCCGGAGATCAGGCCTTGTGCTATGGTGCAAGGTGGTGGCATGGACCAGGGACTGATGAGGGAGGCTCTCGAGATCCCGGTCCGCGTCATAGAATGACGACCCCGCCGGTGTTGAACTTATCGACAAGTCCATGTTTTGGATCAGGTTAGCCTCTCTAGCATCCTTTCTGTTGTTCCACTGAACCGCGGCTCCACTGGTCCCAGCTATGCATGCACATATGAATAGCAAGTTCAACAGAGCCCTCGACGAGCTTGAGTAGACATAGTTCGTGTTGTGGTCGATTGGGTATATATAGTAGCGGTACGTGATGCCCAGGATCAATAGGAAGGCCACGAAGGACGATGATATGATCGCGCCGAGCCAGAGCCAGTTGTTCGGCCCGAGCACGGGCGAGAAGGGCGCGTCGGATTGGAGCGGCCTGAACCAGACGGTGCGGATGAGCTTCTGTTGGTCTGACTCGGGATTGGCTTTCTCTCTCGTGACCAAGGCCTTGACTTTAAGCGGGAGTTGCGATGTTTCGGAGGGTGCGCCCGTGACGGGGAGGAGTAGGTCGAGCATGGTGAGGTCTAGGGAGTTCTTGAATGCGCAGATGAGGAGGATGTTCGGCATCGGTGCAGCGTGGTTGTCGGCAGTGGTGCTTCTGAAGATGAATTCGCGGATGATGGAGATGAATGGGGTGATGCCGCTGCCCCCGCTGATCATCACCAATGTCTTGTACCTGTGACACAAATTTGCATTTAAGGTTATGCTTTGTTTGATGACCACTACCTATGATCAATTTAGTGACTCTAGTTGATATAAAACAACAATTAAAAGCATAATCAACTATGTCTATTAATAATTTGAAAAATATTTTTATTAGCATTCTTATGCGAAAGGGTGCAGTTATCTCCACTAACTCATTCTTTAAGCCCACCAGCTGAAAAAAAAATTAAAAATCCCAATTTTATGGTGGAGGGGGGTGGTGGTGAGGTGTGTGGTGATGGGAGGAGGAGGGAGAGTTGGGGGGGGGGGGGGGGGGGGAGATGCGCAACAATGACAACAAAGGAGGGAGAAGTGGAGGGGATCATGGTTTGGTAGAGGTGGTGGTGCTGCTGCTGAAGGTGTGGTGTGTGGCGATGGTGGAGGAGGGAGAAGGGGAGGGAGAGGAAAATGAAAAAAAAAAAAAGATGGTGGAATTAGAAGTTTAATTTTTTCATATATATATATATGTAGTGTTAGGTTTACAATTATCATGAAACATGTTAGTGAAATTAGCTGGTGGTAGAGATGGTCAATATGTGCGAAAAATAAGAAATTATTCAATATTCAAATGTCCTAAATGTGCGTGGATAATAATATCAATGTATAAACTCCAAAAAGTCCATTATATTTTATCAAAATTCAATATCATACATGATTATTCATAATCTTAAAAATATAAATAGCTGTTGTACATATTATCATTGTATGATCTCTAAATGAGACAAAATTAACAGTCCTAATTAAAGTTTTGGTTTGAATTCTCTCATCTCTCTAACATATCTTATAAACACCCAAACATGTATCAAAAGTTAATATGTCAATTATTTAAAAAATATCATAATACTCTTTAAACCTGAAAAGATTTCAAGGGCTCCGTACCGGATGGCCCCAGTGGAGTTGATGGTGCTTAAGGAGCAGTTGGAGGAGTTGCTCGAGAAGGGGTTCGCACGTCCGAGTGTCTCTCCATGGGGAGCCCCTGTTCTGTTCGTTCGGAAGAAGGACAGTTTGCTACGTCTTTGTATTGATTACAGGCAGTTGAACAAGCGGACCATGAAGAACAAGTACCCCTTACCACAGATTGATGATCTGTTTGACCAACTCCAGGGAGCGCGTGTCTTCTCAAAGATCGATCTCCGTTCGAGCTACTATCACCTGAAGATCCGGGAGTCGGATATTTTGAAGACGGCTTTTCGTACCCGCCACAGGCACTATGAGTCTCGAGTACTGCCGTTTGGGTTGATGAATGCGTCGGCTGCCTTCATGAATCTGATGAACCGGGTGTTTCGGCCCTTCCTTTACTCCTTCGTGGTAGTATTCATTAATGATATTCTGGTGTACTCAAGGAGTCTTGAGGAGTACGCTGACCATCTTCGCAGTGTCTTGGAGACTTTGGCCCGACATCAGTTGTTTGCCAAGTTCAGTAAGTGTGAGTTTTAGTTGGAGCGTGTGGCCTTCCTTGGCCATGTGATTTTCGGCGAGGGCATATCTGTGGACCTAGACAAGACGCTCGCCATGTCGAATTGGCGGCGACCATCGAACCCCACCGAAATTCGGAGTTTTTTGGGTTTGGCGGGTTATTACCGAGGTTTGTGGAACACACACACACACCTTTTGTGTGCCTCTTCTCCTTCACTTCTCCTCTTCACACACACACAACCAAACAAACAAACATAAACAAAGAAGGGAAGGGAAGAAATAATGCACGACTATGGGAGGGAGAGAGAGAGAGTGCAAAAGTCACTCTTGGGGGGGTGATGAGAAGGGAAAAAGGGGGAGGTACACTTTATCCTAAACTCACCCACACACACTCTAAATAACCAATGGTTTCTTAACAACTAAGCAAGGAGGGGAGTAAGGTTACCAAGGGTCACCATATTCACCAAAATATCTAATTACTATTCCACCATACAAACCAGTAACGACTGAAACCCGGATACGGTTCAGAACTGCACAATTTTTAAAACGTTACCGGAATTCGATGAAATTTTTATGGGTAGTACTAAATGGTACCAGAACCCATAATATGCAGTTAAATTTTCAATCGGAGTACTCGAACTCACACAGATAGCTAAAAGTCTAAAATTTTAGCGACCCCGATTGAAAAAAAGAAAAAAAAATGGCCAGAACTGACCCAAATGTAACCAATAGGCTAAAAGTGACACATATTTAACAATGCGTTCGGCAGATGTACTAATCGTGGGAGTGTACCAGAAATATTATTACAGACCCGAATACACAATCATTGTCCTGTGAGAGCCAAGTCAACACGCATGATTTACAAATACATTACTCTAGGATTATTGACAGCCTCACACTCGCCAACCGCCGGACGGAACGCTCCACGCATGCAAGACCACGCCACAGGGAAGCTCCAGCTCCACGCCCAACAATGCCCCTGTAAAAGAAATAGTACACGCGGGGTGAGCTACAAGCTCAATGAGTGGCTGGAAACCAAATACCATTACAACAATATGATATTAAGGCAATTTCCTTTCAAGAAAATACATGGGTAGAAACATAAAGGATAACAAGCTGTCACGGGTCGGCGCGACCATACCTCTTGGGACACTCGGGGAGGAACAATTGTTAACCATAACACTTGGTGTTACTGGATAACAAGATATGACGAGTCCATCCGCTATGAGGTAGAGATATACTATGATACCTCAAGCGTTAGGAGCAACATACCCAGAGTATACTCGATGGGTACTTGGGTCACGTGACGACGTGACTTCAACTCATCCTCACCCTCACCCCGAAGGGTGACACGGGACTGTTGGAAGACAACATTTTGCTATACACCCTTTGTGATCCGGTAGCCCTCTCCCGAGTAGCCTAAGTTACAGACATTGTTGATATTTTTATGCTTCCACTTTTCAGTTGATTTATCAGTTATCATTGCTTGCCAGCTTGTGTGTTATTTATTAGAGTCATTGTTGACCTCTTGTACTTGATAGCTGATACTTTACATATTTGCCACGTCTCAGGGACGACCGCTCTGGGGCGTGACAACTTAGCTCTTAAGAAAGGGGGGAGTAAGGTTACCAAAGTTCACCACATTTACCAAAATATCTAATTATTATCCCACCAAACAAACCAGTAACGACCAAAACCCAGATATGGTTCAGGACTGCATAATTTTTAAAACATTATCGGAATTCGATGAAATTTTTATGAGCAGTACTAAATGGTACCAGGACCTATAATATGCAGTTATATTTCTAACCGGAGTACTCAAACTCAAGAAGATAGCTAAAGTCCAAAATTTTAGCGACTCCGATCGAAAAAAAAATGGCCAGAACTGACACAAATATGACCAATAGGCTAAAAGTGACACATATATAGTATTCTTCCCCCCTAAGGAAATTTTATCCACAAAATTTAAAATAAAAACATCTAGGAAAGGAAAAGATGTGGATAAGCATCACGCACAGCGTCCTCGGGCTCCCAGGTGGCCTCAGCACCAGAACGGTGCTGCCAACGCACCTTAACCAACCGGACGGTCTTGGTGCGGAGCTTCTTCTCGCGTCGGTCCAGGATCTCAATTGGCTGCTCCACGAATGACAAGTCTGGCTCGAAGATGAGCAGCTCAAACGGGATGACGTGGGTAGGATCGTGGACGTAACACCTCAGCTGCGAGATATGGAAGACGTCATGGGCTTGAGCCAACTGTGGGGACAAGGCTATGTGATAGGCCACCTCTCCAATCCACTGAAGGATGAGAAACGGGCCAATGAAACGTGGACTCAGCTTGCCCCGCACACCGAAACAGAAGATGCCCTTCGACGGGGACACCTTCAGGAAAACATGGTCACCAACCTCGAAGGCGAGCTCACGAATCGTTTGACCTTCTCTGAGGTCTGACGGACGATCCTCGGCCCCTCCAACTAGCTCTCTCTGACCTCATCCCAATAGAGGAGATCTGCACCTACGGCCGTAGAGTGCCTCATACGGTGCCATCTGAATACTCGAGTGGTAGCTGTTGTTGTAGGCAAACTCCACCAACGGGAGATGCCTCTCCCAACTTCCCCCGAAGTCGAGAATGCAGGCACGCAGCATGTCCTCCAGGGTCTGAATCATCCTCAACGACTGGCCGTCTGTGTCACGCCCCAGGACGGTCGTCCCCAAGACGTGGCAAATATATATAATATCAGCAAATCCATACACAAGGTCAATGAACACTCTAACACAACATTCAAGGCAGTAAAGCAATTACAATGTAGCTGACATAATATATATATATATATATAGGGAACCGATTACGTGCGGTGTGCGGTCGGTGCGGTGCGCGATCACGGGCCGTCGATCACGGGTCCATCGCATCGGACGGTCGGGTGCGATTCACGTCGACCGTTGGATGCGATGGACCCGCGATCGAACGGCCCACGTCGTAAACCGCACCGACCGCACACCGCACGTAATCGCGACCATATATATATATATATACATGTAGCGGAAGCTTAAACGACTAAGTCTGTAACTCAAAGACATATTACAGACTAGAGTACATAATCAACTGTCCTGTGAGAGCCAATATGAAACAAACGACATCAACACACAAGTACTATGCACAAGCACGAGTAACAATACATACAAGGAAATAGGGGGATGTTGTTGGCCTCTTGCTCGCAAGACATAAAACACGAACGTTGCTCTGCTACTGGTACTGCGCCTAGGGGAGCTCCTCCCTCAGATCCGACTGAGCGACAACTGGAGGAAAATATATATGAGGGGTGAGCCACACGCTCAGTGAATGAAATAATCCATGCAACACAACTCATATTAACATTTCAAGTAAGTCAAATTCCAACAGATGGAAACAACTACTTATGCTGGTGGGTCGAGTATCACCCGGAGCCCACCACTCCCGCACCCTCACCCCCACCGGGTGACATAGGACTTTAGGGATAAGATCGACTGTTCCTACACCATTCGTTATCCGGTAGCCCTCTCCTGGGGAGCCTCTCTACCTGGTAGCCTCTCCATGACTGTTATCTCTACCTTATGGGTGCCCCACTGTCTCATGAATAGTGTCTCAGAGCACCCCACAGGGCGGCTACAAGCCGGGTAGCTTCAACACGGAACCGACGAAGGGGAGAATACTCAACACTCACAAATACGATCCTCATAGATTCATCGTCATCGATCGTCATACATCGAAAAGGGGTAACGAATTCTCATGAATTCCCTCAAGGGCGCATAACTCAGATGCGGAGAAAACATATCATTCGTAGTGTCAATGTCATGGTATGACCCCAAAATAGGTCATACACTTGTCTAAACTCATTTAGACAAGATTCATGGCTCACATATGTATAAATAAATATACAACATATAATTTATTAATCTAAGAATTAATCATGGAAGCATTTAATAATATAATAACAAGGCTATAATATTTTCTAAGGCATGCTTACACTTATGCTTTTCATACATAGGCTAAGGACATGCTTAGGCTAAGTGGGGGCATGTAAGAATCAATGTTATGCTAGCATATGACATGATGTATAGACAAGCATAGGTCCCTATTCATGATACTAGCATGTATAATCCTAGCATATTATCTTTAACATGACATGGATGCAACATAGCAAGTCTACGTGCAAACAAGGTTAATATGCAGTTATGGTGCCCCAGGGGAGGGCAATGCAAGTCTACGTGCATCGAACGCCTCCCAACTGGGTTGGATCGACCCACTCACCGTAACCTGAGTCGATGTGTGACCGTTCGCCAAGATCTGCACAACAAGGGCATAAAAAATGGTGAGTATAACAACATAAAAACACTTAAAATTAACTAAAAATACCTAAGACTTGGACATGCACACATATGGGCTCGAACGCATGCGAGCACGCATGAACGCACACATGTTCGAGTGCTCCGACACCTACCCGAGCCCTCGGGAAGTCACACGCGTGGCCCCCGCACACGCACGCACGTGCACGCACGCGTGCACGCGCTCCCGCGCCCAGGCACCCAGCCGCGCACCCGAGCGCACTCGTGCGCACGCCCGCGTGCCTGCGCGTACGTGCGCGTATGCCAGCGCACCCCCGGTAGCGCGTACGGCAACACACCCCCGACAACACACCCCAGGAGAAGACTGGACCTCCGAAGCTTCCGGAGCAGCAGGGGTCTCTCGAACCGGAGACGCAGCCATCGCGTATATCCCATGACTCTGAGACGTCGAAGGACGAGAAGCACGACTGAAGATGGCCCAGGTAGCCAAGGAAGCCGAGATAGAATGCTCAGGCTCAAGAGGGAGAAGGTCGAGGTCCGCCTCGGTCATGGCCCCTTCGCCAACCAACTTCCCTCGCATGGCCTCCCAAAGGTGGACTTGCTGCATATCACGATCCCTCCTCTCCAACCTCTGGCGAAGACGTGTCTCCACCCCTCTCGACCGGTCCTCGACCGCCCTCAACCTCTCCTCGAGCTCCCGTGACCTCGCCTCCGCGACTCGGAGCCCATCTTCGCTCAATCAGAGATACCCCAATTTTGACTGTCCAGAAAGGCTAAAATACTTCAAGTAACACTTAGAAATACCCACGTTTGGACATCAAATAGAAAACAATTCTCGGAAAACCCTGAACCAGAAAACCCCAAACACGTGAAAAACCTAGGGCCCTGGAAGGGGGCGGCTAACCCTAACTAGCCACCCCATCCCAGGCGGCTAGTTTCAACTAGCCGCCTCCCTAGCCGACCCCAAACCGCTTCCCTGGATGGGACATAAAGCAGCATTAAATACTGATCATTGCGGTGGGTCATGACCTTTAGCCGCCCCACCTTGGCCGGTTCAATCCAAGTAACCGACCCAAGCCACTGCTTGTCAGAGATGAGACGTTTGACAGGTCATGATGGGGGGGGCTACCAGGAAGTAGCTGCCCCATCTTGCACGGCTAGTTTCAACTAGCCGCCCTTCACCTGGTATGTGACAGAAGAAATAGAGAATTAATGAGGGTTCTAATCAAACACATTATTACCCAAGACATTTTATTATCCACTGGACAAACCCCTGCCTCTTTTTTACTATAAATAGAGGGAGTTCAAAACATTTCTAACATATTCCCAATTCACCTTCAACCCACAACAATTCACAATCAATCCCAATCCATCATCCACATCCCAATTTCCATACCCACAACTTGAAATCCATAGAGAGAGAGAGAGAGAGAGAAAGTCCCATTTGAGAGAGAAAAACTCATTCCTTACACAAAATCACCATGTAAATCCACCCTCCAAAACCCAGCTTAACCTCTGCCAAAACCAAACCCATTTCCTACCCAGGTTCTGCCCAGGTTGACCCAGACCCTGGACGGCCTAACCTAACTAGCCGCCCCGTGCCTAACGGCTCAAACCCACTAGCCACCCCCCACCTACACCCTCATTTGTCCCAAGACTCCTCTAGTCAAGCCAAAAGCAGAATAGGATTACCTGTTTTTCACCTCTGTGTATGGTATATTCGTGTCTCAGAGCGGAGACCCCACAAACTCCCCCACGTAGGCGATCAAATCCCACCCAACTTTTCCTGCTTTTCAAAAAAGCAGGTGACGATCACACACACACCAAAATCCCCTTGAGCCGCTATCGTGCGCCTCAACCGGGAATGAGACCCCACCACCCTTCTGAGAGACGATCTGATCGAGCCCGCCAAGGCGCGCACTAGATCCGAATCCCTGAAGAACCCCCACACACGCTGAAACACGGATTCTTCGGCACCCGATCGAATCCCACACCGATAAATCTGGCGATCACAGTGGGACCCCCTTCGTGAAAAATAACAAAAAGGTAATCCTTTTTTGCCTCCCTTTTACAGTTTGACTAGAATGCTATCAAACCTCTAGGAAGGTTAGAATTTTCTGCCCCTCGAATCAGATCCTCCTCTATTCTGTATTACAACATCTTTACTGTTTTGTAAGTCGCAAACCGCTGCGCAATCCTTTATTGCTTTGTAAGTCGCACACCGCTGCACAATCCTTTACTGCTTTGTAAGCCGCACACCGCTGTGCAATCCTTTACTGCTTTCGTAAGCCGCACACCGCTGTGCAGTCCTTTACTGCTTTCGTAAGCCGCACTCAGCTACGTAATCCTAATATATCAAAACACCCTTAAGTGGTGATTATATTTTTTCTAAATTCTTTAATCTCTTTTTTTATTGCTTACCCCGTGAAATACTTTTTACACACGATTATAAACTCTGTGTATGTTATTCACTCGTACATTGTTATTCATTCTCTCTATTTTATATATCAACCCTTATTATGCATCTTATGTATACTATTAAGAGTCGGTTTGGTAATTCTAGTTGAGGATAAGAATTCTTCTTTTCAAATAATCTAGTTTAGGTAGATTTTGTGGTAATTGATATATTTAGGAATGAATACATAAATGAATTATTCCAAATACAATTTTTCTAAGTAGTATGATAAATTTTTATGAATGTCTCTGTTTAAAATTAATTTTATATCAAAGACATACATAAATAATGATTTTTTTTGTACTTCGTGTAAAGCCCCCCTAGAGAAATTCCGGCTCCACCACTGCATATAATATAATATATAATAACAAAACCTCTAAAATGATTGATTTGGGTCATATAGAGAGATTACTATTTTGTAGAAAAATAGATTTTTGGTGTAGAATAACCTAACAAGGGTTAGAGAGATGTTAATGATTTAATTACACAAGGATATATTAGTCTTTTGCATTTCTAAAATTGTAAAATGAGACCTTTTTAGGTATAATTTTACAAAGTGACTGAGTTGGGTATTTTTAACTTTTAAGAGATTTTTTTTGTCATTTTCTCTTAAATAAATCTATTTTGTTTTAAAAAAAAAGAAAAAAAAGAGACCCGTGTTTTATTGAGAATCAATGGACCGTATTCGAGCTTCAAAATGGAGTCTTGGGTACGGGGGCGTTACACCACCCCTTTCACATCCTAACCCACCCCGTTCCACCAAAAAAGGGAAAACATGGACGGCGACATCGGCGACTGCAAGTACATTGGGATCCCCCTCCGATCACCGACAACGACTGCCTAGGGTAGTGTTGGCAATGAAGGCATCCGGCGATGGATCGAGCCGGTTGAGGAGGTGTTTGAAGGGGGACACCATTTTGGAGAAGATGGCATCAATGAAGCCATCGAAGTCGGTAGCGTGGCCGTGTTCGGATGGAAACGCTTGAGAAGCCATCGAAGTCGGCAGCGCGTCCGTGTTCGGATGGAAACGCTTGAGATCGATTAGAATTGAGAGTTCTCTAATTGAGGAGTTGTGTCGGCGGAGAAGATCAGGGTGAGCCACTCGTCGATGGCGACGACATGACGGTGAGGGGGGTGAGGGCGACGGTCATCATCGTCATCGAAGAAGCTGAGCATGGCGTTGACGTGGCCCCTGCCAGGGTAGGGAACCATTACAATGTGGATGGGGGGGGGGTTCTCCCCATCGTCGTCCTTCATAGACTCTCTGACTGGGATTGGGGTTGGTTAGGATGTGAAGGGGTGGGTTGTGAAGAGGTGAGATTGATTTGTTTTAAATACATAAAAAAATCAATAATGATCTACAGGCCCGTATAGGCCCCATGAGGTGGCATAAGTATTAATACCTATTTTGTCCTTTCTGTCTTTTTTCAATAATTACTCCCCATAATCAATGAGTTGATTACAATGACTGATGTGTTATGGTTTTTTAAATTTCTTTAGATGATCAAATCCCATGATTTTTTATAATTAATAGTCTTTCTCTATTTTGCATTTGCTTTATGACCATCTACGACTTCTTTTTCTTCTCCACCTAAAATAAAATTTGTATTTGGGTCACATTCCTTGTTTTGCATTTCTAACAATTTTTATTATTGAATTTGATGTTAGATGTTAAATTCGATAACTCTTTTACAACATTTTTTTAAGAACACATAGAACTATATCAGAAGGTTGTTTTGGAGGTTTTTCCAGCATTGATTTGTTTTTCGGAGGACTTTTCAGCCTCTGATTAGATTAGCAAATCATAATTGAACGCTTAGATGTCGTTTCCAATGTTTGTCGATTCAGGTGTGGTCTTTTATTTTTTTGTTTGTTTTGCATTTGTTACAATTTTATTTGTTGAATTTGGTGTTAGATGTTAAATCTGATAGCCTAAATCTGGGGCATTTGATCTTTAAAATTATTTAACAATTGCATTAAGAAGTCAATTACATTGTGGAATGTAATTAACTTTTAATTGTTTTATATAAATGAAGTCAGTTACATTTACATATGTAACTGACTTTTAATGAAATTTATTGTTAAAATTAAGTTACATTGTATAAATGTAACTGAATGTTATTCTGAACTCTAATTTTATACTGTGATTTGTGTTTCATTTATGCATTTATTGAAAAAAAATTACATTCATCACAAATACTTTGTTTGATGATTGGAATAAAAAATTACAAATTAACAACAGTGTTTAAAAAAAATGTTGATTAATCATCGTTTTCTGGTTGAATGAGAGGCCACAAACAAAAATTTGATCTTTTTTTTGTGTTTTTGATAAAATGAGTTTTTTTGAATGATTTCGCTTTTCAATTTCTCTTTAAGAAACCTAGATGATTTGAATTTCGGTTCTGTTTCATAAATATAATTCATGGTTTTTTTGTTTTGTTTTGAAAAAATAGGTTTCTTGAAATGAATTGAATATGTTGATCTGTTTTTCAAAAAAGGTGGAAATGGTTTTAATGAGGGAGAAAATTGTGGAAGGAGAGTGATATTGTATTTTACATTTTTAATATTTTTTAAATGTCAAACAAACAACAAATGAGATAATGATACCTCATGGCGCTTGTGAATGAGGCTTAAATATTGGGGCCTGTGTAGCGGGACTAAAAAAAAATAGAAAAATGTTAGACTCATTCACATTCATCAACCAAAACTCAGACCTCACATGTTTTCATTTTAAAAAAATAGTAAACATCATCTAATGAGGTATATGTTTTAATAAAAAATGTATATCGCTCTATTTCGAATTGAATGAACTCATTTTTAATAAGTGTAAGAAAATATTTAATATAATATATATAACATCAAACTAGGTATATGCTTCACTGGATTTCTAAAGTGGTATATAGGTCTGTGTTTTGGACTGAGAAAAAACTGAGTGTAACAACACTCAAAAAAATATATGGGGTGGGTTGAAGAGTTGATGGGGTGGTAATAGCTGTTCCTTTTAGATTTTTACCTTCTATTAATATAAATTTGATTGCTTACCATTACAGTAAAAAAGAAAAGAATGAATGTGTCAACCCTTTTTTTTTATGTGTGGTCCTTTTTTTTTTTTTTTTTACTGTTTTATGTATATTTATTTTTCAGATAATTAAAAATTAACATTATTACCATCGGAGTGTAAATATGGATCACCCCCGGACCCAGACTATTTGTTTCATAACCCCATAAGCTTCTCGTGCTCGGGAACCATAAACAATTTATAAATAAACCCCCGTTCGTGCCTGCGAAACCCTAGCTCTCTCTACACTCGTGCTTTCATCTCACGAGTTCACCAATGGCAGAAGAAGGGGCTTCGGACGTTCACGACCCCCTCCCAATCGATGAAGTTGCTCACGATGCATCGCTCTCTCCCCCTCCGCCAACGGAGACACCGGCGGTGGCGGAGACGGAGCCCGAGACCCTCGACGATTCACAGCTCCTCGTCAACCCTGTTGAGGCGGCTGAAGCCGCCGAAGACACTCACGACACATCGCCCCCATCCCCTCCGCCTGCGGCGACACCAACGACGGGTGCGGAGGCAGAGCCTGAGAGCGACATCGGCATCGACGATATGAACGATTCGCGGCTTCTCACCGACGCTGTAGAGGCGGGTGAAGACACTCAAGACATATTGCTCTCCCTCCCTCCACTGACGGAGGCAGCATCAGTGGCGGAGACGGAACCTGGGAGCCTTATCGGTGTCGATAATATGGACGATTCACAGTTCCTGACGGTGACAGAGGCAGAGATGGAGTCTGAGAGCCTCATCGGCATTACTTCTGTTGAGGCTGCTGGAGCCGCCGAAGATACTCATGATTTATTGCTCTCCCCGCCTCCGCCCATGGAAACAGCGATGGGGACGGAGATGGAGCCTGAGAGCCTCATCGGCGTCGATGACATGGATGATTCACAGCTCCTTGCCAATGCTGTTGAGGTGCCTGGAGCCGCTGAGGATGGTGGTGAGGAAGCGGATGAGGTGGTGGTGGAGGCGTTGGAGGAGGGGACAGATTCAGAAAATGCGGAGGTGTTAGCAATGGAGGAGGGGATGGAGTCAGAGGCGGTGGAGACGGTGGTGATGGAGGAGGGGACAGAGTCAGAGGCGGTGGCAATGGAGGAGGGGACGGAGTCTGAAGTGGCGGAGGTGGCAAAAGGGAGGAAGGGAAGTGGCGGGAAGAAGAAGCGGGGTCGACCAACAAAGGCCCAGATGCAACCATCGCTGCCCTTGAAGAAGAAGAAGAGGGAAGAGGAGGAAGTTTGCTTCATCTGTTTTGATGGGGGCAATCTCGTTGTCTGCGATCGGCGGTGTGTTTTTTCCCCATCCTCTCACTTGTACCTCTCTGATGTTTGCTTTTGGGGAATTCTGTCTGTTTTTTCTTTCTCTCTCTTGTATGATGATGGTTTGGTTTTCTCTGGTTCCAGGAACTGCCCGAAGGTTTATCACCCATCATGTGTCAATCGGGATGAGGCTTTCTTCCGATCAAAGGGTCGATGGAATTGTGGTATGGTCACCATCTCTCTTTGACACACACGCGCACACACACATTCAAGCCAGCACATTGAGTACTTCTATGTTACTTTCATGCCTTATTTTTTTCTGTCACAGCATTTGTTTTGTTATTAAGGAATATTGTGGGTCTTGCCTTTGTTTTTTCCCATGAATAGGTTTATTGCTGGAAGCAAATTTGAAATTAAAGGATTTCTTTTGTTATAGGAAAGGTGGGACTTAGCACCTGTAATTTTATTAAAGATTAGAAAGGCTTGGGGTTTTAACAATAATATGAGAAAATATCTCCTCAGTGAATACAAAAACAAAAAGCAAGGAATATACCATGAAACTTCCTTGCCAATGCAAGATGGCTGAAATTGCTCCCACCCTACGAAAACAGCAATTTAAAATGCTATAAACAGGAGCACACCACCCTTCCTCCTTACTTTAACTTTAAAATGCTTTCTTACTTTATGTCCAAGACAGATGAGTGGTTTTTCAAGTTTCAATGTAACGCCAGGCTTACAAAATAAGATATTGTTCACTTTGCCCCATAATGGACTCGCGGCTTTAAAACACATCTTGGTGTACAAAAGCTGTGTTCAAATATAAACTCAGATTATCTTACCCCATTAGGCGATGTGAGACTAAATCTCTAGTGCAGGTTTTCACCTCACCCAATCTATAGGCCTCTTGGCTATCCTGACCCACCAACCCTTCAATGGACCAAGCATCATAATTACCCCCCCACCCCGGCCACATGTCCTCATGTGGGTTCATACCACCATATAATGGACATACTTTGTTACCGATTGTGACGCCCCATGCTTACACAATAAGATATTGCCCGCTTTGCCCTATAGACCCACGGTTTTAAAACGCGTCTTAGTGTATAAGAGTTGTGTTCACGTATAAGCACAAATTATCTTCCTTCATTAGGTGATGTGGAATTAAACTCATGGTGCATGAACTCACCTCACTCTCTTCCTCACCCTCACCCAATAATATATGGGCCTTTTGGTTATCCCGAACCACCAACCTCTCAACAGACCAAGTGTCACATTCAAATTCACAATGATCTTACATCTGTTCATTTTGGGTTGCACATCAGAGAATTGCTTCTCCTGACTTATGAGGAGTGCAATGAATTGAAGATGGTGGTCATTTATTTTTTCTTATGAAGGTGGGAACACCTCACCTGCATGTAGTTTACAAAATAGAGTGCACTTGAAGAGCTAGGGCCTATGTGGGACATAAATGTTACCTCCTAGGAAGGGGAGGAGATGCCGTATGTCCATAAGAGAAACCAAAAGGCACACATCTAACACCTGCTTGAGTACAAACCCCACAAAATCTTACATAAGCCAGCCTCTTTCCAACTCAAGAGAACATAAAATCAAGCCCCAAAGATATATTCTCAATAGTGTTGTCTCATGCATGTCACAATCCCACCGATTTTCTCATGTTGGCACCTATCATTTACACTTCTTTACTAGTTAAAAAAGTATACTACAATACTAATATAGTCGTAGAATTTATATCCATTATGGATCTTGAGTCTTAGCAATTTTTCTAGTATGCAGCTATGTTGTCTGATGATTTCATTAATACGACAGTCATTTTGCTACATAGAACTAAGATATAAGCTTTCCTGTTTTTTGACAAAATTATCATCAATATAAATTTGTCTGTATAAATATTGTTAGATATGAAGATTCTTTTTGTTTAACTGGAAGTGTTTTCTCAGTTTTTTCAACTGATATTTTCTAATGAGGGTGGTCCTCTTTTCGAGGTATGATAAGTACACAGTCATTCTGATGAACACTTTAAAGCTTGAGGCTAAATTTTCTTTAATCAGAGGGAATGATGCGGATGGATTTCAATGATGATGAAGAGGAAAAAATAAAAATTATTTTTATTATGCAGAGTGTGTTATATTTAATGTTATTGGCATATTAGAATTTTCTTTGTCCTGGTTTAGAGTTCTTTTTGGACAGCTGTATCATCTCTTCTTTTTTAATACAATAGAAGAATAGTGGGGAGTCCCCCTCTCGGCTTGTGGTAGAAACCTCCTCAACCACGAGTCTCTTTGTATGCTTTGGGCATTTGCTCTTAATGAAATTCATGGCTAGTTCATACCATTCCCCTAATAAAAAAAAAAAGGTGGCCACCTGTAGTTTTATTAAAACAGTCGGTAAACTCCTTCAAGTCTTGTCCCATTGTCATCATTCCTCAAGCTGCAATTTGGTTCCTGTGGCTTACCAGAAATGATAAAGTTTCAACAGCAAGGAACATTATGTGGAGAATACTTTGGTCTTCAGTGTTCTCTTTCCTGAAAGCTTGGCATACTCACATTTTAAAGTCAGATTATTTAGATACCATGTGAGGGCACCTTTAAGGTTCAATGTGGATTTCTACGAGATGGGTACCGAACAGGGACCTTTCTGATGTTGCTCACTCTTCCATTTTCTTGTTTCTTTTGTAACCCTTTCATACGCTTGTGATTTCGAGCTCTAGTGAAATTGGACCACAACTAAAAATGAACTTTTACAAGGAGGGAACATTAAGGCCTTACCTCCAAAGAAAAGAAAAGGTGAAGATATGGTGTCTCCATGAAAGGAATGAAAAATTATATGTTCACAAATGCCTCTATCTTTTACCTATTCAAGGAGAGATTGCTAGTTTCATGTATCCTGAGCCTTTAGACTTTGAAGAACACCATTCAGAGCTATTTTATGTCTATATATGCAGAATTGGTATGTTGCTCATTGAGCATATTATTCCTTGCATCATTAGAAAATGTATTGATCGTAAATGTTTTGTAGAATGAAATGTCTCTTGGTTCTTGTTAAAATTTTTAATTGGTGCCTTACTCTTGATAATTTTGTCAGTTACAATACATTTTATTTAATTAGAACTTCTGTTCATTTGAACATATGTACTTTTTATTGACAAGTTTATCTGTAGCATTCTTTTAATTCTCACATCGTTTATGCAATGCATGTTTGTTTCAGGTTGGCATATATGTAGCATTTGTGAGAAGACTGCCCATTTTATGTGTTATACCTGTACATATTCCTTGTGCAAGGGGTGCATCAAAGAATCTGGATTTTTATGTGTAAGAGGGAACAAAGGCCTCTGTGAAACTTGCATGAGAACTGTAATGCTGATTGAAACAAATGAGCCTCCTAAAGAAGGAACGGTCTGTCCTTTGCATTTTCTGATATTTCCATCATATTTTTTCCCCTTATTCTTTAGATGCAGCTGAGTTATTTTTTTCATGCATATCTGTCAGCTTTTCAATATATGCTTAACAACAAATGTGGTGTTCATGGATTGCATAATGTCTTACCTATGTTTTATTTTCTTTATTTCTATGTTCTTTGGTGTAAGAATATATGCTGGTTCTTTAATCGATAAACATATATTTGCTTTCAGCAAAAGATTTAGGTCAGCCTATGCTGAGAAATATCAGCTTAGATTCCCAAGGGTGGTTGTAGTTGAAGTTGCTTGGATGCTTGCTTTCTTCTTCCACAGAACCCTTTTTTTTAAAATGGAGCTTCATATTATATATAATGTTGCCCCCCGAACAAGAGGAGACGGGGATCTTTAAATGAAAAAAAAAGTAGAATGATAAAGCAAAAGTAAAGGAAAAAGAGGAGGATAGCACTCTTCTAACAACTACAACCTGTGGAAGAGCTCCCCAATCATGGAAGAGTTTGAGTTCTCTCCGATTAAAGAAGCCCAAGACCAAAGAAGACCCACAATTGTCGACCATATGTTTGAGTTTTCCCCATAGATATTACTGGTTCTTACTTAACATTTATTCAGTCTGGTAGCTAGATAAGTTATTAACAATCTTGATTGAATTGTATTTCGTGATCAATTTGTGCTTTAAGCAGTGAACTATTAGAAAACTTTTTTTTGGCATCTTATTATCGAATTTATCTTTTCTACGGAAGTGGAACCAGAGCAGTTGATGAATGAAATTCTTTGTGTTCTGTTTGTGATGTGCTGTTCTATCTGGTTGGATAGAAAACAATCTTTAGTCACTATCTCAAGGCATAGATGGCAAACCAAGCTATGGTGCTTTTGAACATTTGGCTTTCTTAAGCTGTATATAGTTGCTTATGTGTACCTTATATAGAGTGGTCTTGATAACAATCTTATGGATTGACCCCGTGGTACAATTTTTTGTTTTTTGTGGTGAGCTTCCCACTTACCTCAGAAAAATATTATAATTTTTTTTGTGTAAATCCATGGTAATCTAGATACAAAGCTTGTGAAGTCCCAAAATCTTCACAATATTTTTCTCTACTACTCTCGACTTTGTGAAAATTTTAAATACCAGTTGCTTTGTGCTTCATGTTTTACCCAGTGAAACCCTGGCAACAAAGAAAGATAAGTACCTAGCCTACCATTTCATTTAAAAAAAAGAAAAAAAAGAAAGAAAGATGAGAAAAGGAGTAGAACTACATGAGAAGATTGAAGAAGTTGATCCCCAATCCGAACTGTTTTTATTGTAAAACAATAGTACTATTTTTTGCCCTTGTTCTCTGTTAGGTTTTCTTCTCACTATATTTCTCTAGGATAAAAGCAAAATGGATAGAATGTGGGTATCCATTTTCTACTCTGTATCATTTTGGTATGTGCACACACAGAGATCTTATCTGATTTGGATATGGACTGAAATATGGCTGTATAAGGTTTTTGTCAGACATGTTTGGTATGGTTTGGTATTAACAAATGGATTCTGATATATGTATATATGTTTATAGCTTGTAGACCTGGTGACATGTGACCCAATACCACATTTGCTAAATTTTAACTCGTACCTCATGATAGATGACAGTCACTTATCAGGATAAGATCACTGTTTTTAAATGAAATGATAAGACCATTTTTTTTTGGGGGGATAGCAATTTTATCCTTGATCAATGGCAGAGTGGAAAAGCAGAATTAAGATGAAAGTGAAACTCTTCCTTCTTTCCCTGCTCACCTAGATTTGTAAGAATGCTTTGTCAAATTGCTCATACACGATCCTCCTTGAATTCATTTAAAAGGAATATTGATATTACTCATATGCAGTTTATATATGTAAATATGAGTATAGAGCTTGTTGCTTTTTTACCTTACTATTTCATGCTATTGATTGGTATACTGCTGTTGATTTTCTTCATGATATATAATGATCTGTGTGCCAAAAATTCTCATGTTTCTGTTTGTATGTGTTCAGAATCTTTATCTAGATTGATGTTTGTCCATGTCTACAATATTCCTTTCTTGCTTATTTCTATCCTTTTCGAACTTGTGTCGATAGGCTGGAGTAGATTTCAATGACAAAAACAGTTGGGAGTACCTGTTTAAGGATTATTGGTTAGATCTGAAGGGAAAGCTATGTCTAAATTTGGAGGAGGTTACTGGTGCTCGAAATCCATTCAAGGGGTCTGCTGTTTCAAATGAGGAATCTTCAGATGAAAATTATGAAGCTAAAAATGATTTGGGTTCCAGTTCTGATAATTCTTTGAAAAATATTGGAGGAAATGATTCTAGAAGAAAAAAGGTTAAGAGAAAACGAAAGTCCTCTACCAAAAGGGAAGGCTCTGTTAAAGCAGTTGGTGATGATGGAACCTCTGCTCCAGAAGACACAGGATGGGCTTCGAAGGAGCTCTTATATTTTGTTGGTCACATGGAAAATGGTGATAAATCTGTTCTATCTCAGTTTGATGTTCAAGCACTTCTACTTGAATATATAAAAAGGAACAACCTTCGTGACCCTCGCAGAAAAAGTCAAATAATTTGTGATGCGATGCTTGAAAATCTGTTTGGAAAAGCGCGGGTGGGACATTTTGAAATGTTGAAGCTTCTTGAATCTCATTTTCTTATAAAAGAAACCTCTCAGGTTTCAACAGACGACACTCAAGGTGACACTGAAGATACTGATGCTCTTCAAATGGGTGCTGAAGAAAACAGCGATACAGCAGACAAGTCAAGTTCAGAGAGGAGAAGAAAAGGGCGTAAAAAAATTGATGAGAAAGAATCACAGACTAATATCGATGATTATGCTGCAATTGATACGCACAATATCAATTTAATTTATCTGCGCCGCAATTTGGTGGAAGAACTACTTGATGATGTTGATGAATTTCAGAGCAAAGTGGTTGGCACTTTTGTGAGGATAAGGATTTCTGGTTCGGCCCACAAGCAAGACATGTATAGGCTCGTGCAAGTTGTAGGTAAATTATTCTGCTTGTTTGTTCCTCATCTCCTCCTTTTTCCATGAGTATCAAGTTACAACCTCTTACGATGGTGCAACTTTCCCCTTTGCATATAGGAACTGGCAAGGCAGCAGAAAAATATAAAACTGGGAAAAGGTCAACTGATATCACACTGGAGATACTAAACTTGAACAAGATGGAAGTTGTCACTATCGATACCATATCTAATCAGGACTTTACTGAGGTAACTAACTGGATTGGTGCAACATGATTTTGTTTTTTCTCCATAACTTGCTGATTGCAAAGCAGGAAATCTTCTATTATATATACCAACCAAGAATGAGAGAGAAGTTTATCATGTTCATCAATTTTTTTTTTTTCAAATTCCCCTTCATTAATTTTACTCTCACACCATAGTTGGAAGCATTCACTATCCAATCATTCCATTTTTCATCTTACCCGGAAGATCATTTTTCCTTCCTAATTATTATCACCTTTTGCAAATCCAAATTATAGCATTTCCTTCACTAATGATGCATGCATCTTAAATCTCCCCCTTCTTTATAAGAGTATTAAAACAGAAATTTAACTTAAAGTCAAATCAAAATAAATAATCTTCATCAAATCTAATTGATTGTACCACCTAATTGTAAAAACATCTGATTATTTTACTAAAATATTCCCGAGAATGTTTTTGTCACCAAAAAAGTCCCTAAAATTTGGGTTTTCTTTTAGGTCAGTGTAAAATCTGGTAATATTCAAACTGAAGTCCTCAAGTGTACAAGTCAAACTGTAAGGCATGGAAAAATTTAGTGGTGGTGTAGAACCACTCTGACAGAATGGTCTATTCCCCCCCCCCCCCCTACAAGTCTAAAACTGTAAGGCATGGCAAAATTTTGGTGGTGTAGAATCACTGACATGAAAAAAAATGATAGTGGTATAGATCCTTATACTTTAAAGCATATGATTAACACATCCTTATTTTGGATATGTACATGAACCAACGTTGGGGTTTAATGACAATGTTAAAATTAATGGGACAGAATTGCATATATCACTGGAGCTTTTGGATACCACCGGGTGCAATTTCAATAATACATCATTGCATTCAATATAGAAAATTGATATTCCCTCTACCTCATGGTCCTCTATATAACCCTATGGTGACACTCAATAATTAAATTTTCTGTTGGACATTCCACATTAGTAATCCCATACATATCAAGTAGTTTCTCAGTAAAATTACTTGAGACTGGATGTTTCTATCCATTCATTCACAATCCAGTTATAGACAATCAGGATTTTTAGACTGATATGATTAGGGCATGGCCATTTATGAGAAACTGCATCATGTTATTGAAAATTAATCTCAATATCCTATTATCCTCTGAATAATTCTGGTGTTCTACTGCCATAAAGTTCTCTACCTGCAGCTTTCTGCTCACTGCTAACAAGTGCAGCTTTAGATGTTCACTGTCTTCACATTTCTAACCGAACAACCATCATGGTTTCCATAATGGTACTTTGTATTCCTAGGTTACACAGTATCATATTACATCTGCTTATTGAGTAAAAAAAAATAAAATTGAGTCTTAAAATATTTAGAGCTTCTGCTTAGTGTAAAAGTTACAAAAAATTAATGTAAAGTCTTAAGTGATATGAACTTGGGTACTTGTCAAGAAATCAATACTGCACTTTCAAAGGTAATGGCAGGGGCCATTGTGCCACCCCCTGCAACAAAAAAGAAAAAAGAAAAAAGAGATTAGGGCTATATGCACTCTCTTCCCTTCAGCACCCTGCTATATGCGGGACCACTTTGGTGATGGCTTAGAGAATATAATGGGAAGGCTTAATTAAATCAAGATCTATTTCATTTAGTAGATCTATTAAAAATGCCAACATATGTTTAGATAAAATGGGATACGTATGGCAATGGAACCATGTGTGTGCATTCGATGACATATGTGTGTGAACAAACATTGGGATTGTGATTTTTGTGGGATAAATACAAAGAATTGTAAAAATGCTAGAAAATCGGGAAATTGAGAAAAACATATGATCTTAAACTCACAAAATGTATGATGTTTACACACCAAAAGAAAAATATATATGATGGCTAATGTTTAAAGGAATTTCTTTGGTGTAAAGTGATTATTAGAAAATGTGTTACCCTATCTTTCTATAAGATTTGGTGGTAGGATTTTTCACCCTGAATTACCAATACTATCAATAAGGGGTGGTAATTGAGTCGCCAATTCAATATTTGATGATCATAGGTTAACAATTCAAATGGATCATATATAAAAGACAATATGAATTAAATAAAGTGAGAATCCGTCATTTGTAATGATAATGAAATTATAATGACATCATCAAAATAAATATATGGAGCCATATAAGGCTTCAAATGATAGAGGTAAGTGGAAAAGAAAAACTCAAATGGAAACCTTTAGTGCTATACTATATCTAATATAGAAAGCAAATAACAACCTACTAGTCATTCACCCTATAATGGGAGATAGCTTCTCAGTAAAAGTAACAATGACACGCTCAATTATCAATGTGTCTCACGACCTGCATTGTCTTGATCGCTTGGAAGAAAAATCTAGTCACAAAAGAGAATGAGCTGTGAAACTTGACAAGTAATAAAACCATAAAATTGCAAAACTAGTATAGGTAATAGTAAAAACATCTTGGGAGGAAATCCATGTCTTTTGAAAATCAATTAAGACCATTTTAAGTTATAAAATTTATTATCTTTCAAAATCGGTTTATGCGCATGTGGCCCATATTTGGCAAATGCTGAAATCGCGTGACATAAAACTATCCAAAATTCGCAAATCACCAAGTATGATGCTAATAATCCCAACATCAAAGAATATGCTATCTGTATATTCTAGCCTTGATTCCACAAGATTTTTAACTATACTATGACGATAATTGATTTAATTGTGTTTGCGTGATCCCACTTTAGGCATCCTAAGGGAACTCTCCTATCCTGGATTCAATGGAAACTCCATGCTATTCTCGATTTGCCATGAAATATGGTACTGCATAGATGAACAAAGAAACCGTCCCCAGATTGGTTGTGTCAAGACTAGAATATTATTAACTTATGATGATCCAACAACTAATGTCTTAAGGCTTCCTACAGGATGTGTTACTCTAGAATGATGCTGATGGGTCATCACTATGAGAATACTTGGTGGCATGTGGTGTGCGGCCGCACATGCTGATGTGCGCCCCCGGGCGCACATTATACCCAATATGCGGCGTACGTTCGAATTCCGTTCAAACAGACTTCGAACGGTAAGAGGACGTTCGAAGTTCAGTTCGAACGGACTTCGAACGGTAAAACCTACCTCTGAGTTCGAACTTCCGTTCGAACGGAATTCGAACGGTCTCTTACCGTTCGAAATCCGTTCGCACGCAATTCGAACGGTAAGAGACCGTTCGAATTCCATTCGAACGGGGGTTCGAACGGTTACCTTACCCTATGTGCAACCGCATGTTCGGTACATGCGGCCGCATATACCATGTGCGGACCCCACCGCACATGCGGTCCGCACATGGTTTTGAACTATGGTTGCTATGATGAATCACTCTCTTAGCACTATGTTGACAGGTCATCCTCCCACAGTTTATCAAGCTATTTGAGTCACTAGGGCAAGTCTGTTAAGAGGGTGACTTTATCATACTAAGAATGTCTCTTATGTCATGTAAATTATATAATTCAAATTCTTCCAAAAGGTATTAGCCAAATCTGAAGTAGTCTTATGCTTGTTAATTATTCTTTTAAAATCATGACAAATGTGCTATCTCAAACGCTGTCTACAAATCATGTCATTAATTTACTTTTGAATAATAAGTAGTTGTAAACTT
Source organism: Acorus calamus (assembly GCA_030737845.1). Lineage (NCBI taxonomy): Eukaryota > Viridiplantae > Streptophyta > Magnoliopsida > Acorales > Acoraceae > Acorus > Acorus calamus. Next base: position 38,508,819 of record CM060858.1, read on the forward strand.
ATAATAAGTAATTATACATTTTAATATTTTATAATTATTTTATTATGATATAGCATAATTTGTGCTATGCACGTATAACATGCTATAATTAAGTACGCAGTTAATAATAAACATAATATGTTACATTCTGCTGCTACACATGCACACAGTTCCCTTCTGGCATGCTTCCCACATTAGCACTTGATGTGTAGGCTTGGATTTGATTTGATGCACACATTTGTTATTCCTTTTGAAATAAAAGCTTGGCAGTGATGGAAGGTTAATGAAAGTAACTACAGATTACGTGGTCACTTTCTTACAATCACATGCCTTTCAGTATGCTGAGTTTATGAAGCATTTCGCTTTGTTTGGGAAGCAACACAATTAGCATGCTACTCTCTGTTCTGACAATAGAGTATGTTTCCAGGAGGAATGCAAGAGATTACGTCAGAGCATTAAATGTGGACTTATTAGCCGGTTAACAGTGGTAATGCTAAGATATTCATTTTGTTCTATTATGATGCTATCATGCATGCACTGGGTTTTCTGAAAGGTTGTGTGACTCATTTTCAGGGCGAGGTTCAAGAGAAAGCTCGGGCTCTCCAGGCTGTGAGAGTCAATGATGTGAGGATCTTGCATTTAGATTTTTGTTTTTCTTGAAAGTTGGTTAACTAAGTAATTTTCTTAATATGTTTGGCGTAGTTGTTGCAGCTCTCCTCTATTTCTAGGCATGCATTACATATTGCCATTCATTTTTCTTCTGCTTCTTATGCAGTGGCTGGAAACAGAGAAGTTACGCCTTGGTCATCTTCGTGACCGAGCAAGTGAAAAAGGTCGTCGAAAAGAATATCCTTTGTTTTCTGCCATTTTATTGTCCCAATGATTTTTATGCTTGTCATGGTGCTGGTTACATTTTTTTTTATTGTTTTAAGCATATATGAGATCTTTCTATTATTGCGGTACTTTCCCTCTATTGTGCATCCATATATCAAAACATGAATAGTTATGGCACAAACATTTCTTCCGGCACAAATATAACTGCCTTGACAGAATTGTAAGCTTGGGGCATTTGTTCAACAATTATACTCCATAGGAGGATATCTCTCTTGGAGTTTTTATTATTTTATGAGCGAAATTACCAGAAAATACAATTTACAATTGACTCTGACATGCACATCTCATAATACCTTTTATTTATAACACACTGCCCCCCGTTTGGGAAACGGAATAAGCGAGTATAAGGATAATATAAGGGTGGTATAAGAATGGATAGAGAAAATGGTTGTTTGTTTGTAGGGTATAACTTGATATTACTAAGCCAGTTTAAACGAGTATAAGAGAGTATAACAATTCTAAGTAACTCCTAGGATAAGTTAGACTCAGTTTATCTATTCCGATGGGCCTACGTGTCAAATCAATTTTTTACATCTTATCACATCAAATCACCTATCAACACCTCTTATACATCAAAGAGCTCACATGTCAAATCAACTTTTTTACACTTTATTTATATTTTATTCTTTATCAACTAAACAACTCAACCTTTATTCTTACGTTTTCCAATGAGAATAAAAAAAAACACAACCAAACAGAAAATCTCTTATTCATGTAGATTTGTTATCTATACTGGCATAATTATCTATCCAGAATAATTCAATTCCGCTATCCAAACGGGGTATCAGAGTTTTTAAATTTTGACTTCATATATCATACAGCATGACTCATGCTCATGAGCAGTTAATCCTTGACCTTTGTATACGCATAGAGAATGTGTGGAGAAGTTGCAGCTTCTATGCACTCCTGAGGAGCGGTCCCGTAGATTAAATGAAATCCCAGATGTGCACTCTGACCCTAACATGGATCCAAATCATGAATCTGCCGATGAGGATGAAGACACTGATGATAAGAAACGAGGTACTGTATTCTGTTCATTATTAATGCAATCTTTATACGGATTTAAGATTCTCCATGCATCTGATGGAAGGTTTGCTTTCCATGCATGCAGAGAGTTACATGAAGTCGAGAGGCACGGTATATCCTAGGAAGAGTAGGGAATTTCTCTCTCCAGGAAAAGGTGAGTTGGCCACAAATGATGGCCGAAATGGAGCACGCAGAAGTGCAGCTGCAACCTGGGATTCCACTGCACATACACCGTCAAGGCATGTCTTAGAAAAGGGGGACCCATCTTCCTTTGCCAGTGATCAAACCAAAGATTTATCATGGAATGAAAGAGCAGATGCCAACCGACCAAACAGTCTAACCTCTGTAAAGTCTGGAGTCTCTCCTGTTGTGCCTAAATTTGCATCAGCACCTGCATTAAATGTCAATGAGAATGACAAAATATGGCACTACCTTGATCCCTCTGGGAAAATCCAAGGGCCATTTTCCATGACACAGCTGCGTAAGTGGAACACAACTGGGTTTTTCCCTGCTGATCATAAGATCTGGAGAAATTCCGAGAAGCAAGAGGATGCTATATTGTTGAGTGATGCATTGGTTGGTAGGTTCGAAAAAGTTCCACCTCAATGGCCGGCTGAAAACAGTTTTCAACAAACTCCTAGAGTTACCCTTGTGCCTGGAAGTAGAGAAATCAGCAAGGAAGTTGATTGGAGGGTAAACAATCATCCATCGCCAAATGTCAAAATGCAAAATGATGCCAGATGGAGGTCAAATGGGAACAATGAAGGTGTTCATTCTACTACAGTCAATGAAAGGTGGGCTAACCAGTCACTTGGATATGCCGCATCCAAAAATGATATCAGTCCAAAGGATAGCAGTGGCCACTCCCAGGATTATCGCTCAAGATCCTTGGACTCGTATTCTGGAAGATCAAACCGGCATCCAGTTAGAGATGATAGTGGAGGAAATAGTGGTAGGTCGAATGCTGAACAGAACCGTGGAAATGCATTGGGTTCAAACAGGCCTGTTGGACCTGTGTCTGGTAGTTATGGTTATGAAAAGCTTTCCAGTCCTGGATCTTCTGGCCAGTCTCCCAGACAAAATTGGAGACCCCAGTTGGGCAACGATTCGTCGAAGGACTGGACAACATCAGGAAAAATGGAAGCCCTGAAAATTTCACCAGGTGGACGGGGTACTGATCCTGGATGGAGAAATGATCTGCCTAGTCCCTCAACTCCTACTCCAAGGCCAAAAAGAGTGGATTGGGTTGTTGGTTCTAGTTTGGACGGCCAGTCTTCCATCTCTCCAGCAGTTCCTGAGAATGATCGTCCAAGGTCACTTCCTCATGAGGCATTTATAAGTGATGTTTCAAGGTCTGGAGCTGCATGGTCAGTTGCTCATGAGCTCATGGTGGCAGAAAAGCAGCCTTTACTGTCAAGCAGCGGTATCGCCAATCCTGGGGAGAAATTTATCTCAGTGGATGCACATCTTCCTGCTGAAGCTTCTGGACTTGTTGGACAAGGTCCCAATTCCAGTTCAATTCCAGTAGAACCATCAGATGTCAATTCTCATAATACCAGTCAGCGGTCTGTATCTAACATCACAGTTCCTGATCCCATATCTATTGCCAACTGGGAAAGCCCACCTGACGCAAAAAGCAGTGAATGTTCTTTGCCATCACCAACTCCAATTACCAAGCTTCCCACTGGGGATTTTAGTCCAGTTTCTGCAACAGTTAACAGGCCGAATAATCAATCTACTCCAACAGGTGTTCCACATGTTGAACCTGCTACACAATACACAGGGTTGCCCGTCGGTGGAGTCGGCACTCCAAACACAAGTTGGGGACCAAACACAGCGTGGGGTATGGGACCACAACAAGGCGCAAATGGGAACCTGATAATACCAGGGCATGGAAACGCGAATATTGGCTTGGGAATGGCAGCGCTGGGTGCCCCTTCAAATGCAGTTTGGGGAGCGGTGCCACTGGCCAATACAAACCAGAACTCAGTTTGGGCAACAGTTATGCAGGGAAATCCTAATGCAGGATGGGCGGGAGCGATCAATATGGGAAATCCAAACAGTGTCGTCGCAGCGCAAGGAAATACAAATTCAAATGTGGGTTGGGCAACAACACAGGGAAATCCAAACACGTGGGATGCGTCTGCTGGAAATTCTCAAATGTGGAGGCCACAACAAAAACAGGGTGAGCATGGTTCTAATGTAAATGAAACTGGGCATGGAAGCAGGCCATCATGGAATAACAGATCATCTGGTGGAGGATCATCCAGGCCATCCGCCAGAGGGCAGGGAGTTTGCAAATTCCATGAGAGCGGGCACTGCAAGAAAGGGGCTTCCTGCAATTACTTGCATAATTGATGAGGTAATCTGAGACGGAGGAAAAGTGTGTGACATTGTTTTGTAGTTTGTACAGTTATTTTGCCTTCTTTTTTTTTTTTCTTTTCTTATTGATGCCTCTGTGGATGGGTATGAAGGCTATGCTTTTTGACATGCTGAAAACTTGTGCAGGTGAAGCTGAATATGCAGCCTATATTTCCCATGTATTTTTGACATAATTCTCCTTTTCCTACATTTATTTATTTGTATCATGTTGCTGCTGCTGCTGTCTGTCATCCTGTTGGAGGTTTGATTCATTACTTTCTGGCATGGTGGGAGATTAATGCAACTTAAAGACTGATCACCCAAAAAATTGGGTATAATTGCTCATCTTCAATCACTTTTTACCCCCTATAGTTTGATTTGGCATTATATAGCCATGGTGGATTTGTGGTTATTTCCTTGCACAGGTAAGGGACAGCTTGGCTTCATTTTCTATAAATTGAATGGGGGAGCATTTTTGCAGTGTCCAAAGATTGCAGCCTTTACTTTAGCACAAGGTCACCAATCCGGGCATACAACTGTCACGCCCCAAGACGGCCGTTCTCGAGCCGTGACAAATATATAATATCAGTTATCAATAATGAGATCAATAAAGACTCTATGAAGACATTCAAGGCGTCAAAACAATTACAAGGATAGTTGTCATATATATGTAATAATATAACTGAAGTTAAATGATCAAGTCTGAAATCTAAAAACACATAACAGACTAGACTACATAATTGATTGTCTTGTGAGAGTCAAAATAAATCAAGACATCAACATACATATACTGTGCACAAACACGGGTATTAAATACATACAAGGGAAGGGGGGATGCTTATGACCTCTCACTCGCAAGATCCAGAACACAGACGCTGCATCGCTACTGATACTGCGCCTAAGGGAGCTCCTCCTTCGGATCCGACTCGGTGACAATTGGAGGAAACAACATGCGAGGGATGAGCCACACGCTTAGTGAATGGTACAATCCATGCAACACAACTCATATTAGTCCATTCGGGCAATTTAAAGTCCCAATGGATGAAACAACTACATAAGTTGGTGGGTCCTGTAACAACCCGAACCCACCACACCCCCACCCTCACCCTCACAGGGTGACATAGGACTATTAGGAGAAAAGGTCAACGGGTCTACACCATTTATCATCCGATAGCCCTCTCCCGGGTAGCCTTCCATGACTGTTACCTCTATCGTATGGGCGCACCAACATGCGTCATGAATAGTGTCTGGGAGCACCTCTCAGGACAAATACAATCCGGGCAGCTTCAACATGGAGCCAACTAAGGGGAGAGCACTCGACACTCGCGGATACGATCCTCGTGGATCCGTCATAGACACTGATAAGGCAACGAATTCTCATGAATTCCTTTCAGGGCGCATAACTCATGTTATTCGTAGTGTCAATTGCCATGGTATAACCCCATAAGTGGTCATACACTTGCCTAAACTCATTAGGCAAGATTCATGGCTTAACATAAACATATAACAGGCATAATAAATATACAAGGAATTAATCATGAAAGCATTGGAAAAATATAACAACAAGATTATAATATCAATTAAAGTATGCTTACACTTAGGTTTCTTCATAGACAGGCTAAGGGCATGCTTAGGCTAAAGGGTTGCATGTAGGAATCAAATGTTATGCTAGCATGGGACATGATGCATGGACAAGCATGGGTCCCTACACATGATACTAGGATTTACAGCCTAGCATACTACGTTTAATATGGCATGGATACAACTTAGCAAGGTAAGCAATAACATATACATGCAAACATGGTTAATATGCAATTATGGTACCCCAGAGGAGTGCAATGCATGCCTACGTGCATCGAACGTCTCTCAACTGGGTTAGATCGATCCACACACCGCAACCCGGGTCGGTGCGTGACCGTTCGCCAAGATATGCAAGACAAGGGTATCCAAAATGGTGAGTATAACTATATAAAATATTTAGAATTAACTAAAACTGCCAAAGGCTTAGATATGCACACATACGGACTCGCACGCATGCGAGCACACACGTACGCACGCATGTTCGAGTGTCCTGAAACCTACCTGAGCCCTCGGGCAGCTACACGCGTGGCCCCGCATGTGCACGCACGCGCCCCCCACACCCACTGGTGCCCAGCCGCGCACCCAGATACCCAGCCCTTAGCGCGCACCCACTCGCGCGCGACCTGTGCACACCCGCGCGCCCGCTGACCCCCCGCCTGACTGCGCCAGTCTGCGCGCGTGCCCAGACCCCTTTTTACCCCTCCCCTGCCTTCCCACATACCCTAAACCAAATACCTAGCATGCATGACATCCCCAATAGCCCCTACTACCATAAAACCAAGGAAAGAAGGGGGGGGGAGAGCTTACCAAGGGTCACCATATGCACCAAAATATCTAATTACTATTCCACAAAACAAACCAGTAACAACCGAAACCCGGATACGATTTAGAATTGCATAATTTTTAAAACGTTATCGAAATTCGATGAAATTTTTGTGGGCAGTATCAAATGGTACCAAGACCCATAATATGCAGTTAGATTTCCAATAGGAGTACTCGAACTCACGCAGATAGTTAAAAATCTAAAATATTAACGGCTCCAATCGAAAAAAGAAAATGGTCAGAAATGATCCAAATGTAACCAATAAGCTAAAAGTGACACATATATAACAACAGCAGTGGAAAAGTAAAATATTAGTTAAGCCTGGATTGACACATTTGGTATCAGAGCCAGAGTAGTTTAGTTTACATATGAATACAGTTAGTTCTAACACCCCAGTAATTTTTGGTTTACCATCAAATATCATCAAGTGAACCAGCCGAGTCAGACATATTGCTTTATATTTTTTTTCATAAAACATCGTATTAGTGTATTATCTCATGTAATACAGTCAACTGAAACTCTGAAAGGCTCTTGAATGATCAATTAGGAATTAATCGTTCATAATTATAATTCATTGATGTACTAGTCCTATCAATTTTTTTTAAAGCATATCTCTTTCATTATGTATGTCAGTTGGCCGCCTCCAACATTATTTTACCGGACATACATAAATTAATATTTAGTACCCACATGCTTTGATTTTTTAACAAAATATATATTTTTACAGAAAATAAGAAATGTATAATTCAATAAATCACATTGCACTATATAAACATATACCGTTGACCGTTGTAGGTCATCTTAAACCTATACTCAAACCTATATCCCAATTTCATTAATAATTTGAATAAATTTTTTATTTGATATGATGTGACTCTAATCATATACTCAAATCTTTTCAAAACATTCTTCTCTTCTTTCAATTATTCACTGGGTATGAGTCTAGAATCGGAGATGCCCTTGGTTTGGTCTGCAAATGAGACTGAAAGAGATCAAAAGAAAAAAGAATGCTCATACACTCAAGTTGTTTTCCAATTTGTTTTGCAGATCTAAATGTTATACACCAGGGGTAAAACACAAAGACACGACACAACTGCGCGTCTGCTGCTCGACTATCCCACAGCGCTAGCCACCTCCTCGAGTATCCGAATTCGCCCATCCGACGACCACGTACACTTCACTCCAGGTAGTGTGTTACCCCACGCTGAGATCAAGTACTTGGTGTCTCCCCACAGATTCTCAACGTAGAACCTCTGTCCCTCGAAGATACAACTGTTCCTTGCGCGCCTAACTCATCAATTTCAGAATCTCCAGGAAACAACGGCTTCTGATTGACCATTTCAGCAAAGATACAACCCACTGACCGTACATCAACAGGAGTAGAGTAGTGAAGAGATCCAAGGAGGATTTCTGGTGCCCTGTACCAAAGGGTTACCACCTGAACATATACAAATGACAATAACATAAGATAACATGATTGATCTTTTTAACCATGTATTTAAATTACTAGAAAAATCAGTAGATTTTCATCAACAATGCTCGTAGAGTTAGCTCATTACATATAGGCACATTCATTTTGTGCTAAGATATCTTAGCAATGGAAAACAATGCGGGAGAAAAATAATTTTTGATTTGTTGCTGTCATATGACCTTGTACTAATTGACACATTTTAGAAAGAAAGGTGAGCATTTAATTATATTTAAAAGTGAATCAAATAATATAGCCAGGTAGATTTCTTTTTGACTTGGAGAACTGACTGAATACCCTGTAACACATTGAACAATGGCGATGACATATTTTGTACAACACTGCCATTAATTGATTGATATTGTGTACAACATTGCCAAAATTAATTATATTTATAGCACCCACATTCATCAAAGCTAATATAAATTTTTAGTTCAACTTAATTTGGATTGAATTTACCATAATGAACCAAATCATCTAGGTTTATATTTAATAAAACCGAATCCAAACCGAATTTAACGAACAATTGGTACTAATTATCTATGTTTCTCTGCTACGAACTAAATGTCTAAACCACAGCTCAAAATCTTAATTTCAAAATACAATTGTTCATGTTATGGTCAAAATTTTAGTTGGGGATATATTACTCTGATTTAGGTTACAAAAATTCTTTTTTTTTCTTCTGAATTCTTACCTCCATTTGGGGATGATCATCCGTACATAATCTTATCTAACATAGATTGGTATGCTTGAATAAATCATCATCGAAGTATTTTTTGTTTGGATTTTTTTTTCATCATCACGTGCTTGTTTTATCCCCAGTTTGAGGTAAGACATATTTATCTGAGATAAATAGCTATCCAGATGCATTTTGCTTATTCAATGATCAATATTTTTATCTTTAATGCTTTTGAGAATTTGCAGGATAAACTATTTCAACACTCCTCACCCTCAATAATTACTATCATGAATTATGCTAATTTATCTAAGCATCATTGTGGAGTATATTCTTCTTGGCATTTTTTTTTGTTATTCCCATCTTATCCAATTTTATTCATCCATCCAAACAGTTTTTTTTTTTTTTTTTTCTGTGGGCAAGGTATAGATAGATTATTTTAATGCTCCTTCCCCCGTTTGGATGGAGTGTAGGAACATAATAAGCAAGTATATGGGCGTGGATAGTGAACAAAAGTTGTTTATTTGGTGGGAATTAGCTGATATATCAATGCCAGTATAAGCTGGGATAAACCGGTATGACAATTGTTAGTGGTTTTTCAAATGTAAATTTATGTATCTTGTAAGTTTGGGTATTTGTTTGTAACTTTATGTGTTGAGTTTTTAGTCCCACATCGGTTAAAGAGAAAAACATTTCACACTATATAAAGTTTGGTGTGTATAAAGTAATGTTTACTTTAGGAATGATAAGGTGTTATGTTGTGTGTGCGATGTGATGCAATGTGGTGCTTTGTTGGCACATCGTCGCTAGGAGCTGTAACATTTTTTTTTTGGTTAATCAGATGGTGAAGATCGTTTCATCAGATGCAATCTGGACCGTCCAAATGGTGGACACATCCGATGCAATGTGCATCATTGGATCAATCAAGAATCGGTTACACTGATCAAGAGGTGTCATTGGAAGGGTGCATCGGATGGTGATTGATCTGGACCGTCGATCTTGTAACTGAAAATCCAATGGTCCATATTGGAGATGGTTAAGTCTCATGGGATGTCTTGAAATTGTGCTCCTATGTCTATAAATAGAAATGATTTCCTACCATTCAAACCATCTCAGAAAATAATCAAAAAGCTTTTTTTTTTTTAAAGTTTGTTTTTGTATTGAGTTTCTGTAGAACCTAATAAAGAGGTCTTGGTTTACTTGGATCCTCATTAATATTTTGTCCATCATTATTGGCGCAAACGCTGGTGGAAATATCAGTTCGAGATATTCTCGAGACATATTTGCAATACTCTGTACACACTATATTGGGGGTAAATATTGTCTTAAGGAGAGCAATGTTATAATGCGACTCGAGGTGTTCATTGAAGTCGCTGTCATCTTCTTTAACAACAATTACATGTACCCTAGAATATGTTGATTCTAGATTATTTATTATATGAGTATACGTGTGTCCCACGGTCAAATCAAAACTTTTTTTCACTGCTCTCTCATCTCACTTTCTTCTTCCTCCCATTTAAAACAAGATCCATTGAATAAAATCCAACCTACTCCCACTGAACCTGGTGAAATCACCTTCCCTCCATTACATTGATTTCTTCTCCTTTTGCATTCAGAGCCCCCCTATTCGCTACTGAGATCAGTCCAATTGCATCACTCACCCACCCTCACATGCCCCCTCACCCACCTCACATTCACTCCCAAGGATTGCCTTCATTTCTTCTACAAACATTTGACCACGAATCAAAAATTTTCAGGCAATGGAGTTATTCAAATATATCCATTTGTAAATGTACATAATTGTACTACAGATCAACTTACCATTTTATTCGCATATAAGAAATTATTATGTGTCAATAACAAAAATCATACCCATAATAACAAATAAATTTTAATTAGATGAAGCTTAACAAAATATGTTAATACCAAAATAGGCTGTATAGGGGAGAAACTTTCAATTAAAAAGGTTATAAATCCTCATCCATACTTTATTAATTACTTTAGAATTACTATGAAAACTTGTGCTAATTTATTCTTGTATTTTTTTGTATTGATTTTTTTTTGTTTTGAAAAATGATATATCCATCCCCGTGTGCAGCCCTCACCTTTTTTTTTTAAATATACACCCACCCACTAAAATACATACTGTTATATGAATTGAAGTATATACTAAAATACACTAGTATATTTTTTTTCTTTGAAAAAATGAAAGAAATTTATAGCCTTATACACTATGATATAACTCATACACTACGATTACGCATTTTATATTATTATTTTTTTGAAGAAAATCTAGGCATCATCATTCAATTGTAAATCAAAAGAACATGTTCGAATTGAAGAAGCATAGAAAAGAGGGTGGGGAACTACAAAGCAGTTAGTTCCAGTCACCGTAGTGGTAGAAAAGGTTAGAATGCGCCACCGCGTCATGCCATAATTGATAAAATGCCCTCCAAATGGATACGTGCAACTCTCCCGAAGCAAGTGCCCTAATATTTTGGTGTGTCATCTTTCAAAGATAAAACTGAGACCATCAGAAAACAATCGCGTTTCGTAATCTTCAAATCACCCACGCAATATACATTATTGTATTATCAAAGTGAATGGGTTACAGACAAGACTTGACTATATACGTTTTTTTTATTATTTATATTCTGATGGCCCAAACGTGGGGTTACTGGAACCACAATCCCTACCAACCACCAGAACACGTCATCCCATCTTCACCATCACCCTTTAATGTTGTAGCATTAAAAGCAAGAATAGTATATAGCTATATATACAAATATTGTTATACTAATGCATGGGAGGCATCCCATAATTGTGGTCCTTCACAGTCTGTGAGGTCCAGTAGTAGCAGTATCACATATGCAATCTTGTTCTATATCTTAGGCAGTCTCTCTCTCTCATTAAAACAAATATCATGTCTTCTTCAATCTTTAAATAGAAAAAAATATCCTCACAGATGCCAAACTTCGATTTCTTTGAACTTTGTACGTATGTGCTAGTGCTACTGCCTGTGTTTTTGTCCAATTAGATTCACGTCATAATCATTAAAAGACATTCTCCAGAGACTTATCTTCCCTTTTAATGTTTTTCTTTAAACACCCACTTAATTTGATGATCATATCAGCCATGGTGGAGAATGCCCATTTTGTATTGGGGATTTAGCAGGATCTGAGGATAGGCGAGTAAGGTGACTGACTAGGGCCCCTATTCAACGAGTGTACGTAGGAAAATAAAACAAATTCATTTAATTTATTTTTGTCTCTCCTTTTTAGTTTTTTGTTAATTGTTTATTTATTTTATTTCTTATTTATTATGATTTTATTTTATTTTTTTATAGTTTGATTTAAAAGAAAATATATATATTTTTAACAAGCTAATAAATCAAATCAAACCCTAACTTTAAGATTTTTAATGATTTTGCTTGTCATTATTTTCTAATTTTTGAAAAAACCTTGAAAATGGAAGTCACATCAAATCGTCTCTCAATTTCATGCTACACACCAATCTTGCTCGTCGTTTCATGAGCATGCACTTTTTTTTTTTTAAGAATGTTACTATAGAGTTTAATTGTTTGACCTCCTTTACAGAAAGGGAGTGCTAGCCGATTTTTTCAAAGCTCAATTCACCACAAGTAGACACTCTTAAATTAGTTGAGAAAATGAGAATTACTATTGATAAGAACTAATTAGGAATGATGATCTTACCTTAGGTGATAAGGGCGATGTTATTTATATCTTAAAGCCCGTTACCTGGAAGCAGCCTCGTGGTGGAAAAAAAGAAAACCAATGAACGTTGCAATTCGGCCAAAAACATGGATGCCACTTTTGTGTTTGTTTTGGAAGTGACATTCCACCATGTCCGTCAGCGCAAACACGACCCTGATGCACTGCCAAACGGACTCTTAATTCAAATGTTATGGTTCCTATTGTTATGTTGCCATTGATATGGCACATTGAATTCTATATGTTATTAAGAACTGCTATTGGAATGACTGTTAAATTATAATTTGAATGCCGAAGGAGTTATCAGTTCATGGTTGATCGATGTACCTGGTCCATCGAGCGATCGCTCATGATCACAATCTGAATGATGACACAAGAAGTCATGTGATTGACATAAAAAAATGTGGATCTTACGCACACTTAATTCAACAACTATAAGGGCCAATCCTAATTGGCGTAATAATATAATTGGGGTTTTTTTTCATGTCTAAAAAATAACACATTACAAAATACTTGTAGAGTCAGTTAAATATTCATTCTCATTTTACTATAATATTTAGAAAAATTACCTTTAGAATCTTTAATCCTTTTGTTCATTTCTAAACATTACACACAAAAATAAATAAAATAACAGAAACTACTAGAATTGAATTTTTGAAAGAAAAAAAAATCTCTTTGACTAAATTTATGAAATTTCTCTAAGAAAAGCACACATATACTGTCCTCAAGAATATAACGTTTCAGTCATACCCAAAAAAAAAAAAGAAAAGAATCAAACATTTCAAAAGAAAAAAAAAACAGAAAGGCAGGCCCCATAGAAATGACAACAATAACAACCTGACAGAAAATTTGCATAAAAGACACTTTTTTTTTCTACATTTCATGCAAGTCACATTTGGAAATGGTAGTCTGTTTAACAGTCCAGTCACCTCATGAAAATTTTGATTGAAAAAGAATAAAAAACATAGTGCAATTCGGCAGTCCAAAGGATGCTACATTTTGAATATCTACACTTGGGAGTTGGGACTGAAAAAAATAAGTGGCCAATCAGACAATCAAAAAAATTGTAATGGGCATTAAAGTCCCCTGCCCCGAGTGTCCCAGAAAAAATGAGATTGAGATTTTTGTAGATCTGGATCTATAGGAAACAGGAAAAAAAAGGTTAGGGGAATTGTTCCCAGCTTCTAGTAGATCTAAATTGTTCAACTATTTTAAAACGATGCAAAAAATAAAAAACACATATCTCAATTGTTTTGATTTTCTACATGATGATAAAGATAGCAGGACAGTCACAAAGTTCATCAAACTTCTCTGAATGCTCAAAAAGTTTGGTGCTTGAATACCTCTCCTACCTGTCAACTTAATCAAATTTTATTCACCAAGCAGTCATATGAAATACTATTGTGGGAGGTGAAATTATATCTTTCTCCTCTGGGCTGGATCTTGATTTAATCAGGGCATTGATTACAAATCCGAGGAGAGGCACCAAGAGGACTGCCTCCGTGGTTGTGAAAGTTCCATCATTAAGTCTCCTAGCTCCGTCTTCCACTTCGGTCACCTGCAACTCACGCAAGTGTGGTGCTGGCTAACGCTCCTCCGACTCTCTAGTCAGTTTTCCAGTGTTCGGAGGAATTCAACTTGAGACTTAGAGTACTTTTGGGAAGAAAAAGTGCCTACCTTGTTTGAAAGGGGATACCCTTCCTTTTATACTGAGACAAAGCGTACCGATCTTGCTCTTTAGGTGTGATCCTATCACAAGATAGAATCTTCCACGTGGCCTAGGATTGGTTGACATGTGTGACTTTGGGATAAGCTCATTGTAGAGGTAAAAATTCATACCTTGTTAGAAAATGACACGTGTCACGAATATGGGCCGACACACCTGAGGCCCACGAATCCGCATCCGAATCCAAAATGTCATGATGACACTTCTGAGCAAACGGACACGACTAGATAGAGGGTCTAGTCATACAGTTAGACAGCACGCGGGTGAATGTCACCTCGAGTAGTTAAGGCACGGTCATATTAGAGATCTGGTCAGACGACCTTACTCCTCGCGAACGAGCAGAAAAGACACGACCAGACAAGAAGTCTGGTCGGGCGATCTTTCACCTCGTGGACACATTCGAAGACGTAACAAATGAACGATCATGCCAAAGGCCACGAGTACAACCGAGAAAACAGACAGAGGACCGTAACATCCGTAACCGATAAGAGATAATTAAGGCCCATTAAAGGTGAGTAATTGGTGGCACAACATGTCCCATTAACACGTGAAAGTTCCCACAAAAAGTGTTAGGCACTACAACAAAACAGGGTTTTGATGACAGACATTTTGAATAGCTATCACCTAAAACTATTGTTAGGTGACAGTTAAGAATGTATGTTAACAAAAACATAGTTTTTTTGTGACCGTTATATTTGTTTGTTACAAAATTCTATTTTTGTGACAGTTGGTTAAAATGTGTGTCACATAAATACAATTATTGTGACACACATATTAAAAAAGTCACAAATGATATTTATTGGTGACAAACATATTTGGAATGTTATCATTTGTAATTATGAGGTGACACACACTAATGGAATGTCACAAAAGGCATATTCACAATTAAATTTAAAAGCTATATTTAGTATCCATATAATCATATTGTAATTATAAATCTTATAAAATATATGAGAATCAAGAGAGGTAAAAAAATCAATGTTTCTCCTAATTTACTACAATTCCTTTGTCATGAGTGCTTCCCCATAAAACAAGAAAAAAAAGTTTCATCTCTTCGGCCGTTTCACATCTTTGACATTTTACATTAACCAAGCCACCACCAAAGATTGAAATAAATATGTGATATTAAACCCCCACCATCTCCTATTCTCCTCTACAAGTTAACCCCCCACCAGATCCTATTCTCCTCTAAGTCCCCGTCTCCGTCATCTCCTCTGCGTCCTCCAATCCCGCACGGCAAAACAACCACCAGGTCCTCCTCTTTTCTTTTAATTCTTTTTTATTTGTGACTTGTTACAACACCCACTAATTAATTTATTTTTTATTTATTTTTATCCACAAAAAGTTTTCATTGTCAAACAACCACAGGAAAATTGATGAGGCGACATGGAACACTTAAAACCATCAAGGATGCTATTGACACCATATTGCATGGCCTCAAGCTTTTATAAGTGTGTATTAATTTTTTATTTCCTTAATTAATTGATGTTTCATTAATTAATTTTTTATAATCATTATTTTGTAGGTGGAGATAGATTGGACGAAAGTGAAGAGGAACAATGTTCTTCAAGGATGTTAATATTTTTTTTTTTTGCACATTGGAACTCTTATAATAATGTAATCGAATATTGATTGAAATAATGTAATGAATTGTTGGGATTCTCTTATCTATGAAAAGTTTTTATTATTTTTACTTTTTAAATTATGATTGTACATGTTATGATTTTATTTTTTAAATAATTATTTATAAATTATTATATCAAAATGTTTTATTATTGATATAGCAACTATGAATATTGACTGTCATATAAAATTTTGATTGTAATTATATATTCTATAATGATAATGATAATATGTCGCTAAATGTCTATAAAAGGTGACTGACATTGACCACTGATCCATTACATATAGGGTTATAGTGACAAATTTGTCGGTCACCATATACTGCCTAAAGTGATAGTCAAGTTTCAACTGTCATTGAAATTTATGTACCGCATGTCATTGAATGTTAGTCAACGATGACAAACATTTATGTCTGTCACCTATTGTCAACCTATGGTGACGGGTGTGTCTGTCACCATATGCCACATACGGTGACAGACGGGCCTTAACCGTCACAAAAAGCTATGGTGATTGGTTCAGCTGCGACGCACGTCCGAGTGTCACTGTAACTCTTTCGTGACAGACATAAGGGTTTTGGGGACGGTTTTCGTCTGTCATCAAATCCCTATTTTGTTGTAGTGAGGCCTGTGTCATTTGGAGCCTTATTTTTCGATCGGAGCCACTAAAATTTTGACTTTTTGCTTCCTGTGGGAGTTAGAGTACTCTGATTGAAAATCTCACTGCATATTATGGGTCCTGGTACCATTTTGTAGATAATGGCATAAACATGAAAGTTGTAGATAATTTTCTTAGCTTTCCAATGGTATTTGAATTGTGCAATTCAGAGCTATATTGAGAAAGTTATGGCTGTTCTAATAATGGTTGTCCAGAATTTTTAGTTCGAGGACAGCTTGGTCTTTTCGTCCCACTTTTGTCTATTTATTGGAACCCCCCTCCCAAATGCTTCTCCCATCCGAGGCACTCTTTGGTGCTCCCCCTTGTTGTGGTAGTGTGTTTGGGTGGAGGAAGTGAAGGTGATGGAGAAGAAGAAGCACAAGAGAGAGTGCAAAAAGGGTGTGTGTGTGTGTGTTGTTGTTGTTGTAGTTGTTAATTCTTTCTCTCTTTCCCCATCCCTTGCTCTCTTCCTTTCCCCTCTCTAATCAGCCCCCCTATGTGTTTGTGAAAATGTCACCAAGGAGTAGGAGGAGGGGGAACATGAAGGTGAAGGAGGAGCAAGAAGAGAGTGACCAAGGTTAGTTTGTGCATATGTTGATGTTATTGTAACGCCCCCGTACCCAAGACTCTATTTTGAAGCTTTGATACAGGTCGTTACGTCTAATTTTCCACGAGACACAAGACATTTAAAAACATAAAGGGTTTATTTAAAATCAAACCGATTAAAAACATAACCAAGATCTAAACATAATTCATCCTAAACACGGATGATTTCATACGAAATAACTAAATTCAAACATCCACTATTTTTGCTGAAAGGGACTAAGGAAAACTATATGCCAAAGAAAAGACTTATTCAACCTTATTCAACCACCTAAATGCAACAGAAATAAAATGCAGCTACAACGATCTCCACCACCGAGATCAACGATCACCAACGACTATCCTGAAAATTTGGGGAAAGAGGGGTGAGCAACCACACGCTTAGTAAATGGACCTTTGAGGTCCCAATAATAATTGATATCAAAATATAATCTTTAAAAAAATAACAGAAGAAATATCATAAGAAGCAATTTGCAATATATGATAGTATCTGCAATATCATAATTTCCAATAAAACCATGACTTAACCAAAACACCTTCCAATTGCATGATCTCAAATAACTATCTAAAAACTCATGATGCGTATGAATGTGACGGACACGCATACTCGTATGGTGGCACCTAGCCATCTACAACACCTAGCCGTAAGGATTTCTCAAAGGAAATCATGTCACCTAGACTTGGGTCCATTCTGAACCAGGATCACCTAGACCTAGCCACCTAGGCTACGTCACCTGGACGAATGCGATGCATGCATGATCAACACATATTTTTCTTTTCGATAAAATGCATGCGACAGTTTCAAATATAGTAATATTTTCAAAACAATACATAATAAGGCATCAGCCTATATAATATGACATGCTCGAGTTGTACATAAAATAGCATCTTTAAAATCATTCGTAAAGCCTTTGAAAACTACGTAGGAGACGAGACCCACTCACCTTAAGTCTAACCACAAATCCGAAACAACTCCAATAGGTCTAAGACAACCTAACCCGACCTAAAAACGATACCAACTAATCATAATACATACAACAGTATGGAACCCGAGAGTATCCGAAGACACACAATCCGACGGCTCCCATAGGGACCGTCAGAGACCTTCTCGACGGCTTCCTTAGGGGTCGTCCCTTAACAAACCGACGGCTCCTCTGGGAGCCGTCCCGAACATTCCCGATGGCTCCTACAGGGGCCGTCCCGGAACATAAACACAAAACCCTAATTATTCTTTGGTAAAAACCTTTAAATCTTCTATCCTTTAAAACAAATCACGAGTCGTTTTTAAAACACTGTTAAACAGAAACAGATCGACATCGAAATCAAGTCATACGTATGAAATCCGATTAAAACAAATTCAAAACTTCAAAATAAGAATATTTTGAAAATCCTAGTTTATCATAGATGTGAATATTAATATGGGTTTATGTTTAAACCTTCAAAATCATGAAAATACATCAATGATTTAGATCTAAGCGTATAGGGTTCAAAAACAAGGTTTTAAAGATTGAAAACACGATTTCTACTTAAGATTAATAAACCTAAACATGATGTATACTTATACATGTACATTCTAAATCATGAAAGGCTTAGAAACATAAAAATATCAAGATACCCTAGTTATATAACACCAGATCCGAAAACTAAACTTAAAACATCTTAAGAGCGTATAAATCAAATAGGAAAACTAAGAAAATATTTTAAACTTTGAGTATATACATGTAAGACCAAAATTACAACCAAAACTTATACGACGTGGGGGACAAAATACGACGCCAATAAAACTAATTAACACAAATACCATTCGTAATTAACGCATTTGTTCTTTCCAAAAATGGACCAAATTCGAATTCGAAAATTTTCCAGATAAACGGCTCTAATGGAATCCGTCGTTCACCAATCCGACGGCTCTACCCATTGCCGTCGCCAAGCCATCCGATGGTTCCATAACCATCCGTCGCATATATGCCCGTCGGCACCCCATGGATCCGTCGCCCAAGTGCCCGACGACACTTATACGATCCGTCAGGCACTGCCTGACCCGGTTAAAAGTCGCAGTCGTTACAGTTATCTTCTCCCTCTCCTCCTCCCCTAGCCCCTCTAATAGATCTCCCCTGGTTTCCCCAGCCCCCCTGGTCAGCAAGAAGAAGGGCTCCCAAGGCTGAGGTGGTGTAGCGGTGGTGGAGGTCGAGGTGGTCAAGGGCGTGCTTGCGAGTCCCACATCTCCCCCCTTCCATCCATCTCTCTCTTGGTGAGTTTTCCCCCCTTCTTTCAATGTTTTTGAACATGTATACGTCTGCACACACATGCGCGCGTAGGCTAGCGCAGTCAGGTGCAGGCACGCGAGTACGTGCGGGAGCGCGCATGCGTACGCGCTGGTGTACGCGCGGGGGCGTGCGGGGTTGCGTGTCTGGGCACCAGTGGGTGCGGGGGCACGTGCGCGCGTGCGTGCACATGCAGGGCCACGCGTGTGGCTGCCCGAGGGCTCGGGTAAGTGTCGGGGCACTCGGACATACGTGCGTACGTGAGTACTTGCATGCGTGCGAGCCCGTATGCGTGCATGTCTAAGTCTTAGGCATTTCTAGTTAATTCTAAGTGTTTGTATGTGGTTATACTCATCATTTTAAATGCCCTTACCTTGCAGATCTCGTCAGGTGGGATGCGCGATGATCCGAACATCGGTGAGTGGTTTGATCCAACCCTTCGGGATGCGCTCGATGCACGTAATCGTGCATCGCGCATCCATGGAGCTTCCTTGCACTCTTATTATGCTAGATATTTGCATGCTAGGCTTGTATAGGTCGTATATTGTGTAGAACCCCTTATTCTACCATATACTTACATATGTATTATATTCATGTTTGAATAATCGTGTTTTCATGTGCCCCTCGTGTTCGGGCATGTATTTTTGAATAAGTATATGGATGTATAGCATATGGCATGCCTTAAGTAGTCCCTATTTATAGTACTACCCTCCCCCTCATGCTAGTGATATCTAGCATGATTAATCATTGGTTAATAATATGATACATATTAATATTCCCTAGTCACAAGACTTGAGAGCGTGGTATGGTTGTTGCACCCATATTATTGGGGCTAGGCGAAGACCAGCTTCTGGAGATGATGAGCTCTCTCTTACCCTCTCTCTTCGTGCGTACTGAATAAGTAGAGTGGTTCCTACTTGACTCAGGTTCACTAAGGAATATTGGCATGCACCTGTTAGTGCGCGAGATCGCACTTGACCCCTCCCTTTTAAGTTGGTGTTATCCAACGCATGTTAAGGTACACTTGTATGCTTGTATGCTTAATGGCTTTGTATGCATGGTATATATGTTGCATAAATATGTATTGCTTATGTTTTATCCATGTTAGGGAGTATCCTTGTAATTGATTATTATGTTATCGTGCATGTAGTTCATGAATATAACTAGGATATAATTCTCCTGTAATATATATATGCGCTTGTTAAACTGATTAGGCCTATCTAAATTAGGACTGGGTACGATCCGCTGTCGTGTTATACCTCATTAGTTAGAGCGCGAGTGATGAAATCGTCACCCCACATCCGTGAGATGCACTTGAATGGAATTTCGGAGAATTCATCGTTGTATCGGTTTTGTTAAACCGGTGTCTATGACATTAAGTTAAGCCTACCCGTGTTGGGCGCGTATATGAACCGCCCGTTGGGTTATATGCCTTGGGCTTATTTCTGCGCGAGAGCAAAGATAACCCCTCACATCCGATATATGATTATCGAGTGTGTTATGGCCAACAGTTGTTCCTCCCCGAGTGTCCCAAGAGCCTTCCTCCGGGAGTGAGGGCGAGGGCGAGGTTGGTCGTGCCGCCGCATGGCCTTACTGTATTCATTGGGTTTCCACCCATGTTTTCCTTGAAAGAAAATTGTCTTAACATTAAACTGTTGTAATGGTGTTTGGTTTCCAACCACTCACTGAGCTTGTAGCTCACCCCTCGCGTACTGTTTATCTTACGAGGGCATTGTTGGGTGTGGAGCTAGAGCTTCCCTGTGGCATGGTCTTGTGTGCGTGGAAGCGTCATGTTCGATAGATTGGCGAGTGCGAATCTGTCAACATTCCTAGAGTCATGTATTTATAAATCGTGTGTGTTGCACATGATGTATTTTATTTTGACTAGACTTGGCTCTCACAGGACAATGATTGTGTATTCAGGTCTATAATAATATTTTGAATTACATTGTTGGTATTTTTATGCTTCCGCATTTCAGTTTAGTTATCAGTTATCATTACCTTGCCAACTTTGTGTGTTATTTATTGGAGTAATTGTTGACCTCTTGTATGATAACTGATACTATATATATTGCCACGTCTCGGGGACGATCGCCCTGGGGCGTGACAAAAAGTGCCCACTAAGTATTTAGTGGGGAAGCGGTTATAACAGCCAAAGGAGAGTGCAAGCGGCAATCTAGCCGAGGTGACCATATAAAAAGGGAGGTAATCCAAAAGGCTAAGGTATCGAATCTAATCTTCCTACTGATACATCACTTTGGAAGGCCTTTGACTGGCACCACACTTGTGTCCCCCTGATTTTTTTGTGAGTACATGATCCATTGTCAGTCAGGTCCAAGTTCGAGAAGAAGCCTCTGAAGTCCGATTGTTTAACTGAAGGGGAAATTATCCTCCTCACTCATCATAACTGATTCCTGACGGTCGGTTGTTGTCACTGCGTCAGAGAATATTCCCTTGAGTTTTCTACTATCTTGCCAATGTGGATGACCCTCGCACCTAGTTAGACCCCGTAGTCTGACTATTTATAGTCTGGTCGGGCTGTGATATCTGGTCGTTCTGACCAGGTCAGGCAGAAAATGCATCATTTAGTCATTCGAGTATGATCTGGAGTCCGACCTGATCTTTTATTGGTCCGACCTACCGTTTGGTGTTGGCCCTTTGTAAAATGTAGCGGTCTGGAGAGCAGAACCTCTTTTATGAGTCTCTTAATCAGGTCGCGCTACTGGCCATGATGGCCTTATTCGGTAGGCCTGTCTTGCACCATATTCTTATCTTATTTTGATTAATTCATATGTCATATCCTTATTCAGTTATTCGTAGATTTGGTCTTTACGACTGATATCATTCATCGTGATTTTTAAAAACTAATTTTAATTCTCAGTACCCAACATTGAAATTTTTAAGCATATTTCTTGTACTAATAATCAAAATTCATCAAGAAAAAAATTTAACTATCTCACACTTTTCTCACACCTATCATGTCAAATATACATTTATTGTCATATAAGATCCTCCCAAATATTCATCGCACATGAATTTTGTGATTATGAGTGACATACATTTTCTATATCTTCTATTGTAAACCAACTACAATATTTAGTGGTGTGAAATGTTTGCCTTATATGAAGTTCTGTGACTATGGACAACAAGTCTTTTCTATTTCTTTAGATGTTGACCAATTATTTGATGATCAGTGGTGTAGATTAACCAAAAAAGCCAATGTACTGTTAAGGCTAGTTTGGTAAGGAGTTAAGGTTTTGAGTATATGTTCTCTTAATTTTAGGAGATAAAAAATCCATAAATTTTGTTCATATTTACATTTGTCAAAATAAAAATAAAAAATAAGGATAAATGTTATTCCAACTCATTTAGTCCATAAATCCGCAGTTTATCTCGATTATTTTTTTATATCGAACGGGCATAAACTGTCTTCCCACTCGTTTAGCCCTATAATTATCTCTTATCCCAACACTTATTCCCCTACCAAACCGGGCCTTAACATTTATTAAAAATAACAAAAAAAAAAAAAATCAGTCAAACAAGATTGAGTGGCTAGATTTTATTTTTCACAATCACATGGAGAAAATGGAGTACCCACTTCATTACGTTTCTCAGATTGTGCACTAAAGTCTGCCGACAAGGGGGCACCACATTTGCAACATCGCCCATTGTTCATTTGACTACTTGATTTATTCTCTCTTTTTACTTTTTTTTTTTTAGTACAGCATCTCTCTTTTTTACTTTTGGTAACTGTTCAGTTGATTGGTGTCCCTTGCCATTCAAGCCATTTCTCAATAATGAAAGAGACAAAAAAAAGATCAAATCAGGTTTACAATTATTGTGTCATCAAGTATAATTATTATGTCATTAAGTATGTTGTCACTATATACTTTAGCATAAATAAAAAAAGGGTTTATTGAATGTATACTATTGAAAAATATGTTATTTATTTTTATACCATTATAAAAAAATGTATTTATTTTTATACCAATGTAATTTTCCTCAATAAAAAAAAAATGATTCACAAGCCCCAATTCAAATAAATCTCATGACATGGCATGAGTTGAATTTTCGGTTATACCCTTAATTGTGATTTTTAACCTCTTAAACGAAATTAATGCAGTCGGTTATTGTTTCCTTCATTGAAACCGCGCGTGTGGAGCATTAAATAGCGTTTTTTATTTCTTTTTTTTCACTTTCTCACTTTTGAATTGCTCACATTTGAATTGTTCTTAATCATTTTTCATGGTGAATTTGCAGGAATTTTTTTCTAAGACTGCAGTGTCATTTGATTGTTTGGAGGACCTTTTAAGCATCTACTCTTATTGGAAAAAAAAATTGAACATTTTGGTTATCATTGAAATGTTTGCCAATTCAGGTGTGGTGTTTGATTATTTTGTATGTTGTATGTTTTTCAATTGTTTCATTTTTTCTTCTGTTTTTTTAATGTTAATTTGGTTGTTTATATTATCAAATGTGATTTTCAATACGGCATATCTGTTGTTTGACATTTGAATCTCAGTGACATATATGTACCATGTTACAGATAATGTAACTAACTATTATATTGATGTTTTGTATTATTTTTCGTAACTAGCTTTATCGATTTATGAATGTAACTAACTTATTATATGTATTTTGTATTATAATCCAAATTACATTTGCAATGTAACTACCTTTGTAACTTCAATTAATTATCATTGCTATTTTTTTGAATTTTTAGGAAATATAGGGGATTCACTTACATGTTCCTTGGAAGGTAGTCCGGAGAAGGATTTAATTGTTTGATGTTAAGCAGCAATGTTCAGAAGAAATTGTGCCAAGTGTTGAAATGATTTATATGAATGTTGATATACAAGTCATATGACTCGAGTTGATAGATGAGTTATATCTTATGTTTATATGAATGTTGCCGAGGCTATTATTGTTTCTCATGAAAAACTCGAGTTTTACAAAAAGTATCTTGGTTCCTTACATGCTTCTCTC
Source organism: Acorus calamus (assembly GCA_030737845.1). Taxonomy (NCBI): domain Eukaryota; kingdom Viridiplantae; phylum Streptophyta; class Magnoliopsida; order Acorales; family Acoraceae; genus Acorus; species Acorus calamus. The sequence continues at coordinate 38,533,214 of CM060858.1, forward strand.
ATCAATTTGCCCAATGAAAATCCTAGCTGTGATATTATAGGCGAAGAACCACTGCCATATTTAAATGTTCACTCTCCTATCAAGATTCGAAGTAAAGGGTGTCACCATATTTAAATGCTACCTCTTAATTTCTTGTTTTATCCTTTATCTGTTTTTGTGTTTATCATTTCCATGGACATGATCTTGTAAGCTTGTTTATTTGAATCGTGAACTTCTTTACAATGTGATATTCAGTTACATTTTTTTTAGTTACATTGTACTTGTACTGAGTTATATATTTGTGAATGTTGGTTACATTTATTTCTTAAACTGAGTTACATATATCTGAATGAATGAATATGCTTCGTCTTCCTCGATATTGTACAATCCGATGAATTAAGTCCACCAAAAAAGTAAAATATATATGTTGCAACATACATTGAGAGTAAGTGCTAAACCAGAGACATTATATTAAGGATAACCAACCAATGTTTTTAGTTCCACATACTTCAAAATTACAAAAACAATGAGCACTTAAAAACATCATCATACATTTGAACTTGCTTAGGTTTTTCTTTAACACACATAACAAAACATCTTCATACAAAATTGAGAAAACACAAGAAGTCAATTATCAAAATGCATTGTTGAAACTCTGTGGTCCTCTCCTGTGAATGTTATGGGCTCATCGTTGAGGAATACTTTGATGAAGCATGATCTTATGTACTTCAATTTATTAAAATCTATAAATGAGTTCAATGACTTTATTTTCTGTTCTTTAATTATTGTAAGGGTGTTATTATTATTATTATTATTATTATTATTATTATTATTATTATTATTATTATTATTTGTACATCCCTTTTAATTTCAGGTTTATGAAAAAATGTTAAAGATTGTAATTGAATGTTGCCCCCTTGGAATGAATTCCGTGCTCCGCCACTGCTTGTACAAGGGAGAAACTTTCAATTAAAAAGGTTATAAATCATTATCCATACTTAATTAACATCTTATTCTTTGGTCAATCAAGCAATAAAAACTTATTCATTACTTTAGAATTACTATGAAAACTTGTGCTAATTTATTCTTGAGTTTTTTTTTTTTTTTTTTGCATTGATCTTTTTTTTTTTGGAAAAATGATATATCCATCCCCATGTGTAGCCCTCACCTTTTTTTATATAAATATGCACCCATCCACTAAAATACATACTGTTATATAAATTGAAGTATATACTAAAATACACTAGTATATTTTTTTCTTTGAAAAAATGAAAGAAATTTACAGCCTTATACACTATGATATAACTCATACACTACGATAACGCATTTTATATTATTATTTTTTTGAAGAAAATCTAGGCATCTTCATTCAATTGTAAATCAAAAGAACATGTCCGAATTGGAGATAGAAGGGGGGGGGGGGTTACAGAAGAATAAACAAAACAAAGCTGAAAAAGCATAGAAAAGAGGGTGGAGAAATACAAAGCAGTAAGTTCCAGTCACCGTGGTGGTAGAAAAGGTTAGAATGCGCCACTGCGTCATGCCATAATTGATAAAATGTCCTCCAAATGGATACGTGCAACTCTCCCGAGGCAAGTGCCCTAATCTATGATATTTTGGTGTGTCCATCTTTCAAAGATAAAACTGAGACCATCAGAAAACAATCACGTTTCGTAATCTCCAAATCACCCACGGAATATACATTATTGTACTATCAAAGTGAATGGGTTACATACAAGACTTGACTGTATACGCTTTTTTTATTATTTATATTCTGATGGCCCAAACGTGGGGTAACTGGAACCACAATCCCTACCAACCACCTTAACACTTCATCGCCATCTTCACCATCACCATTTAATGTTGTAGCATTAAATGCAAGAATAGTATATAACTATATATACAAATATTGTTATACTAATGCATGGGAGGCATCCCATAATTGTGGTCCTTCACAGTCTGTGAGGTCCAGTAGTAGTAGTATCACAAATGCAATCTTGTTCTATATCTTAGGCAGTCTCTCTCTCTCATTAAAACAAATATCATGTCTTCTTCAATCTTTAAATAGAAAAAAATATCCTCACAGATGCCAAACTTCGATTTCTTTGAACTTTGTACGTATGTGCTAGTGCTACTGCCTGTGTTTTTGTCCAATTAGATTCACGTCATAATCATTAAAAGACATTCTCCAGAGACTTATCTTCCCTTTTAATGTTTTTCTTTAAACACCCACTTAATTTGATGATCATATCAGCCATGGTGGAGAATGCCCATTTTGTATTGGGGATTTAGCAGGATCTGAGGATAGGCGAGTAAGGTGACTGACTAGGGCCCCTATTCAACGAGTGTACGTAGGAAAATAAAACAAATTCATTTAATTTATTTTTGTCTCTCCTTTTTAGTTTTTTGTTAATTGTTTATTTATTTTATTTCTTATTTATTATGATTTTATTTTATTTTTTATAGTTTGATTTAAAAGAAAAAATATATATTTTTAACAAGCTAATAAATCAAATCAAACCCTAACTTTAAGATTTTTAATGATTTTGTTTGTCTTTATTTTCTAATTTTTTAAAAAACTTGAAAATGGAAGTCACACATCAAATTGTCTCCCAATTTCATGCTACACACCAATCTTGCTCGTCGTTCCACGAGCATGCACTTTTTCTTTTTTGTAAGAATGTTACTCTAGAGTTTAATTGTTTGACCTCCTTTACAGAAAGGGAGTGCTAGCCGATTTTTTCAAAGCTCAATTCACCACAAGTAGACACTCTTAAATTAGTTGAGAAAATGAGAATTACTATTGATAAGAACTAATTAGGAATGATGATCTTACCTTAGGTGATAAGGGCGATGTTATTTATATCTTAAAGCCCGTTACCTGGAAGCAGCCTCGTGGTGGAAAAAAAGAAAACCAATGAACGTTGCAATTCGGCCAAAAACATGGATGCCACTTTTGAGTTTGTTTTGGAAGTGACATTCCACCATGTCCGTCAGCGCAAACACGCCCCTGATGCACTGCCAAACGGACTCTTAATTCAAATGTTATGGTTCCTATTGTTATGTTGCCATTGATATGGCACATTGAATTCTATATGTTATTAAGAACTGCTATTGGAATGACTGTTAAATTATAATTTGAATGCCGAAGGAGTTATCAGTTCATGGTTGATCGATGTACCTGGTCCATCGAGCGATCGCTCATGATCACAATCTGAATGATGACACAAGAAGTCATGTGATTGACATAAAAAAAATGTGGATCTTACGCACACTTAATTCAACAACTATAAGGGCCAATCCTAATTGGCGTAATAATATAATTGGGGTTTTTTTTCATGTCTAAAAAATAACACATTAAAAAATACTTGTAGATTCAGTTAAATATTCATTCTCATTTTACTATAATATTTAGAAAAATTACCTTTAGAATCCTTAATCCTTTTGTTCATTTCTAAACATTACACACAAATATAAAATAAAATAACAGAAACTACTAGAATTGAATTTTTGAAAAAAAAATCTCTTTGACTAAATTTATGAAATTTCTCTAAGAAAAGCACACATATACTGTCCTCAAGAATATGACGTTTCAGTCATACCCAAAAAAAAAGAAAAAAAGAATCAAACGTTTCAAAAGAAAAAAAAAACAGAAAGGCAGGCCCCATAGAAATGACAACAATAACAACCTGACAGAAAATTTGCATAAAAGACACTGTTTTTTTTCTACATTTCATGCAAGTCACATTTGGAAATGGTAGTCTGTTTAACAGTCCAGTCACCTCATGAAAATTTTGATTGAAAAAGAATAAAAAACATAGTGCAATTCGGCAGTCCAAAGGATGCTACATTTTGAATATCGACACTTGGGACTGAAAAAAATAAGTGGCCAATCAGACAATCAAAAAAATTGTAATGGGAAGTCCCCTGCCCCGAGTGTCCCAGAAAAAATGAGATTGAGATTTTTGTAGATCTGGATCTATAGGAAACAGGAAAAAAAAGGTTAGGGGAATTGTTCCCAGCTTCTAGTAGATCTAAATTGTTCAACTATTTTAAAACGATGCAAAAAATAAAAAACACATATCTCAATTGTTTTGATTTTCTACATGATGATAAAGATAGCAGGACAGTCACAAGTTCATCAAACTTCTCTGAATGCTCAAAAAGTTTGGTGCTTGAATACCTCTCCTACCTGTCAACTTAATCAAATTTTATTCACCAAGCAGTCATATGAAATACTATTGTGGGAGGTGAAATTATATCTTTCTCCTCTGGGCTGGATCTTGATTTAATCAGGGCATTGATTACAAATCCGAGGAGAGGCACCAAGAGGACTGCCTCCGTGGTTGTGAAAGTTCCATCATTAAGTCTCCTAGCTCCGTCTTCCACTTCGGTCACCTGCAACTCATACAAGTGTGGTGCTGGCTAACGCTCCTCCGACTCTCTAGTCAGTTTTCGAGTGTTTGGAGGAATTCAACTTGAGACTTAGAGTACTTTTGGGAAGAAAAAGTGCCTACCTTGTTTGAAAGGGGATACCCTTCCTTTTATACTGAGACAAAGCGTACCGATCTTGCTCTTTAGGTGTGATCCTATCACAAGATAGAATCTTCCACGTGGCCTAGGATTGGTTGACATGTGTGACTTTGGGATAAGCTCATTGTAGAGGTAAAAATTCATACCTTGTTAGAAAATGACACGTGTCACGAATATGGGCCGACACACCTGAGGCCCACGAATCCGCATCCGAATCCAAAATGTCATGATGACACTTCTGAGCAAACGGACACGACTAGATAGAGGGTCTAGTCATACAGTTAGACAGCACGCGGGTGAATGTCACCTCGAGTAGTTAAGGCACGGTCATATTAGAGATCTGGTCAGACGACCTTACTCCTCGCGAACGAGCAGAAAAGACACGACCAGACAAGAAGTCTGGTCGGGCGATCTTTCACCTCGTGGACACATTCGAAGACGTAACAAATGAACGATCATGCCAAAGGCCACGAGTACAACCGAGAAAACAGACAGAGGACCGTAACATCCGTAACCGATAAGAGATAATTAAGGCCCATTAAAGGTGAGTAATTGGTGGCACAACATGTCCCATTAACACGTGAAAGTTCCCACAAAAAGTGTTAGGCACTACAACAAAACAGGGTTTTGATGACAGACATTTTGAATAGCTATCACCTAAAACTATTGTTAGGTGACAGTTAAGAATGTATGTTATAATAAACATAGTTTTTTGTGACCGTTATATTTGTTTGTTACAAAATTCTATTTTTGTGACAGTTGGTTAAAATGTGTGTCACATAAATACCAATTATTGTGACACACATATTAAAAAAGTCACAAATGATATTTATTGGTGACAAACATATTTGGAATGTTATCATTTGTAATTATGAGGTGACACACACTAATGGAATGTCACAAAAGGCATATTCACAATTAAATTTAAAAGCTATATTTAGTATCCATATAATCATATTGTAATTATAAATCTTATAAAATATATGAGAATCAAGAGAGGTAAAAAAATCAATGTTTCTCCTAATTTACTACAATTCCTTTGTCATGAGTGCTTCCCCATAAAACAAGAAAAAAAAGTTTCATCTCTTCGGCCGTTTCACATCTTTGACATTTTACATTAACCAAGCCACCACCAAAGATTGAAATAAATATGTGATATTAAACCCCCACCATCTCCTATTCTCCTCTACAAGTTAACCCCCCACCAGATCCTATTCTCCTCTAAGTCCCCGTCTCCGTCATCTCCTCTGCGTCCTCCAATCCCGCACGGCAAAACAACCACCAGGTCCTCCTCTTTTCTTTTAATTCTTTTTTATTTGTGACTTGTTGCAACACCCACTAATTAATTTATTTTTTATTTATTTTTATCCACAAAAAGTTTTCATTGTCAAACAACCACAGGAAAATTGATGAGGCGACATGGAACACTTAAAACCATCAAGGATGCTATTGGACACCATATTGCATGGCCTCAAGCTTTTATAAGTGTGTATTAATTTTTTATTTCCTTAATTAATTGATGTTTCATTAATTAATTTTTTATAATCATTATTTTGTAGGTGGAGATAGATTGGACGAAAGTGAAGAGGAACAATGTTCTTCAAGGATGTTAATATTTTTTTTTTTTGCACATTGGAACTCTTATAATAATGTAATCGAATATTGATTGAAATAATGTAATGAATTGTTGGGATTCTCTTATCTATGAAAAGTTTTTATTATTTTTACTTTTTAAATTATGATTGTACATGTTATGATTTTATTTTTTAAATAATTATTTATAAATTATTATATCAAAATGTTTTATTATTGATATAGCAACTATGAATATTGACTGTCATATAAAATTTTGATTGTAATTATATATTCTATAATGATAATGATAATCTGTCGCTAAATGTCTATAAAAGGTGACTGACATTGACCACTGATCCATTACATATAGGGTTATAGTGACAAATTTGTCGGTCACCATATACTGCCTAAAGTGATAGTCAAGTTTCAACTGTCATTGAAATTTATGTACCGCCTGTCATTGAATGTTAGTCAATGATGACAAACATTTATGTCTGTCACCTATTGTCAACCTATGGTGACGGGTGTGTCTGTCACCATATGCCACATACGGTGACAGACGGGCCTTAACCGTCACAAAAAGCTATGGTGATTGGTTCAGCTGCGACGCACGTCCGAGTGTCACTGTAACTCTTTCGTGACAGACATAAGGGTTTTGGGGACGGTTTTCGTCTGTCATCAAATCCCTATTTTGTTGTAGTGAGGCCTGTGTCATTTGGAGCCTTATTTTTCGATCGGAGCCACTAAAATTTTGACTTTTAGCTTCCTGCGGGAGTTAGAGTACTCTGATTGAAAATCTCACTGCATATTATGGGTCCTGGTACCATTTTGTAGATAATGGCATAAACATGAAAGTTGTAGATAATTTTCTTAGCTTTCCAATGGTATTTGAATTGTGCAATTCAGAGCTATATTGAGAAAGTTATGGCTGTTCTAATAATGGTTGTCCAGAATTTTTAGTTCGAGGACAGCTTGGTCTTTTCGTCCCACTTTTGTCTATTTATTGGAACCCCCCCTCCCAAATGCTTCTCCCATCCGAGGCACTCTTTGGTGCTCCCCCTTGTTGTGGTAGTGTGTTTGGGTGGAGGAAGTGAAGGTGATGGAGAAGAAGAAGCACAAGAGAGAGTGCAAAAAGGGTGTGTGTGTGTGTTGTTGTTGTTGTTGTAGTTGTTAATTCTTTCTCTCTTTCCCCATCCCTTGCTCTCTTCCTTTCCCCTCTCTAATCAGCCCCCCTATGTGTTTGTGAAAATGTCACCAAGGAGTAGGAGGAGGGGGAACATGAAGGTGAAGGAGGAGCAAGAAGAGAGTGACCAAGGTTAGTTTGTGCATATGTTGATGTTATTGTAACGCCCCCGTACCCAAGACTCTATTTTGAAGCTTTGATACAGGTCGTTACGTCTAATTTTCCACGAGACACGAGACATTTAAAAACATAAAGGGTTTATTTAAAATCAAACCGATTAAAAACATAACCAAGATCTAAACATAATTCATCCTAAACACGGATGATTTCATACGAAATAACTAAATTCAAACATCCACTATTTTTGCTGAAAGGGACTAAGGAAAACTATATGCCAAAGAAAAGACTTATTCAACCTTATTCAACCACCTAAATGCAACAGAAATAAAATGCAGCTACAACGATCTCCACCACCGAGATCAACGATCACCAACGACTATCCTGAAAATTTGGGGAAAGAGGGGTGAGCAACCACACGCTTAGTAAATGGACCTTTGAGGTCCCAATAATAATTGATATCAAAATATAATCTTTAAAAAAATATCAGAAGAAATATCATAAGAAACAATTTGCAATATATGATAGTATCTGCAATATCATAATTTCCAATAAAACCATGACTTAACCAAAACACCTTCCAATTGCATGATCTCAAATAACTATCTAAAAACTCATGATGCGTATGAATGTGACGGACACGCATACTCGTATGGTGGCACCTAGCCATCTACAGCACCTAGCCGTAAGGATTTCTCAAAGGAAATCATGTCACCTAGACTTGGGTCCATTCTGAACCAGGATCACCTAGACCTAGCCACCTAGGCTACGTCACCTAGACGAATGCGATGCATGCATGATCAACACATATTTTTCTTTTCGATAAAATGCATGCGACAGTTTCAAATATAGTAATATTTTCAAAACAATACATAATAAGGCATCAGCCTATATAATATGACATGCTCGAGTTGTACATAAAATAGCATCTTTAAAATCATTCGTAAAGCCTTTGAAAACTACGTAGGAGACGAGACCCACTCACCTTAAGTCTAACCACAAATCCGAAACAACTCCAATAGGTCTAAGACAACCTAACCCGACCTAAAAACGATACCAACTAATCATAATACATACAACAGTATGGAACCCGAGGGTATCCGAAGACACACAATCCGACGGCTCCCATAGGGACCGTCAGAGACCTTCCGACGGCTTCCTTAGGGGTCGTCCCTTAACAAACCGACGGCTCCTCTGGGAGCCGTCCCGAACATTCCCGATGGCTCCTACAGGGGCCGTCCCGGAACATAAACACAAAACCCTAATTATTCTTTGGTAAAAACCTTTAAATCTTCTATCCTTTAAAACAAATCACGAGTCGTTTTTAAAACACTGTTAAACAGAAACAGATCGACATCGAAATCAAGTCATACGTATGAAATCCGATTAAAACAAATTCAAAACTTCAAAATAAGAATATTTTGAAAATCCTAGTTTATCATAGATGTGAATATTAATATGGGTTTATGTTTAAACCTTCAAAATCATGAAAATACATCAATGATTTAGATCTAAGCGTATAGGGTTCAAAAACAAGGTTTTAAAGATTGAAAACACGATTTCTACTTAAGATTAATAAACCTAAACATGATGTATACTTATACATATTCATTCTAAATCATGAAAGGCTTAGAAACATAAAAATATCAAGATACCCTAGTTATATAACACCAGATCCGAAAACTAAACTTAAAACATCTTAAGAGCGTATAAATCAAATAGGAAAACTAAGAAAATATTTTAAACTTTGAGTATATACATGTAAGACCAAAATTACAACCAAAACTTATACGACGTGGGGGACAAAATACGACGCCAATAAAACTAATTAACACACCATTCGTAATTAACGCATTTGTTCTTTCCAAAAATGGACCAAATTCGAATTCGAAAATTTTCCAGATAAACGGCTCTAATGGAATCCGTCGTTCACCAATCCGACGGCTCTACCCATTGCCGTCGCCAAGCCATCCGATGGTTCCATAACCATCCGTCGCATATATGCCCGTCGGCACCCCATGGATCCGTCGCCCAAGTGCCCGACGACACTTATACGATCCGTCAGGCACTGCCTGGCCCGGTTAAAAGTCGCAGTCGTTACAGTTATCTTCTCCCTCTCCTCCCCTAGCCCCTCTAATAGATCTCCCCTGGTTTCCCCAGCCCCCCTGGTCAGCAAGAAGAAGGGCTCCCAAGGCTGAGGTGGTGTAGCGGTGGTGGAGGTCGAGGTGGTCAAGGGCGTGCTTGCGAGCTCCCACATCTCCCCCCTTCCATCCATCTCTCTCTTGGTGAGTTTTCCCCCCTTCTTTCAATGTTTTTGAACATGTATACGTCTGCACGCGCATGCGCGCGTAGGCTAGCGCAGTCAGGTGCAGGCACGCGAGTACGTGCGGGAGCGCGCATGCGTACGCGCGGGGGCGTGCGGGGTTGCGTGTCTGGGCACCTGTGGGCGAGGGGGCACGTGCGCGCGTGCGTGCACATGCAGGGCCACGCGTGTGGCTGCCCGAGGGCTCGGGTAAGTGTCGGGGCACTCGGACATACGTGCGTACGTGAGTACTTGCATGCGTGCGAGCCCGTATGCGTGCATGTCTAAGTCTTAGGCATTTCTAGTTAATTCTAAGTGTTTGTATGTGGTTATACTCATCATTTTAAATGCCCTTACCTTGCAGATCTCGTCAGGTGGGATGCGCGATGATCCGAACATCGGTGAGTGGTTTGATCCAACCCTTCGGGATGCGCTCGATGCACGTAATCGTGCATCGCGCATCCATGGAGCTTCCTTGCACTCTTATTATGCTAGATATTTGCATGCTAGGCTTGTATAGGTCGTATATTGTGTAGAACCCCTTATTCTACCATATACTTACATATGTATTATATTCATGTTTGAATAATCGTGTTTTCATGCGCCCCTCGTGTTCGGGCATGTATTTTTGAATAAGTATATGGATGTATAGCATATGGCATGCCTTAAGTAGTCCCTATTTATAGTACTACCCTCCCCCTCATGCTAGTGATATCTAGCATGATTAATCATTGGTTAATAATATGATACATATTAATATTCCCTAGTCACAAGACTTGAGAGCGTGGTATGGTTGTTGCACCCATATTATTGGGGCTAGGCTAAGACCAGCTTCTGGAGATGACGAGCTCTCTCTTACCCTCTCTCTTCGTGCGTACTGGGCAAGTAGAGTGGTTCCTACTTGACTCAGGTTCACTAAGGAATATTGGCATGCACCTGTTAGTGCGCGAGATCGCACTTGACCCCTCCCTTTTAAGTTGGTGTTATCCAACGCATGTTAAGGTACACTTGTATGCTTGTATGCTTAATGGCTTTGTATGCATGGTACATATGTTGCATAAATATGTATTGCTTATGTTTTATCCATGTTAGGGAGTATCCTTGTAATTGATTATTATGTTATCGTGCATGTAGTTCATGAATATAACTAGGATATAATTCTCCTGTAATATATATATGCGCTTGTTAAACTGATTAGGCCTATCTGAATTAGGACTGGGTACGATCCGCTGTCGTGTTATACCTCATTAGTTAGAGCGCGAGTGATGAAATCGTCACCCCACATCCGTGAGATGCACTTGAATGGAATTTCGGAGAATTCATCGTTGTATCGGTTTTGTTAAACCGGTGTCTATGACATTAAGTTAAGCCTACCCGTGTTGGGCGCGTATATGAACCGCCCGTTGGGTTATATGCCTTGGGCTTATTTCTGCGCGAGAGCAAAGATAACCCCTCACATCCGAGCGACGCACCCGTGTGGAATACAAGAGTAATCGATATCATCGATATATGATTATCGAGTGTGTTATGGCCAACAGTTGTTCCTCCCCGAGTGTCCCAAGAGCCTTCCTCCGGGAGTGAGGGCGAGGGCGAGGTTGGTCGTGCCGCCGCATGGCCTTACTGTATTCATTGGGTTTCCACCCATGTTTTCCTTGAAAGAAAATTGTCTTAACATTAGACTGTTGTAATGGTGTTTGGTTTCCAACCACTCACTGAGCTTGTAGCTCACCCCTCGCATATTGTTTCTCTTACAAGGGCATTGTTGGGTGTGGAACTAGAGCTTCCCTGTGGCATGGTCTTGTGTGCGTGGAAGCGTCATGTTCGATAGATTGGCGAGTGCGAATCTGTCAACAGTCCTAGAGTCATGTATTTGTAAATCGTGTGTGTTGCACATGATGTATTTTATTTTGACTAGACTTGGCTCTCCAGGACAATGATTGTGTATTCGGGTCTATAATAATATTTTGAGTTACATTGTTGGTATTTTTATGCTTCCGCATTTCAGTTTAGTTATCGGTTATCATTACCTTGCCAACTTTGTGTGTTATTTATTGGAGTAATTGAACTGATACTATATATATTGCCACGTCTCGGGGACGACCGCCCTGGGACGTGACAAAAAGTGCCCACTAAGTATTTAGTGGGGAAGCGGTTATAACAGCCAAAGGAGAGTGCAAGCGGCAATCTAGCCGAGGTGACCATATAAAAAGGAGGTAATCCAAAAGGCTAAGGTATCGAATCTAATCTTCCTACTGATACATCACTTTGGAAGGCCTTTGACTGGCACCACACTTGTGTCCCCCTGATTTTTTTGTGAGTACATGATCCATTGTCAGTCAGGTCCAAGTTCGAGAAGAAGCCTCTGAAGTCCGATTGTTTAACTGAAGGGGAAATTATCCTCCTCACTCATCATAACTGATTCCTGACGGTCGGTTGTTGTCACTGCGTCAGAGAATATTCCCTTGAGTTTTCTACTATCTTGCCAATGTGGATGACCCTCGCACCTAGTTAGACCCCGTAGTCTGACTATTTATAGTCTGGTCGGGCTGTGATATCTGGTCGTTCTGACCAGGTCAGGCGGAAAATGCATCATTTAGTCATTCGAGTATGATCTGGAGTCCGACCTGATCTTTTATTGGTCCGACCTACCGTTTGGTGTTGGCCCTTTGTAAAATGTAGCGGTCTGGAGAGCAGAACCTCTTTTATGAGTCTCTTAATCAGGTCGCGCTACTGGCCATGATGGCCTTATTCGGTAGGCCTGTCTTGCACCATATTCTTATCTTATTTTGATTAATTCATATGTCATATCCTTATTCAGTTATTCGTAGATTTGGTCTTTACGACTGATATCATTCATCGTGATTTTTAAAAACTAATTTTAATTCTCAGTACCCAACATTGAAATTTTTAAGCATATTTCTTGTACTAATAATCAAAATTCATCAAGAAAAAAATTTAACTATCTCACACTTTTCTCACACCTATCATGTCAAATATACATTTATTGTCATATAAGATCCTCCCAAATATTCATCGCACATGAATTTTGTGATTATGAGTGACATACATTTTCTATATGTAAACCAACTACAATATTTAGTGGTGTGAAATGTTTGCCTTATATGAAGTTCTGTGACTATGGACAACAAGTCTTTTCTATTTCTTTAGATGTTGACCAATTATTTGATGATCAGTGGTGTAGATTAACCAAAAAAGCCAATGTACTGTTAAGGCTAGTTTGGTAAGGAGTTAAGGTTTTGAGTATATGTTCTCTTAATTTTAGGAGATAAAAAATCCATAAATTTTGTTCATATTTACATTTGTCAAAATAAAATAAAAAATAAGGATAAATGTTATTCCAACTCATTTAGTCCATAAATCCGCAGTTTATCTCGATTATTTTTTTTATATCGAACGGACATAAACTGTCTTTCCACTCGTTTAGCCCTATAATTATCTCTTATCCCCACTTATTCCCCTACCAAACCGGGCCTTAACATTTATTAAAAATAACAAAAAAAAAAAAAACAGTCAAACAAGATTGAGTGGCTAGATTTTATTTTTCACAATCACATGGAGAAAATGGAGTACCCACTTCATTACGTTTCTCAGATTGTGCACTAAAGTCTGCCGACAAGGGGGCACCACATGACTTGCAACATAAACGCCCATGGAGAAGGAACTTTAACCAGTTCATTTGACTACTAATGATTTATTCTCTCTTTTTACTTTTTTTTTTTTAGTACAGCATCTCTCTTTTTTACTTTTGGTAACTGTTCAGTTGATTGGTGTCCCTTGCCATTCTCTCAAGCCATTTCTCATTGGCCTTTTCATAATGAAAGAGACAAAAAAAAGATCAAATCAGGTTTACAATTATTGTGTCATCAAGTATAATTATTATGTCATTAAGTATGTTGTCACTATATACTTTAGCATAAATAAAAAAGGGTTTATTGAATGTATACTATTGAAAAATATGTTATTTATTTTTATACCATTATAAAAAATGTATTTATTTTTATACCAATGTAATTTTCCTCAATAAAAAAAAATGATTGACAAGCCCCAATTCAAATAAATCTCATGACATGGCATGAGTTGAATTTTCGGTTACACCCTTAATTGTGATTTTTAACCTCTTAAATGAAATTAATGCAGTCGGTTATTGTTTCCTTCATTGAAACCGCGCGTGTGGAGCATTAAATAGCGTTTTTTATTTCTTTTTTTTCACTTTCTCACTTTTGAATTGCTCACATTTGAATTGTTCTTAATCATTTTTCATGGTGAATTTGCAGGAATTTTTTTCTAAGACTGCAGTGTCATTTGATTGTTTGGAGGACCTTTTAAGCATCTACTCTTATTGGAAAAAAAAAATTGAACATTTTGGTTATCATTGAAATGTTTGCCAATTCAGGTGTGGTGTTTGATTATTTTGTATGTTGTATGTTTTTCAATTGTTTCATTTTTTCTTCTATTTTTTTAATGTTAATTTGGTTGTTTATATTATCAAATGTGATTTTCAATACGGCATATCTGTTGTTTGACATTTGAATCTCAGTGACATATATGTACCATATTACAGATAATGTAACTAACTATTATATTGATGTTTTGTATTATTTTTCGTAACTAGCTTTATCGATTTATGAATGTAACTAACTTATTATATGTATTTTGTATTATAATCCAAATTACATTTGCAATGTAACTACCTTTGTAACTTCAATTAATTGTCATTGCTATTTTTTTGAATTTGTAGGAAATATAGGGGATTCACTTACATGTTCCTTGGAAGGTAGTCCGGAGAAGGATTTAATTGTTTGATGTTAAGCAGCAATGTTCAGAAGAAATTGTGCCAAGTGTTGAAATGATTTATATGAATGTTGATATACAAGTCATATGACTCGAGTTGATAGATGAGTTATATCTTATGTTTATATAAATGTTGCCGAGGCTATTATTGTTTCTCATGAAAAACTCGAGTTTTACAAAAAGTATCTTGGTTCCTTACATGCTTCTCTCATCAATTTGCCCAATGAAAATCCTAGCTGTGATATTATAGGCGAAGAACCACTGCCATATTTAAATGTTCACTCTCCTATCAAGATTCGAAGTAAAGGGTGTCACCATATTTAAATGCTACCTCTTAATTTCTTGTTTTATCCTTTATCTGTTTTTGTGTTTATCATTTCCATGGACATGATCTTGTAAGCTTGTTTATTTGAATCGTGAACTTCTTTACAATGTGATATTCAGTTACATTTTTTTTAGTTACATTGTACTTGTACTGAGTTATATATTTGTGAATGTTGGTTACATTTATTTCTTAAACTGAGTTACATATATCTGAATGAATGAATATGCTTCGTCTTCCTCGATATTGTACAATCCAATGAATTAAGTCCACCAAAAAAGTAAAATATATATGTTGCAACATACATTGAGAGTAAGTGCTAAACCAGAGACAATATATTAAGGATAACCAACCAATGTTTTTAGTTCCACATACTTCAAAATTACAAAAACAATGAGCACTTAAAAACATCATCATACATTTGAACTTGTTTAGGTTTTTCTTTAACACACATAACAAAACATCTTCATACAAAATTGAGAAAACACAAGAAGTCAATTATCAAAATGCATTGTTGAAACTCTGTGGTCCTCTCCTGTGAATGTTATGGGCTCGTCATTGAGGAATACTTTGATGAAGCGTGATCTTATGTACTTCAATTTATTAAAATCTATAAATGAGTTCAATGACTTTATTTTCTGTTCTTTAATTATTGTAAGGGTGTTATTATTATTATTATTATTATTATTATTATTATTATTATTATTATTATTATTTGTACATCCCTTTTAATTTCAGGTTTATGAAAAAATGTTAAAGATTGTAATTGAATGTTGCCCCCTTGGAATGAATTCCGTGCTCCGCCACTGCTTGTACAAGGGAGAAACTTTCAATTAAAAAGGTTATAAATCATTATCCATACTTAATTAACATCTTATTCTTTGGTCAATCAAGCAATAAAAACTTATTCATTACTTTAGAATTACTATGAAAACTTGTGCTAATTTATTCTTGAGTTTTTTTTTTTTTTTGCATTGATCTTTTTTATTTTTGGAAAAATGATATATCCATCCCCATGTGTAGCCCTCACCTTTTTTTTATATAAATATACACCCATCCACTAAAATACATACTGTTATATAAATTGAAGTATATACTAAAATACACTAGTATATTTTTTTCTTTGAAAAAATGAAAGAAATTTACAGCCTTATACACTATGATATAACTCATACACTACGATAACGCATTTTATATTATTATTTTTTTGAAGAAAATCTAGGCATCTTCATTCAATTGTAAATCAAAAGAACATGTCCGAATTGGAGATAGAAGGGGGGGGGGGGGTTACAGAAGAATAAACAAAACAAAGCTGAAAAAGCATAGAAAAGAGGGTGGAGAAATACAAAGCAGTAAGTTCCAGTCACCGTGGTGGTAGAAAAGGTTAGAATGCACCACTAGGTCATGCCATAATTGATAAAATGTCCTCCAAATGGATACGTGCAACTCTCCCGAGGCAAGTGCCCTAATCTATGATATTTTGGTGTGTCCATCTTTCAAAGATAAAACTAAGACCATCAGAAAACAATCACGTTTCGTAATCTCCAAATCACCCACGGAATATACATTATTGTACTATCAAAGTGAATGGGTTACATACAAGACTTGACTGTATAGTATACGCTTTTTTTATTATTTATATTCTGATGGCCCAAACGTGGGGTAACTGGAACCACAATCCCTACCAACCACCTTAACACTTCATCGCCATCTTCACCATCACCATTTAATGTTGTAGCATTAAATGCAAGAATAGTATATAACTATATATACAAATATTGTTATACTGATGCATGGGAGGCATCCCATAATTGTGGTCCTTCACAGTCTGTGAGGTCCAGTAGTAGTAGTATCACAAATGCAATCTTGTTCTATATCTTAGGCAGTCTCTATCTCTCATTAAAACAAATATCATGTCTTCTTCAATCTTTAAATAGAAAAAAATATCCTCACAGATGCCAAACTTCGATTTCTTTGAACTTTGTACGTATGTGCTAGTGCTACTGCCTGTGTTTTTGTCCAATTAGATTCACGTCATAATCATTAAAAGACATTCTCCAGAGACTTATCTTCCCTTTTAATGTTTTTCTTTAAACACCCACTTAATTTGATGATCATATCAGCCATGGTGGAGAATGCCCATTTTGTATTGGGGATTTAACAGGATCTCAGGATAGATGAGTAAGGTGACCGACTAGGACCCCTATTCAACGAGTGTACGTAGAAAAATAAAACAAATTCATTTAATTTATTTTTGTCTCTTCTTTTTTAGTTTTTTGTTAATTGTTTATTTATTTTATTTCTTATTTCTTATTTATTATGATTTTATTTTATTTTTTTATAGTTTGATTTAAAAGAAAAAATATATATTTTTAACAAGCTAATAAATCAAATCAAACCCTAACTTTAAGATTTTTAATGATTTTGTTTGTCTTTATTTTCTAATTTTTTAAAAAACTTGAAAATGGAAGTCACACATCAAATCGTCTCCCAATTTCATGCTACACACCAATCTTGCTCGTCGTTTCACGATCATGCACTTGTGGGAAGAAAAAGTGCCTACCTTGTTTGAAAGGGGATACCCTTCCTTTTATACTGAGACAAAGCATATTGATCTTGCTCTTTAGGTGTGATCCTATCACGAGATAGAATCTTCCACGTGACCTGGGATTGGTTGACATGTGTGACTTTGGGATAAGCTCATTGTAGAGGTAAAAATCCATACATTGTTAGAAAATGACATGTGTCACAAATATGGGCAAACACACCTGAGGCCCACAAATTCGGATCCGAATCCAAAATGTCAAGATGACACTTCTAAGCAAACGGACACGACTATATCAAGGGTCTAGTCATACAGTCAGACACCACGCGGGTGAATGTCACCTCGAGTAGTTAGGGCACAGTCATATTAGAGATCTGGTCAGACGACCTTACTCCTCGCGAACGAGCAGAAAAGACACGATCAGACAAGAGGTCTGGTCGGGCGATCTTTCACCTCGTGGACACATTCGAAGACGTAACAGATAAACGATCATGCCAAAAGCCACGAGTACAACCGAGAAAACAGATAAGAGATAATTAAGGCCCATTAAAGGTGGGTAATTGGTGGCACAACATGTCCCATTAACACGTGAAAGTTCCCACAGAAAGTGTTAGGCCTGTGTCACTTGGAGCCTTATTTTTCAATCGGAGCTACTAAAATTTTGACTTTTAGCTTCCTGCGGAAGTTAGAGTACTCTGATTGAAAATCACACTGCATATTATGAGTCCTGGTACCGTTTTTAGATAATAGCATAAAAATGAAAGTTGTAGATAATCTTCTTGGCTTTCCAATGGTATTTTAATTGTGCAATTCAGAGCTATATTGAGAAAGTTATGGCTGTTCTAGTAATAGCTGTCCAGAATTTTTAGTTCGAGGACAGCTTGGTCTTTCCGTTCCACTTTTGTCTATTTATTGGAACCCCCCCCCCCCAAATGCTTCTCTCATCCGAGGCACTCTTTGGTGCTCCCCCTTGTTGTGGTAGTGTGTTTGGGTGGAGGAAGTGAAGGTGATGGAGAAGAAGAAGTACAAGAGAGAGTGCAAAAAGGGTGTGTGTGTTGTTGTTGTTGTTGTTGTTGTTGTTGTAGTTGTTGTTAATTCTTTCTCTCTTTCCCCATCCCTTGCTCTCTTCCTTTCCCCTCTCTAATCAGCCCCCCTATGTGTTTGTGAAAATGCCACAAAGGAGTAGGAGGAGGGGGAACATGAAGGTGAAGGAGGAGCAAGAAGAGAAAGTGACCAAGGTTAGTTTGTGCATATGTTGATGTTATTGTAACGACCCCGTACCCAAGACTCCATTTTGAAGCTTTGATACGGGTCGTTACCTCTAAATTTCTACGAGACATGAGACATTTAAAAACATAAAGGGTTTATTTAAAATCAAACCGAATAAAAATATAATCAGGATCTAAACATAATTCATCCTAAACATGAATGATTTCATACGAAATAACTAAATTCAAACATCCACTGTTTTTGCTAAAAGGGACTAAGAAAAACTATATGCCAAATAAAAGGCTTATTCAACCTTATTCAACGACCTAAATGCAACGGAAATAAAATACAGCTACGATCTCCACCACCAAGATCAACGATCATCAACGACTATCCTGAAAATTTGGGAAAAGAGGGGTGAGCAACCACACGCTCAGTGAATGGACCTTTGAGGTCCCAATAATAATTGATATCAAAATATAATATTTAATAAAATATCATAAGAAACAATTTGCAATATATGATAGTATAATTTCTGCAATATCATAATTTCCAATAAAACCATAACTTAACCAAAACACCTTCCAATTGTATGATCTCAAATAATTGTCCAAAAACTCATGATGTGTATGAATGCGACGAACACGTATGCGTGCACATGCAGGGCCACGCGTGTGGCTGCCCGAGGGCTCGGGTAGGTGTTGGGGCATTCGGACATGCGTGCGTACGTGTGTACTTGCATGTGTGCGAGCCCGTATGCGTGCATGTCTAAGTCTTAGGTATTTCCAGTTAATTCTAAGTGTTTGTATGTGGTTATACTCATCATTTTAGATGCCCTTACCTTACAGATCTCGTCAGATGGGATGCGCGACGATCTAAGCACCAGTGAGTGGTTCGATCCAACCCTTCGGGATGTGCTCGATGCACGTAGTCGTGCATCGCGCATCCAACCCTTCGGGATGTGCTCGATGTCGTATATTATGTAGAACACCTTATTCTACCATATACTTGCATATATATTGTATTCATGTTTGAATAATCGTGTTTTCATGCGCCCCTCGTGTTCGGGCATGTATTTTTGAATAAGTTTATGGATGTATAGAATATGTCATGCCTTAGGTAGTCCCTATTTATAGTACTACCCTCCCCCTCATGCTAGTGATATCTAGCATGATTAATCATTGGTCAATAATAGGGTACATATTAATATTCCCTAGTTGGGGCAAGGCTAAGACTAGCTTCTAGAGATGCTGAGCTCTCTCTTACCCTCTCTTCGTGCATACTGAGTAAGTAGAGTGTGTGGCGGCCCGTGCCCCGAAACGCCGACACGAGCGCGTCACGTGCCTAAAAACTCACCATAATTTTTTTTTTTTTTTTTTTCTAAAACAAAACATTGAAATGTCCACCCTATATAATCACATAGGATAACAACCCTGGGATAACAGATAATCAACAAGATATGTATAATCACCTATATCACAACACACCCAGGAAAGTTTAAGCAGTCAACAGAGCATCTAACACACCTCATATACAGTCATCCATATGTACAGAGCATTTAACATAGGCATGGTTCGCTAGACCAGCCTCTACCAAAATAATCATATATAGATCCAAAACATCAAACTATACACATCTATATATACCTATCACCAGCTGGACGTGGCACCAAAAGAAGACTAAGCCAACGTCCACCAACCCCGCCTCTACTCTGCAAAGTAAGAGAAAATAGAACGGAATGAGCGAAAGATGCTCAGTAAGTAACCCAGACATTCCACGCACAAGGAAAACAAGAATGACATCCAAAGTCAAGCTCAGTAATCTCAATAAACACCAGGTCAAAGTATAATGATAAATGGAATTACTGTATAAGCATCAGCGGAGAACAATAACATCGCTGATATATAAACATAGGAATGAATAACTCAAACTAACACCTTACAACTGATAAAGCAATGAATATCATCAAGATGTATCACAATTGGACTGAAAGCAAGTACTCTGAAATTAAATCACTGATGGCCCTGAAAATGTCGCAATGCTACAAGAATGATAAGGGAATCACAATTCTGGCCCCCAAATGTCCAAAGCGTAGGATTGACCATCTGCACGACCCCACCATCTTGGCCCCTATGTCCAAGATATCCACATACCTCGCGTGTGGCCCTCGGAACGTCCACCGCGGATTCACTACCTGGCCCTCGGAACGTCCAGGCACGGCAGGGTATTCTCAAGTCCCCCTCGCTGGACCGTACGTACTTATGCGCGCTAGGGAGGCAAACCTCAACCCTCACTGTAAGGTCTATGGTCATCCAACTCCAAGTACACAAGAGGTAATATAGAAGCAACGATGCCAAACATACTACAAGGTTTCATGGTCAAGCAACACAGTCATTCTGATCATAGGAAGATATCGAATAACAAGGATGTATATATAATATCAAGGAAAACTCACAATACGAATAAGTCAATTATAGGCTCACGAGATATAATTGAGGAAAACTAATCTGGAATCCAACAAAAGAATAACTCCAAGATACAAAGAGACCAATTATAAGAATATTTTAGAATCTCGAACAGCCACAATCTAACAACAATGAAGGAATATGTTTCAATAATAGGACATTTAAAATGCAGTACTCACAATCGAAATCATCTGGATTATCAAATACAATTGAATAGACTCAACAACAATAAAATGTGGGGTGGAATGGAATGAGTAAATGTCGAATCAACAATACCACGCGGAACGGAATTGAACAAATAATGGAATGGAACGAAACAATCAAAATCAATCGGGTTACTTACAATAATACAACATGGAATGGAATGGAACAAACAAATATCGAACGGGTTACTTACAATAATACAAAGTGGAATGAAATGGAACAGGTAAAAGTCAATCGGGTTACTTACGATAATACAACGTGGAATGGAACAGAACAAGCAAAGTCGATCGGGTTACTTACCTCACAATTCACAATCCAAGCTGGACTCACCCTATTCCAGCTCCTAAACCACGCAGACAGGAAACCACTGATAAAATTATAACCTCAATCAGATACTAAAATATAACCCTATCAATCAAACAATTCCCAAATCCACCAAGACAAAATGACATCCCCACTACAAACCCTAAAATGATACTATAAAATCAACCATCAAATACCTATTTATCCAGCCCCAAAAACATAATCATATTCCAGCCCCAAATCACAAATTTGATTCAAAACTGAAATAAAACAACCCTAGACGAAGAATAACAATGAAAAGAACAAAAATCTTTACCCAATGTATCGCGAAAAATGCTCCACGAAGCTTTTCCCAATTTTTCTAATTTTTCCCTGATTTTTCCCTTTTTTTTTTTTTTTTTCTTCGAACAGTCTCGGGCGACACACTCTCTCTCTCTCATGCTATTAATCCCCAACACCACCGACTTAACGATTATTAAAAACTTTAGGTTTCGCCAAATGACGAAAACGCCCTTCCATTAAAATCTGCGCAGCCTTGACTCAAACAGCCATATCTTCTCGTAGGGAAATCCACTTCACATGAAACAACTTCTGTTGGAAAGATAACGAAAATATCTACAACTTCTATGCTTGAGCCAAGATCAGAAGAAGCCTCCAACTATATTTAAAATAACGACGAACAGAAGACCTCGCGATTTATTCTTCTAGGGGCATAAATGGTAAAACAGGCATAACTTTTCTAATATAATTCCAAATAACGCCAAACCAATTTTATATGAAAGGTAACTCAAAAATGAAGACTTCATATGTTTAGCGCGAATCCAAAATATGCCTTGAAGGTACTTTTCAAAAATTAAACCAAATGTACGACTTCAGGGAGAATAAAACCAAAAGCCAATACATAAAATTATCCTCCCTGTAAACCAAACATGTAAATATTAGCATAAACCGGCATAAGAGGGTCCCGGCTATTACATCCTACCCCCCTTAATTAGGATTTGGTCCTCCAAATCCGCAAAGTATACCTTATGATGAAAATAGGTGAGGATAACGCTCCCTCATCTCTGCTTCACGCTCCCACGTCGCATCCTCGGAGGTCTGATGTTGCCATAGGACCTTAACCAATGGAATGGTCTTAGTCCTCAACTGCTGCTCTCGACGTGCTAAAATACGGATGGGTCGTACCTCAAATGTCAAATCCGCATGAACCTCTAAAGGTTGATAATCGATGACGTGTGACGGATCCGGATGATATTTCCTCAACATGGACACATGAAACACATTATGAACGCCTCCCAATTGCGGTGGCAATGCAAGACGGTATGCCGACACACCAATCCTCTCTAGGATCTCAAATGGACCAGTATATCTAGGGCCCAACTTGCCCTTCTTCCCAAACCTCATCACCCCTTTCGTCGGTGATATCTTCAGGAAAACGTGGTCCCCAACTCGAAACTCCAAATCTCTCCTTCTGTTATCGGCATAGCTCTTCTGCCGACTCTGAGCTGTTCTAAGCCGATCCCTGATGATACGAACTGTGTCGGTCGATTGTTGCACGATTTCTGGTCCAAGCATCTGTCGATCTCCCACCTCCTCCCAGCAAATAGGAGTCCTACACCGCCTACCATACAATGCCTCAAAGGGTGCCATCCCAATGCTGCTATGATAGCTATTATTGTAGGCAAACTCCATCAATGGTAGGTTCTTTTCCCATCCACCCTCAAACTCAAGAACGGATGCTCTCAACATGTCCTCAAGAGTCTGGATGGTCCTCTCAGATTGACCATCGGTCTGGGGGTGAAATGCTGTGCTAAACTGCAATCTAGTCCCCAAAGCTTGCTGTAGACCTCTCCAAAAATGAGATGTAAACCTTGGATCACGGTCTGATACGATACTGACAGGTACTCCATGATATCGAACAACTCCATCAATATACTTAGCCGCCAGACTATCCATCGACTGCGTAGCTCGAACAGCAAGAAAGTGGGCTGATTTCGTTAGTCTATCCACGATAACCCATATGGTGTCACACCCCTTCTGGGATCGAGGTAAACCGCACACGAAATCCATAGTGACATGTTCCCACTTCCATTCTGGCACCTCCAATGGTTGCAACAGGCCTCCCGGTCGCTGGTGTTCTGCTTTGACCCTTTGACAGGTCAGACATCTCCCAACGAACTCCGCAATATCCTTCTTCATGCCTCGCCACCAGTACAAGCCCCGCAAATTCTGGTACATTTTCGTGCTACCAGGATGCATAGTGTATGCAGAATGATGTGCCTCCTGTAGGATCTCTCGTCGGATATCCTCATCTGATGGAACCCAAATCCTTCCTCGGAAGCAGAGCAATCCATCTGTCCTCATCTTCCACTCTGAATCTATTGCCTCAGACTCAGCTACACGATGAAACTCCTCAAACTCGACATCCTTCCTCTGAGCTTCTCCGATCTGAGTCAACAAGATCGGTTGTACCCTCATTTGGGCGATCAAAATTCCTGGCCTTCCCATTTGCAATATCACATCAGAGTCTCGAACTTGCTCGAGCAAACACCACTCCTGAACCATTAGGTGCGCCACACTTGCAGCTGACTTTCTGCTTAGAGCATCAGCAACGACGTTCGCCTTCCCGGGATGGTATTGAATGGTGCAGTCATAATCCTTCAAAAGTTCGAGCCACCGTCTCTGACGAAGGTTCAATTCCTTCTGTGAAAATAAATATCTCAAGCTCTTGTGGTCTGTGAATACCTCAAATTTCTCACCATAAAGATGGTGCCTCCATATCTTCAATGCAAAAACCACGGCTGCCAATTCCAGATCATGGGTAGGATAGTTCTGCTCATGCGGCTTCAACTGTCTCGATGCATAAGCTACTACCTTGCCATGTTGCATTAATACACAACCCAGCCCCTTTGTGAGGCATCACTATAGACCACAAAGCCTCCTGTACTATCAGGAATAGTGAGAATCGGAGCTGAAGTCAAACGCCTCTTCAACTCCTCGAAACTGGCTTCGCACTGATCTGTCCACTCAAATCTAGCATTCTTCTGTGTTAGACGAGTCAGTGGAACTGCAATCCTCGAGAAATCCTCGATAAATCTGCGATAGTAACCAGCCAACCCAAGAAAACTACGTATCTCTGTGGCATTGGTGGGGCGCTTCCAGCTCATCACTGCCTCCACCTTAGCAGGGTCCACCTCAACTCCTTCTTCGAGATCACATGCCCTAAGAATGCCACTTTCTCCAACCAGAATTCACACTTGCTGAATTTAGCATACAACTTGTGTGCTTGTAGGACACCAAGGACAATCCTCAGGTGTTGCGCATGCTCCTCTCTATTCGGCGAGTATATCAAGATGTCGTCGATGAACACCACCACAAACTGGTCTAGATATGGTTGAAATATCTTGTTCATCAACGCCATGAATACTGCAGGAGCATTCGTCAGCCCAAAAGGCATGACAACAAACTCATAATGGCCATATCTGGTCCGAAATGCTGTCTTTGGAATGTCCTCCTTTTTTATCGGTAATTGATGATAGCCCGATCTTAGATCAATCTTGGAGAACACCTGTGCTCCTCTCAGCTGATCGAACAGATCATCAATCCTTGGTAATGGGTACTTGTTCTTTACAGTCCTCTGATTGAGAAGGCGATAGTCAATGCACAGCCTCATTGACCCGTCCTTCTTCTTCACAAATAGGACTGGTGCACCCCAAGGAGAAACACTAGGCCTAATGAATCCCTTTCTAACAAATCCTCAAGTTGTGTCTTCAACTCTTTCAACTCTGCTGGTGCCATCCTGTATGGGGCTTTCGAGATAGGAGAAGTCCCAGAGAGTAGCTCTATAGAAAACTCAACCTCTCGAGCTGGTGGTAATCCAGGTAAGTCTTCAGGGAACACATCTGGAAAATCTCGAACCACGGGGACATCCTCCACTCGCCCAGATAACACCGTGCAATCCACCACGTGTGCTAAGAAGCAAGCACAACCATCTTTAATCAACTGTTGCGCCTGTAGACATGAGATGACTCGAACCTCTGCTGCACCTCGCTCTCCGTCAAACTGAAATTCTGGCTGATTAGGAAGCTTGAATGTGACTGTTTGGAGAAACAATCCACATTCGCATGATAACTAGCTAACCAGTCCATCCCCAGAATGATATCAAAATCTACCATCTCGAACAATATCAAATCGGCCCTCAACTCATACCCGGCGATGAAAATGGGACATGATCGACATATGCGATCAGTGATCACCACAGAGCCCGTCGGAAGAGATACTGCTAGTGGACGAAGTAATGGAGTCGGCTCGACTCCCAAACAAGGTACAAAATGCAGTGCTACGAAGGAATGAGAAGCTCCTGGATCAATCAGAACAGATGCGATAGACTGAGAGATTGTGATAGTACCTCTCACTACATCGTGAGCTGCTCGTGCATCCTGCTCGGTCACGGCGTACACGATCCCCTGAGCTGGCTGTCTCTGTGACTCTGTAGCTCCTCCTGACCTCTGCCCCTGCACTGCTGGACTCCTCGCTGTCTGATGACACTGGCGTGCTATATGACCCTCACGGCCACAAGTGAAACAGACTTTAGGAGGTCCAACTCGTTTTTGCCAACAATCGCGAGCCTGGTGTCCCATCCGACCACACGTAAAGCATCTAGACTGATAGGTTCCCTTGCCCTGCTCCCTCTGCTGTAGTGGTTGTTGCTGCTGTCGTTGCTGGGATGGTCGCCGATCTCGCTGTCGTCTATCTTGATGGCCTCTCGATGGGTTGTCTCGACGAATGGGCCCTCCAGTTCCTCCAACATGACCTACTCCAGATACAGTAACACCACTCAGTGGTGCATGGGCACGCGCTATCTCCGCCAGGTTTTGTTCCAGCAACAAAGCTCGCTCTAATACAAGGGCATAGGTGGGAAACTTCAATGCAGTCAATGTGATACGGATATCAGGACGAAGCCCCCTCTCAAATCTCCTTGCCCGAGCCTCCTCATCTCGCAATACATGTGCTCCAAATCGCGATAAACGAGTAAACTCTGCATCATACTCGGCCACTGATCGTCGCCCCTGCTGCAGATACAGAAACTCCTGCTCCTTCTCCCTCCGAACTGCCTCCGGAAAATATTTCTCATTGAAAAGTTGTACAAACCTTTCCCAGGTGATCGAGGATGTCTGCGTATGCTCCATCATACGCCACCACAACTCTGCATCTCCAGCCAATCGGAATAGCGTCAAAGGAACCCTATCCTCCTCCTGGCACTTGATCGCCCGGAAGGTCTTCTCAACAAGAATAACCACTCCTCTGCAATCAATGGATCTGTCGTACCATAGAACAGTGGTGGAGCCATCCTCATGAAAGTATCATACATCCCCCGCTCCTTAGCTATCGCATTCGTCTGCCTGAGCTCCAGGGTAGCATTAATATGCTCCCGCAATGTCCCTGTCATGTCCCCAATGGCCTGGATCACCCTAGCAGCATCTGATGATTCCGGATGAGCCGCAGGCGTCGATTCAGATCCCTGATCCATCAAGATCTACAAAACACAACATCAAATAAATTAAAAATACTTTCTCCTATCCCAAGTGCTCTGTATAATACTCTAGACAACTAATCCTATCCTATAGCTCTGTTGAACTTCAGCTTAAATCCTCAATTGACTCAATGAGGCCTAACCTAGGCTCTGATACCAACTGTGGCGGCCCGTGCCCCGAAACGCCGACACGAGCGCGTCACGTGCCTAAAAACCCACCATAATTTTTTTTTTTTTTTTTCTAAAACAAAACATCGAAATGTCCACCCTATATAATCACATATGATAACAACCCTGGGATAACAGATAATCAACAAGATATGTATAATCACCTATATCACAACACACCCAGGAAAGTTTAAGCAGTCAACAGAGCATCTAACACACCTCATATACAGTCATCCATATGTACAGAGCATTTAACATAGGCATGGTTCGCTAGACCAGCCTCTACCAAAATAATCATATACAGATCCAAAACATCAAACTATACACATCTATATATACCTATCACCAGCTGGACGTGGCACCAAAAGAAGACTAAGCCAACGTCCACCAACCCCGCCTCTACTCTGCAAAGTAAGAGAAAATAGAACGGAATGAGCGAAAGATGCTCAGTAAGTAACCCAGACATTCCACGCACAAGGAAAACAAGAATGACATCAAAGTCAAGCTCAGTAATCTCAATAAACACCAGGTCAAAGTATAATGATAAATGGAATTACTGTATAAGCATCAGCGGAGAACAATAACATCGCTGATATATAAACATAGGAATGAATAGCTCAAACTAACACCTTACAACTGATAAAGCCAATGAATATCATCAAGATGTATCACAATTGGACTGAAAGCAAGTACTCTGAAATTAAATCACTGATGGCCCTGAAATGTCACAATGCTACAAGAATGATAAGGAATCACAATTCTGGCCCCCAAATGTCCAAAGCGTAGGATTGACCATCTGCACGACCCCACCATCTTGGCCCCTATGTCCAAGATATCCACATACCTCGCGTGTGGCCCTCGGAACGTCCACCGCGGATTCACTACCTGGCCCTCGGAACGTCCAGGCACGGCAGGGTATTCTCAAGTCCCCCTCGCTGGACCGTACGTACTTATGCGCGCTAGGGAGGCAAACCTCAACCCTCACTGTAAGGTCTATGGTCATCCAACTCCAAGTACACAAGAGGTAATATAGAAGCAACGATGCCAAACATACTACAAGGTTTCATGGTCAAGCAACACAGTCATTCTGATCATAGGAAGATATCGAATAACAAGGATGTATATATAATATCAAGGAAAACTCACAATACGAATAAGTCAATTATAGGCTCACGAGATATAATTGAGGAAAACTAATCTGGAATCCAACAAAAGAATAACTCCAAGATACAAAGAGACCAATTATAAGAATATTTTAGAATCTCGAACAGCCACAATCTAACAACAATGAAGGAATATGTTTCAATAATAGGACATTTAAAATGCAGTACTCACAATCGAAATCATCTGGATTATCAAATACAATTGAATAGACTCAACAACAATAAAATGTGGGGTGGAATGGAATGAGTAAATGTCGAATCAACAATACCACGCGGAACGGAATTGAACAAATAATGGAATGGAACGAAACAATCAAAATCAATCGGGTTACTTACAATAATACAACATGGAATGGAATGGAACAAACAAATATCGAACGGGTTACTTACAATAATACAAAGTGGAATGAAATGGAACAGGTAAAAGTCAATCGGGTTACTTACGATAATACAACGTGGAATGGAACAGAACAAGCAAAGTCGATCGGGTTACTTACCTCACAATTCACAATCCAAGCTGGACTCACCCTAACCCAGCTCCTAAACCACGCAGATAGGAAACCACTGATAAAATTATAACCTCAATCAGATATTAAAATATAACCCTATCAATCAAACAATTCCCAAATCCACCAAAACAAAATGACATCCCCACTACAAACCATAAAATGATACTATAAAATCAACCATCAAATACCTATTTATCCAGCCCCAAAAACATAATCATATTCCAGCCCCAAATCACAAATTTGATTCAAAACTGAAATAAAACAACCCTAGACGAAGAATAACAATGAAAAGAACAAAAATCTTTACCCAATGTATCGCGAAAAATGCTCCACGAAGCTTTTCCCAATTTTTCTAATTTTTCCCAGATTTTTCCCTTTTTTTTTTTTTTTTTCTTCGAACAGTCTCGGGCGACACACTCTCTCTCTCTCTCGCTATTAATCCCCAACACCACCGACTTAACGATTATTAAAAACTTTAGGTTTCGCCAAATGACGAAAACGCCCTTCCATTAAAATCTGCGCAGCCTTGACTCAAACAGTCATATCTTCTCGTAGGGAAATCCACTTCATATGAAACAACTTCTATTGGAAAGATAACGAAAATATCTACAACTTCTATGCTTGAGCCAAGATCAGAAGAAGCCTCCAATTATATTTAAAATAACGACGAACAGAAGACCTCGCGATTTATTCTTCTAGGGGCATAAATGGTAAAACAGGCATAACTTTTCTAATATAATTCCAAATAACGCCAAACCAATTTTATATGAAAGGTAACTCAAAAATGAAGACTTCATATGTTTAGCGCGAATCCAAAATATGCCTTGAAGGTACTTTTCAAAAATTAAACCAAATGTACGACTTCAGGTAGAATAAAAATCAAAAGCACAATAGTATAAAATTATCCTCCCCTGTACACCAAACACGTAAATATTAGCATAAGCCGGCATAAAAGGGTCCCGGCTATTACAGAGTGGTTCCTACTTGACTCAGGTTTATTAAGGAATATTGGCATGCACCTGTTAGTGCGCGAGATCGCGCTTGACCCCTCTCTTTTAAGTTGGTGTTATCCAACGCATGTTAAGGTACACTTGTATGCTTGTATGCTTAATGGCTTTGTATGCATGGTATATATGTTGCATAAATATGTATTGCTTATGTTTTATCTATGTTAGGGAATATCCTTGTAATTGATTATTATGTTATCGTGCATGTAGTTCATGAATATAACTAGGATATAATTCTCCTATAATATATATATGCGCTTGTTAAACTGATTAGGCCTATCGGAATTAGGACTGGGTACGACCCGCTGTCGGGTTATACCTCATTAGTTAGAGCACGAGCGATAAAATCGCCACCCCGCATCCGTGAGATGCACTTGAATGGAATTCAGGAGAATTCATCGTTGTATCGATTTTGTTAAACCAGTGTCTATGACATTAAGTTAGGCCTACCGTGTTGGGCGCGTATATGAACCGCCCGTTGGGTTATATGCCTTGGGCTTATTTCTGTGCGAGAGCAAAGATGACCCCTCACGTACGAGCGACGCACCCGTGTGGAATACAAGAGTAATCGATATCATCAATATGTGATTATCGAGTGTAGTTGACTTTCCCATAGGGTTCGCATTGCGAATGCAAAGTCTTCCTCCCAATATCGTCATGCACCGAAGCCCCAGCGTTGAAGCTGTCCTGTGTAGTGCCACCACTTGTAAGTGCTACCGATACGTACTGCGGTACCCATCTAGCATATGTACTGATCGTGGAAGGCCAATAGGTAGATGCTACGCTGAAGAAGGCTATCAGATGATATTGCGAGTATAGAGTCTTTCTCCCCTTTGTTGGATCTGTGTTGAAGCTGCCTGGTGTTGAAGCTGTCCTGAGAGAGGGCTCCCATCTATAGGTACTACCGATGCGTTCGATAGATGTACTGATGATGGGAGTATACCAGGTAGAGGCTACCCGGGAGAGGGCTACCGGATAACGAAGGGTGTAGAGCATATGGATTATCCCAAAAGTCCCTAGGGTCACCCCTCCGGGGCTAGGGTGAGGATGAGTTGAAGTCACGTCATCACGTGACCCTAATACTCATCGAGTATACTCGGGGTACGCTACTCCTAACGCTTGAGGTATCGAGGTATACCTCTACCTCGTAGTGGATGGACTCGTTGTATCTTGTTATCCAGTAACACCATGTGTTATGGCTAACAGTTGTTCCTCCCCGAGTGTCCCAAGAGCCTTCCTCTGAGAGTGAGGGCGAGGTTGGTCGCGCCGCCGCGTGACCTTAGTGTATCCATTGGGTTTCCACCCATGTTTTTCTTGAAAGGAAATTGTCTTAACATTAGACTGTTGTAATGGTGTTTGGTTTTCAACCGCTCACTGAGCTTGTAGCTCACCCCTCGCGCACTATTTCTCTTACAGGGGATCAAGTTGTTGGGCGTGGAGCTAGAGCTTCCCTGTGGCGTGGTCTTGTGTGCGTGGAAGCGTCTTGTTCGATGGATTGGCGAATGCGAGGCTGTCAGCAGTCCTAGAGTCATGTATTTGTAAATCGTGCGTGTTGTACATGATGTATTTTATTTTGACTAGACTTGGCTCTCATAGGACAATGATTGTGTATTCGGGTCTAAAATAATATTTTGAGTTACAGACATTGTTGGTATTTTTATGCTTCCGTATTTCAGTTGAGTTATCAGTTATCATTACCTTGCCAACTTTGTGTGTTATTTATTGGAGTCATTGTTGACCTCTTGTATGATAGCTGATACTATATATATTACCACGTCTCGGGGACGACCGCCCTGGGGCGTGACAAAAAGTGCCCACTAAGTATTTAGTGGGGAAGCGGTTATAACAGCCAAAGGTGAGTGCAAGCGGCAATTTAGCTAAGGTGACCCTATAAAAAGGGAGGTAATCCAAAAGGCTAAGGTATCGAATCTAATCTTCCTACTTTCAAGCCACAAAAATTAAGTGAGTTCATTCTTAAGTTTCCCGACCGATACATCTCTTCGGAGGGACTTTGACTGGCACTACACTGGTGTTCCCTGATTTTTTTGTGATTACATGATCCATTGTCAATCAGATCCAAGTTCGAGAAGAAGCCTCCGAAGTCCGATTGTTTAACTGAAGGGAAAATTATCCTCCACACTCATCATAATTGATTCCTGACGGTCGGTTGTTGTCATTATGTTAGAGAATATTCCCTTGAGTTTTCTATTATCTTGCCAATGTGGATATGTGGATGACCCTCGCACCTAGTTAGACCCCGTAGTCTGACTATTTATAGTCTGGTCGGGCTGTGATATCTGGTCGCTCTGACCAGGTCAGGCAGAAAATGCATCATTTAGTCATTCGGGTATGATCTGGAGTCCGACCTGATCTTTTATTGGTCCGACCTACCGTTTGGTGTTGGGCCCTTTGTAAAATGTAGCGGTCTGGAGAGCAGAACCTCTTTTATGAGTCTCTTAATCAGGTCGCGCTACTGGCCATGATGGCCTTATTCGGTAGGCCTGTCTTGCACCATATTCTTATCTTATTTTGATTAATTCATATGTCATATCCTTATTCAGTTATTCGTAGATTTGGTCTTTACGACTGATATCATTCATCGTGATTTTTAAAAACTAATTTTAATTCTCAGTACCCAACATTGAAATTTTTAAGCATATTTCTTGTACTAACAATCAAAATTCATCAAGAAAAAAATTTAACTATCTCACACTTTACTCACACCTATCATGTCAAATATACATTTATTGTCATATAAGATCCCAAATATTCGTCGCACATGAATTTTGTGGTTATGAGTGACATACATTTTCTATATCTTCTATTGTAAACAAAATACAATATTTAGTGGTGTGAAATGTTTGCCTTATATGAAGTTCTGTGACTATGGACAACAAGTCTTTTCTATTTCTTTAGATGTTGACCAATTATTTGATGATCAGTGGTGTAGATTAACCAAAAAAGCCGATGGTACTGTTAAGGCTAGTTGGAGTTAAAGTTTTGAGTATATGTTCTCTTAATTTTAGGAGATAAAAAATCCATAAATTTTGTTCATATTTACATTTGTCAAAAGTGAAATAAAAAATAAGGATAAATGTTATTCCAACTTTTAGATAGAACAAAATATCCTTATTTACATTTTAAAATTAGGACAACTGTCCGCAGTTTATCTCGATTATTTTTTTTATATTGAACGGGCATAAACTGCCTTTCCACTCGTTTAGCCCTATAATTATCCCTTATCCCAACATTTATTCCCCTACCAAACCAGGCCTTAACATTTATTAAAAATAACAAAAAAAAACATCAAACAAGATTGAGTGGCCAGATTTTATTTTTCACAATCACATAGAGAAAATGGAGTACCCACTTCATTACGTTTCTCAGACTGTGCACAAAAGTCTGCCGACAAGGGGCCACCACATGACTTGCAACAAAAACGCCCATGGAGAAGGAACTTTAACCAGTTCATTTGACTACTAATGATTTATTCTCTCTCTTTACTTTTTTTTTTAGTACAGCATCTCTCTTTTTTACTTTTGGTAACTGTGAAGTTGATTGTTGTCCCTTGCCATTCTCTCCAGCCATTTCTCATTGGACTTTTCATAATGAAAGAGACAAAAAATCTCAAATCAGGTTTACAATTATTGTGTCATCAAGTATAATTATTACATCATTAAGTATGTTGTCACTATATAGTTTATTATAAATAAAAAAGGGGTTATTGAATATATACTATTAAAAAATATGTTATTTATTTTTACACCATTATAAAAAAAAATATTTATTTTTATACCACTGTAATTTTTATCAATAAAAAAAGAAAAATGATTGACAAGCCCCAATTCAAATAAATCCTATGACATGGCATGAGTTGAATTTTCGGTTATACCCTTAATTGTGATTTCTAACCTTTTAAACGAAATTAATGCAGTCGGTTATTGTTTCCTTCATTGAAACCGCAAGTGTGGAGCATTAAATAGCATTTTTTATTTCTTTTTTTACTTTCTCACTTTTGAATTGCTCACTTTTGAATTGTTCTTAATCATTTTTCATGGTGAATTTGCAGAAATTTTTTTCTAAGACTGCAGTGTGATTTGATTGTTTGGAGGACCTTTTAAGCGTTTAATCTTATTGAAAAAAAAATTAAACATTTTAGCTATCATTGAAATGTTTGCCAATTCAGTTGTGGAATTTGGTTATTTTTTATGTTGTATGTTTTTCAATTGTTTCATTTTTTTCTTCTGTTTTTTTAATGGTAATTTGATTGTTTATATTATCAAATGTGATTTTTAATACGGCATATCTGTTATTTGATATTTGAATCTCAGTGACATATATGTACCATGTTACAGAGTGTAACTAACTATTATATTGATGTTTTGTATTATTTTTCGTAACTAGCTTCATCGATTTATGAATGTAACTAACTTATTGTATGTATTTTATATTATAATCCAAATTACATTTGCAATGTAACTAGCTTTGTAACTTCAATTAATTATCATTGCTATTTTTTTGAATTTGTAGGAAATATAAGGGATTCACTTACATGTTCCTTGGAAGGTAGCCCAGAGAAGGATTTAATTGTTTGATGTTAAGCAGCAATGTTCAGAAGAAATTGTGCCAAGTGTTGGAATGATTTATATGAATGTTGATATACAAGTCATATGACTCGAGTTGATAGATGAGTTATATCTTATGTTTATATGAATAATGTTGCCGAGGCTGTTATTGTTTCTCATAAAAAAACTCAAGTTTTGCAAAAAGTATCTTGATTCCTTACATGCTTCTCTCATCAATTTGCCCAATGAAAATCCTAGCTGTCATATTATTGACGAAGAATCACTGCCATATTTAAATGTTCACTCTCCTATCAAGATTCGAAGTAAAGAGTGTCATCCATCGAAAAGGAAGGCATATAAGGTTTTCAAGCCAAGCACATAAGATTCGAAGTAAAGGGCGTCACCATATTTAAATGCTACCTCTTGATTTTTTGTTTCATCCTTTATCTATTTTTGTGTTTATCATTTCCATGGACATGATTTTGTAAGCTTGTTTATTTGAATCGTGAACCTATTTACAATGTGATATTCAGTTACATTTTTTTAGTTACATTGTAATTGTACTGAGTTATATATTTGTGAATGTTGGTTACATTTATTGCTTAAACTGAGTTACATATATCTGAATGAATGAATATGCTTGGTCTTCCTCGATATTGTACAATCCGATGAATTAAGTCCACCAAAAAAGTAAAAAATATATGTTGCAGCATACATTGAGAGTAAATGCTAAACTAGAGACAATATATTAAGGATAACCACCAATGTTTTTAGTTCCACATACTTCAAAATTACAAAAACAATGAGCACTTAAAAACAACATCATACATTTGAACTTGTTTTTGTTTTTCATTAACACACATAACTAAACATCTTCATACAAAATTGAGAAAACACAAGAAGTCAATTATCAAAATGTATTGTTGAAATTCTGTGGTCCTCTCCTGTGAATGTTATGGGCTCATCATTGAGGAATACTTTGATGAGGCATGATCTTATGTACTTCAATTTACTCTTAGTTATAGTTGCTGGTATCTTTTTCATGATGAAAGTCTCATAATTTCAATGATCATTGTCTCACATTCCATACTGCATTTCATAAAATAAATGAAATACATTAGTGGCTATTTCTGCTCAATTTATGTCTCTAACATGTGGTTATTCTAATACTGAATGATTTATTACACATCATAGAATACACATGTTCAAGAGTTTTATACACAAGAACTTAGTTACATTGACTAATAGTTAGTTACATTTTCTAAAAATACACAACTACTAATAATTGAAAAGCAGCTTACATTTAACAGAAGTTAGTCACATTGGACGAAAATCAGTTACATTATGTACAACAATAACATCAAATAACATACAATGATAACAGAAAAATAAATCATGACAAACAAACATACAAAAATGATAGTAGTAAAGATCATTGAACGAAAATTAGTTGCAATTTTAAGAAAGTTACATTTAGTACAACTTCAACATTGAAGATACTGAATATACATACATATTCCTTAAATTTGTTCACATCCAGCTAATAGTTAGTTACATTATTCATGAAACACAGTAAATATTGTGTGCTTTTTTTTCATTACCTTATCTTTCTTTACCTACAAAAACTGATATTACATGTTATACACATATAAACATACACACACCTTGAAAGATGACTACACATACATAATAGATTGCAAATATACAATAGTTAGGTCTACACATAGTTAGTTACATTCAAATAAAGTTACATTATGTAACTATAAAAAAACTAAAAATACATATTCATAATCTAATTGTTAGTTACATTATACTGCAAAAAATAACAAACTTATAGAATATAATCACCGATAAATGATAATCACCGACAATCTTCTTTTTCATCTACATTTTAATAACAAACATAAACAGAAATGAATCATACATTAATTAAAAACAAAAAAAAAAAACCTAGAAAAAAATCAGTTACATTTTGTATCTATTCGAATTGAAAAAAAACCTTAGAAAAAAACATTTAATCACAGGATCTTCAAAAATAACACAGACGTTTTCAGAAATACCAAAAAAAGGTTGCATACCCATTTTTTGTTTTACTTGAAACCTTCGGAAGAACTATTTTGTTTTCCAATGAATTCTTGAAGGAAATATGAGGATTTGTTCGTCGTTTTAAACGAAAGGGGTTTTTTGGTGCTCTGATTTGCTATTCAAATCAGATTTTTAAAACCCTAAATTAGATGGAATGTGTTTGAATGGGTTACATTTTGTATCTATTTGAATTAAAAACAAAAAAAAATCCTAGAAAAAACATTTAATCACAGGATCTTCAAATACAGCAGAGACATTTTCAGAAATACCAAAACAAAAGTTGCAAACCCATTTTTTGTTATAGTTGAAACCTCCGGAAGAACTATTTTGTTTTCCAATCAATTCTTGAAGGAAATATGAGGATTTGTTCATCGTTTTAAACGAAAGGGGTTTTTTGGTGCTCTGATTTTCTATTCAAATCAGATTTTTGAAACCCTAAATTAGATGGAATGTGTTTGAATGGGTTACATTTTGTATCTATTCGAAATCAATTACATTTTGTATCTATTCGAATTTAAAAAAAATCCTAGAAAAAATATTTAATCACAGGATCTTCAAAAATAACAGAGACATTTTTAGAAATACCAAAACAAAAGTCGCATACCCATTTTTTGTTGTAGTTGAAATCTCCGGAAAAACTATTTTGCTTTCCAATCGATTCTTGAAGGAAATATGAGGATTTGTTCGTCGTTTTAAACGAAATGGGGTTTTTTGGTGCTCTGATTTTTTATTCAAATCAGATTTTTAAAACCCTAAATTAGATGGAATGTGTTTGAATTTGTTACATTTTGTATATATTCGAAATCAGTTACATTTTGTATCTATTTGAATTAAAAACAAAAAAAAAACCTAGAAAAAACACATTTAATCACAGGATCTTCAAAAACAACAGAGACGTTTTCAAAAATACCAAAACAAAAGTTGCATACCCATTTTTTGTTGTAGTTGAAACCATCGGAAGAACTATTTTGTTTTCCAATCGATTCTTGAAGGAAATATGCGGATTTGTTCGTCGTTTTAAACGAAAGGGGGTTTTCTTGGTGCTCTAATTTTCGATTCAAATCAGATTTTTGAAACCCTAAATTAGATGAAATGTGTTTGAATGAGAGAGAGACAACTGTGAGTGGGGAAAACGGAAAAAGTGGAAAAAACGTGGAAATTAGGGTGGGTATTAATTAGGGGTATCTTAGTATTTAATTTTTTTTTCCCTTTTGTAAAAAGCAACTATACAGCTAATAAAATGTTGACACATCAAGGGGACTGTGGGATGGATTTATATGCTGGGGCCTATGTAGCAAAACTCATAAAAAAAGTGCACCTTATTACCTTTATAACAAAAATCAAGTTTCACTAGAGTTAACTTTTAACTAGACAGAGAAAATGACCAAAATAATCTTACTATAATTTTTTCATAATGCAAAAATAACAAGTTTGTGCATATATAACATTCAAAAACTTGTTATTTATGGTTATACCATTAAAAATAATCTATTTTTTTGTACTATTAAATTATTTTGTAATTTTGCATATTTATCACTTTAATTAGGTTTTGTCATATTTTTAAATATGTCTATTAATACCATTAAGTCAAATAAATTATTTTTTACATACATACATACATAGACAATATTCACACATACATACTTACACAAACTCTCCCACAATATTTATAAATAAAAAATCTATATTTTTTATATCACAAAACACATGATTTTAATATTAAAATAAAAATGATAATTAAAGAAAATATTTTAAAATTACATTTAAATATCAAAGATTTATTCATTTTTAAATGCGTTATAGTCTTTAATATTCAAAATTGATGTTATTTGACAGTCACAAAAAATAATAGATTTTTTGCATATATAACATTAAAATCAAGTTATTTTTATATACCATTAAATCGTTCTCATGGTAAAATTTAATATTATTTGTTTTTTCCGTGGTATAAACATAAACATAATTTTTTGATGGTCTAAAAATAATTATTGTGTTCTATAAGGGCAAATATAAAAATAAAAAATAAGAACATTTTAATCATTTCTCCATGGTTTTAATGGGGCTAGTAGAAAATTTGATGACACTTAACTAAGATGGTAAAAATGTATAATTTTTAAATATTTTAATGGTATAATAACATCCACAAAACCATGATGAGGCGGTCATTTAATTTATTATCATTGCTTGAAACGGAAAATTGCATTAACAGGTTCCTCCAGGACCACAAAATTGAAATGATATCCGAGAGGCTCAACTAAATTAGGTGTGGTGACCGAGTAGCAACTGCTCACATCTTGAGCACACACAATAATAACAGAAGTTTCATATGCAGCCCCATGTCTAATACTCACATATTTTGATTTCATAACCATATGCTTCATGTTACAAATCATATACATTCACAAAAAAAATTAAATATATATTTGAATGAATTAATGATATATACTTACGAAAAAAATAAAAAAT
The DNA here is from genome assembly GCA_030737845.1 of Acorus calamus. NCBI lineage: Eukaryota > Viridiplantae > Streptophyta > Magnoliopsida > Acorales > Acoraceae > Acorus > Acorus calamus. The sequence goes on from CM060858.1 coordinate 38,572,259, forward strand.
ATGTTTTTCACATCTAACAGCACTTCGAGCTGCGTATAAAATTGTGTAGGAATGCAAATTTGTTTATGAAGCATAGCATTTTCATTGTGTTGCGCTCTCATTTATTTAGTGTATAAAAAAAAAATGATATTTTGTATGGATCGATTGAGTGTTTTGATTTTTCATAAATAATATTTTTACACCTGTTTTGAATTTTCGTACGGGTTATGAACAATATCGCTCATTTTTCAATTCAAATATTAAAATTTGATAATCTTTACCCTGTTGCCAAACTAAGCCGGGTTATATTATGTTAACAAATCTAATGGATAATGTTAGGTACAATTCCAAAGTCAGTCACACCGTTAGCACATGTATTAATTTCTTTTTTAAAATAAATCTCATCTAATAAGATATATGGTTTGATAAAAAATATAAATTGCTCTATTTCGAATTAAATGGACTCATTTTAAACAAGTGAAAAAATTTAACAAGGCATATACTTCTTATACCCACTCAGTTTTTTTTTTTTAAGTTTATTATATACCTAAATTACTGAAACAACCCCAGTAGATCTTTAGCATTGCCCAAATTTAGAATCTATGTGCTTGTATTAGATTTTCCAACCAGGACAATTTTGTAAACCGGTCATTAATGCAACGTGTCAGACTTTTTATTCACTCATCACCAGCTTTTCCCCTCTCTCTCTCTCTTTAACTACATCGATTTTTGGAGCTCTCATTTTGTGATTTTTGGAATTTATTTTGCATTGTTTGCTTCATTTGGTGTGTTTGACAGTTGTTTGAAAGGGCTGCAATTGATATTTAGGTTGGTTGTTTGTTTGCATTTTATTTTTGGTGCATCGGATTCAATGTGGTTAGGGACGAATGTGGGAAGACGTTTTATTCAGTATAAATATGATCTTTGTGGGTTTTTTTAATAATGTTGGGATTTTTTTATTTGCCTGAATTTTGTGACTTGATAAAATCTCAGAGTCAAATTTGAAATGGAAGTGCAGAAGGTGGTTCTTTTTGTAATAAGCTCATTTTGTATATGTCCATATTCATGTCTCTTTTTTCATGAAAAAAAATGGAAAGACTAGAAATATTTTTTTGGGGTTTAGGGAAAGACTAGAATTTGAGTGAAAGTACTCGCTCTGATAATTATATTATTGTTGGGTCCTAAGTGAATTTCTAAGTAGGGCTTCATGTATATTTATAAAAAAATCTAATTTGTTTAAATATCATATATCATTTTATTAAAATCTATAAATGAGTTCAATGACTTTATTTTCTGTTCTTTAATTATTGTAAGGGTGTAATTATTATTATTATTATTATTATTATTATTATTAGTTTTTTACATCCCTTTTAATTTCAGGTTTATGAAAAAAATTTAAATATTGTAATTGAATGTCCCCCCCCCCCCCCCCCCCGAATGAATTCCTGGTCCCCCACTAATGCTAATGCATGACCTGTGTGTTTTGATTTCTTTGAGAGTATATACTTCAGATTAAAAAGCAGGCATTCATAAAATATAGATTTTTACAGTCCAATGAACTATGTAAATAATATTTTATGTAATTTTTTAAAAAAAATACTTGATTCATTCACCAAAACATATACTCATCAGTGCAATCAAAACTAACGGTGGAGCCTGTATCCACCTGTATATAAGACTCTGCATGTGCATCCAAATAAACAAGGCCAGCACACCACACACACATGTCAAGTGGTTCATTCAGAAGAAATAAAGTTCTCCCATTGTTCAACATCATGATTTAAATTCTCCCATTGACTATTTAATTTACATATATCACTCGACGTATATGTTTGTTTTGTCTCATAATGTTAGTAATGTGGAAAAAATTATCACCTCTAAATTAATCTGCCCTATACTAATCGCACACATGGTCTATTAAACTTTTTTTTTATATGGCATTATTGTTAGTCTCATGAGAATTTCTATATAATTTATTAACTAAGTTGAAGATTGACACCACCTTGATGGATATAGGTTTTAAGGTTGATGAAAGACTTGGTCATCTAACAGATATTCCTTTCCTTCTTGTATTCCCCCTGTTTTGCGATAGATTACTGTACAACTTTGATTTTAAAAATAAACACTTGTTTATTGAATAATATCCAGGGCTGGTTAAATATTCTCTACAAGACTACAACCTGTTACCTTCCTTTAAAAATTTAAATAAATAAACCAAAGGGATAAGCTTGATTGAGCTGTGTCTACTTTTATTAAATTAGGATTTTTATTTTTAAGTCATTGTAAACTATTTTATTTAGTAATCATTCCTGGTCTCCCTTCTTCATATTTCTTTTTAAGTCTTCAACTTCAAATACTTATTTTGTTACTAGTCACTCCACCAAACGTCCATCTGTATGGGCTGACGGATAGTTGAAATTCCTAAAATACCCGTTGAAATATATTTATTTTTAAATTATTGTAAATTATGCTATTTGGTAATCGATTCCTCCTTTCTTCATATTTCTTTTTAGGGAAAAATACATCTAACCCCTTGTAATCTTCCGGATATCCATATAACCCCTTGTAATCCAATATATCCATATAAATACAAATAACCCCTTGTAATCCCAATATAACCCTCTATAAAAACACCATAAATACAAATAACCCCTTGCAATCAAAATTCTTTAACAGATTTAATTGGAATATTCTGGGCATATTCTGTTATATAAACCATGATTAACCAATATCTGTTCTTTCAACCCTCGAAAAATAGCTAATACTTCCAAAAAAAACCCTCATATTTCTAATTTTACCATGGTTAACATTTTTATAACTAGGATATCGATTTTTTCATGTGCAATAGCATAGCCAAGATTTTGTAACAGTGGAGAAAATCTCAGATCCTTCATTGATGAAATTTCAAATATAAATAAATAAATCACTAAATAAAATAATAGTAGCTTAAATGTAAAAAAATAATAAATAATATAAATATGTTATTTTCCCATAAAATCATTAAATATCTATATAAATAAAAGTTTAGAATCATGCAAAATAATTTTTTAATTGACTCCATACATTTTTTAATGGCGTCTAAATTTTTAAATTTAAAATCATTTTATTTATGTAATCGATCCTAATTAGACATTTAAATTCATAAGAAAATGCAATCTCGGATTGGGTGGGCATATACAGTGTTGAATAGCACTAAAAATTGTCATTGAACACCTAACAATGCAAATGCAATTTTAATTTAGATATTTCACCAAATATTTTTTTTACAAGTTACAAATATCAATATACATACAAAATCATACATACATTATGTTCAGGGACTAATAAGAAAAATACATTTGAATTTGGGGACTTAAAATGAAATATGAAGAAATGAGTGAGCAATCTCTAAATAATATAGTTTAGAGAGACTTAAAAATAAAAATCTCATTTCACAAATTAACAGAATATGGATAGACGTTTGGTAGGAGGACTAATAACTAAACAAGCATTTAAAGTTGGACACTTACAAAGAAATATGAAGAAGGGATAGATTGATCACCAAATAACATAGTTTAAATGGATTTAAAATAAAAATCATTTTTAAATTTGGTATGATGATATCTCAAAACTAAATAATTTTTTTATAGGTCACTCAAACCAAAAGTTAATGCAACACATTATATAACATTAACATAAATCTGATTTATATACTTCAACTCTACCAAGAACAAAATCTTGGGTTTAGATCTGGTGGGAACTAAATCTATCAGGGTTGATTAGTCTCTAGTTGAGATCTACATATAGACATCTTACATTATCTCTAATTGAGATAACTAATGAATTGTTCATGACGATTCATGTTTTTTTTTCAATTTAATTGATCAATTAGTCAACTCTATTTGACACTCATGTGAAGTGTTATTTTATTCAGTTATTTTCATACCTTGATTAGTTGATTATGGTTTATCCAATATGATTCATGAATCGTTTATGAACATAAAAGTTGCACGTGAGGTGTCCACGTGTCACTCTCTAATTAAAGGCTGACTGATCCAAAAAATCCTCCCTCTAAAAGCTTCACTCATCTAACTTGCTACAACATATATTTTTTAGTGACCTTACTTAAGCAAAACGTCATTTCATATTAAAATTTATTAAAAGAGATGGGATAAAAAAAAAAAGGTTAATTGTCTAAATATCCCTGCGGCCAACCCCCAATTATTCATATGCCCTCACTTTTTTAAAGAAAGTTTCTATACCCCTGCAGCAAACACCCATTTTTTTTAACCCTCCTCCCTTTAATTCCCCAAAACCCTACAAAATCGCAATTTCTTTTCAGTAAATGCATATATGTTTTCTATAACTTGGATAATATAAAATGTAATTTCTATAAATATTATATGTAAATACATTATTATCAGGCGCGAACCCAAAGAGAGGCGGGCCCGGGTCCCCCAAGGTGAATGTGTCCACTTTCTTTTCATTGGTGTCTGATTGTCCCACATGAATGATGTCCTAAGTATTTAATCAAATATGTATCCGTTGGTATGCATGGAGGCCTTAAATAAAACCACAAGTTAATCGTAGCCGTCTAATCCAAGAACGGACCACCCATAGCCATGGGTCATATATATATATATATATATGGGTTTGAAATTAGAAAATATTATACTCAGTGTTGTTTGCATCTCAATTATCATGCATATATTTGATTTTTTTAAAGTATATATCTATATATATGATGAAGTGTATATTAATCATTTATAGAAAATAAAGTGTATTATCTTATAAAATAAATGCATATATTTAATTTATATTTTCTATAATAGTGTATACTGAGATAGTGAAATTTACTGAGTTAACAAATTTTATATACTATATTAAGCGTGACAAATGCAAATAGGACTGTCAAATGGACTGAGTATATAAGTGCCTATTGAATATTTTGAGATTTAGAGGTATGAGTCTTTCTAAAAAAATTATGAAAAACTTTATTTTCAAGGGTTGATCACTGATTTGGTTCTTTTATCGATTTTTTGTTTATTTTGAATTTCATGATTATTATTTTGAGTCTCTTTAGATTTTTTTAAGTTAGATTTTAAATTATCTCTACAAAATATAAGTTTAAATGATATCTTTGTATGTTTTTATGATCAATTATTTTCTTATATTCATTTTTTTCAATTTTTGAAACTTTATTTGTTTTTCTATTTTTTACTATATATAGGAAAATGAGATCTGAAATTTTTTTATGTATCTCTTGGCCCTCTAGCCCCCCATTGCTTTAATTCCTAGTTCCGCTCCTGATTATTATCATGTCAATATATCATGTAAAAATAGTAACTTGCAAAACACTAGAGAAACATTTATTTGGCAAGGCACCTCTTACTTGATTCCACTTATTAGTTGACTATGGTTTTCTGATTATGAAGCTTTACCGAACCCCCTTATGTGGATTTAGATATCTTTGTAAACCTCATCCCTTGTGCGGATATTAGTGCTTATTCCTCTCTTTTTTTACTATTTAAAATTGCCTGAACGTTACATTTGTAACTCATGTTGGTACCCTGTCTGTTTGTTTGTAGAGAAAGGTTATCTTAAATCAGTATTTTATCTGAATTTGATCAATATGACTAAGGCAATGACTCACATATAATTGACTTCATAAACAATATTACCCGAACTATTTTTAAAGCAAGAAAAAGAAATTGATTATAGGCTTAACTGTTTAAGTGGGACATGAAATTCAAAATTGATGGTTACATGTCAGGTGCATGACATGAGAGTGATGCAACACTGATATAATACATGACAAAATATTGCATTAGCGTTGTATCAAAAAAAGTGCATTTGGGTGTGGATGCTGCCCCTCAAGGGGCCCCCTCTTGTATCTGATACCTGCTAGATGTGGGTATGACTTAATAAAGTCTCATAATTTAATTTTATTGGTTGGGTTCTAATGTACGTGTTATCCCATCATCACATCTAGACCTCCGTTGGTCTAAGTATTAGTAGTGAGTTTTCACATTTAGTTGAGATTGTGCATTTTGATTGTTATTTCAGTATCAACCCATCCTTATTATTTCCCAATAAATCGTAGTTTGCTTTACTTTGTGATAGGATATACATCTCCAATGGGGAAATCTTATCCTCACAACCAAAAAAAGCTTGTTTTACTTTGAAAAGGAGATTTATTTTTGAGAAACATATTGTAAAGTGGGCATGATTGAATTGCTAGATGTAATTTATGATAGATCATGATTCTGTTTTCTCACCTCATCACGATGTCATCTAGGGGCAAATCTACATTGAGATTATTATTCGTGACAACTTCAAATGAAGGTTTTTGTTGTTTTTAGACCATGTTTAAGAACTCAGTGACTCACAAACCACTCATCCGAGTTAGACCGAGTAAATTGATCCTACATTTAGTATGAAAATAGTTTAAACATTAATAATATGTAGAAAAAGAAAAAAAATGGAAAATGCATAATAAGTAAAAAAATATTTATAAAAAGAGTACAATACTTTAATAATATTATCGATTATAAAAATGTATTGTCAAATTTAAATATAAATCGATATAAAAAAATACAATGAACTATGAACATATCTCATATAATTTTATTGTATGAAAATTAAAAAAAAAAAAAAAAAACTTTAGGTTCCACACAGTAACTACTCCTGCAACATCACAATTCAATAATCAATTAGTGAAACATTTCTTAAGGTGGTGAGGTGGTCAAAGTCGTATCCGAGTGTAACAGAGTCCTTAAAATTTTATTGTTCTTAAAATAAAAATTGCTTGGACACAGTTTGCTTTGTAGGTTGTTAAAGCTTGATTAATTCTTTGCTGAATTAGAGGCGCATTAAACGCCACAGAATGACAAGCATACATTAAAATTACTAGTTTTTTTTAATAACTTCTAGTTTCATATTTCAAACATAAATAATTGTCCATTCAAACTGGGGGCCTTCAAAATGATGCCCCGGAATTCCTAGTCATTTTGATGTTTTTTTAAAATATATGTTCACATATGAGTTACATATTATGATGCAAAGTAAGGTATATACCTAGATAAATAGCACATATTTTTTCTAAAAAAATAAAAGAAATTAAATTTTCATATATTATACTAGGTAGGAGGCCGGATTGAGTGTATAAGCATTCTCTTTTTCATAAAATTGGGAATTATCCAGATTTTATGAAAAATTGGTTACTCTAAAAGCCAAATAAGAGAGAGTGACATTGAATGGCACTATGTATAAGGTCGTTCTCGGGAACGATTTCCAAGATCTAATGAAGACTGAGGATATCTAATGAAGGCTGAGGGTCACTTTCCATTAAGTCCTCTCCTTGTGTAGGCTAGCCAAATCGATCAAGATAATGAATGTGAAAGACATTTAAAAGAGATTTTTATCTTGATGTTTCTTTTTTATATATATAAGATTTTTACAAGTATCCTACATGTATGTGATGTAAATCCTGAAAAACTCAGATAATTTCTCAAGGACTTCCAAGTAGGGAACTAAATTGGAAAATGATATATTCAGTCCTGTAATCTCATTTTATAAAAATAAATAAATATTTAATTGGCATACATTTTTATATATTACACTCAGTGGCGGAACCAGGATTTTTATAAAGGGGGCCTAATGTGACTTGTATAAATATTTTTTAAAATTATATCATAGATTAAAAATATGTATAAAATGAAATACAGACATTCATATAAAACATATCACTGAATAATTACAAAAATAATTATCATATTTTAAAACGATATGTCATATTTCATATTGATAATTTATAAAAAAAAATGTCAAAACATAAATCTAATAAGCAATACATACTTTTAAATTTGACCTCTACGAGGTTTCATATTCTAAAAATGTTGAATGATTTGATTATTTTAGATATTTACACAAATATTTTAAACTTTAAATAAATTAGTAACAATGATAATAAGGTAAAATGAAAAAATTAAAGTATTGATGGAGTAGAGGAAAAAATTACAGATGGTAGATTCTCAATTATGAGTAATTTAATGGAACAAAAATTAAAAATTATTTAGAGATGATGATTAATATTAGGAACAGTTGAGATATATATAAAAAAGAAAAAAAATATTCAAAAATTTATTTTTTTCAAGATGGACACCTAGGTGAGGATGCTGAGAAGTGGAATTCATGCCTCCATAGCTGTTTGTGGATATCGATAGAATGAGGCTTGGGAGTAAATAAAAAAGGAGAGTTAAAAATGGCTTTTGTGTTATGTGAATGGGAGAGGGTTAATTAAAAAAAGTAGTGAGTGCACACCATATAAATGGATGGTCCAGATAGATAATGGATGATTATTTTATTTTTATTTTTTTAGTTGTGAGTAGTTGCTGTTTAGGGAATTTCATATATAAGTGGGGCCTATGATCTATGAACCTTAATTAAAATTAAGTTATCATAAAAAATTAAAAGATATGAAAATAAAATAAAAAATCCAGGGGGGGCACTTGCCCCCCCCCCCCCCCCCCCCCCCCCCCCCCCCCCCCCCCCCCCCCCCCGATCCTATGTGGCTCCACACATTACACTATTGTATATAGACAACTGAAATTTATATAAATTCATGCAATACTATTATCAGGCTCACCACTTGGGTTTTTGTTTTATTAAACTGATTCAACTAAGTTTGTGTAAACTAAACAATTCATTCCTTGTTATTTAATTTGGTTTATTGCTAGAGCCAGTTTTTGCTAGCAATACACATAAACAAATTATTTAATTATTTACGCGTTGTATATACATTGGGGGGACACACACATAAATTTGGTGGGTATTGAAATAGAAAAATGTTATGTTTAGTACTGTTTGCAACTCTATTTACAATCCACATATATTTTAAATTTTTAAGGTATATACACAACTAATAAAGTACGTTTTTTATAAAAAATGAAATACATGCTTCATGAAATTGACTACATTATTTTATATTTTTCGTAATAGTATGTACTGAGATAGTGGAATATATACTATGTTAATTGATTTCATATATTAGTGATGTAACAACCGCAAACATGATGCATCCATATAAATTTTGAGATTTGGAGTCATGGATCTCTTTCTTTTTTCAGTAAAGTTTTGAAAAAAAACTTCATTTCAAGGATTTTTTGTATAAATCATATATTTATATTTTTATAAAAAAATTCTTTATTCTAAATATGTTGCCTCTCTCCTGCCCCCTGTTCTAATTCCTGGCTCCGCCCCATACACGTGCTCTTAAATTTTGGAAGGCATCTTTGTTCTCCACATTTCATTTGTTCTTGAAGTTGCTGGTCTCATGTTTGGATAACCTCTGACAATTATACATGTCATTTTTAAATTGATGAAACCTTTATGTTAATTCTAATTGTGTTCTATAGAAAATTTATTACTGTATAACTTTAAAACTATATAGGGTAGAAGATTATATGAGTGCTAAAAGATACAATTTTAATATATATATTTATTAAGCATTCCAGTTCTTCAGTCCTGAACTTTTAGTCCAATTGTTCACGTACATATATGTATGCATCTTTCTGATCAAACTTGATTTTAGAACTCTAAATTCACAAAAAGCATATTCAATTGAACATTTCCTAGATTAAGGTTTTTCATTCACCAAATAGTATGTGTTCCCATTATGTTGGTTTGTCTTCTACTCCGCTAGCTATCTTGTGTCAAAAAAATAAATGCAATAAAAGAGTTTTCTCATGTTCAAAATATTTGTCATTACAAATGAAAACGTGGATCAAACTACAATTCTATAATTGTGTGTTATATGTAGGTAATATTTTGCGAATCACGTAAATCTTCTCTCACATAATTATGTGTTTGTTTTCTGTTTTCTTTACTTCAGTTTTTTTTTAACACAATAAACAACTATTAAAAATTAAAATACATACTGCGCTGCAGTAAAATACATGCTTTTCATATTACACTCGTTTGAACTCCACAATATTTGTTTTTTGAGGCAATTGCAACTAGCTTATGTGAAAGCTGATATCTACCAAAACAGGTTACCAAACTTCATCAGTTCATCTATGCATTGGACATCTTTGGTAGGCAACTCCCAGTTTGACCATATATGGGATAAGCTCATAAACTAATATATTAAAAAAAAAAGGCCAATATTAAATTGAACATAGTACAATAGACCTTTTGGAATAATAAAAAAATACCAATTTGAAGTTAAGCTGATCACACCTGATTTAAACGAAAATGCTAAAGAAAACGAACTTAAAACAGGCCACCTATGTAACATAAAATTGGTGTGTAAGTTGAGATACGTGTCACTAAAGTCCTTATACCCCCATCCGTGAAACATAGCCTTTTTGGGGATAGAATAGTATTTTGTGATAATAGCTACAACTGTGCTTTTTTATTTATTTGTATTTTTCTTACTGTTTTATAATTCATTTTATCTTTATTTATTAAAATTGGGTGTCCAAGGGAGAAAAATTAGCTATTTTAGCTATTATGTAATTATTTCAAAACTTATATGTTTTAACCAGACATAATTATTAGATATTATTAATAGAAAACAATTTTTTTTTTTTACTATATGATGTAGGAAGGGTGACTGACCACTAGAAGAGCTCTTGCAAAAAGTTTGACCATGATGAAGAATTTCGTTGATATATTTTGGATTAACAATTGATGATGCTTATTTAGTCAAATTTCTTTATTAAAGCTTCTAAATAAGTAAATATATTATTTTCAATAAATACTTACATCAATTACAGTTTATCTTTTCTCAAAATTCATTTTCATCAATTCTAGTTGTCTCCTAAGATCTTAGAATAATTAGCATTAATTTACATAATATTTTATCATTTTTATTAGTAATTTTTGGATTCCTAATTGAGATTAATTGAATTTATTATATTAGAGACTTGTAATCAAATAACATATACGATTTTTTATCAATAGTATTTGAGTGTTTCTTTTGTGCTTATCTTTAAGAGTGAATTTTGATATTTTAACGTAGATCACATTATTTTATCGTTTTTTTTGTGTTACTATAACAGCATACCCAAGCTTTATGTCAGCTTCCAAGAAGGTCTATTTTTTTTCATATATGTATTTTTATCAATATATTCCTCCCTGTAAAATAAGATACACGTTAAATACCCTATTAAGAGTTTTTTGTCTATGTGTGTTGGTTGCCCTCTCTATTTCTTATTTTCAATTTGCATGATATACAAGGCAGCATACAGCCTACCTTTCCTTAATTTGCAATTTGCGTGACTCATCCATTTTTATTTTTTAAAATATTAAACACCACAACAAGCAAAGACGACAATTCCGTCCCCATATCAAACTCCCAAGATGACAATTCCTCCCCCATATCAAACTCCCTTAATTAAGTCTATTAAACGAAATTGTTCTATTGTATAAGCTAGACTAAAGTATCCATACATTACCACCCCCACCCCACAAAAGATATGGGTCCCATTGTGGTTGGTGAGATAACTAAATCTAAACACAAAATCTCATCTCCTAAAGTATGAATCCTTATTAATTACCAAACGAAAAAAATGTGAATTTTTTTTTTTTTTGAGAAAAAAGAAAAACAAACATACATATCCTCACCAATGTCTCCATTGATTAATAGACAATATATACCCACAAAGAATCTTTGTAAATTATGGTTTTTAAGTCCGTCCTCAAAGAAACGTGTTGATATAATTAGTATGCGGGATTATTTCTAACAAATATATTTAATCATAAAAAAATTAAAGACATTCACATCATAACAAGCATAGGTAATCATATATGTAAATCACTGATAAAGTTAGAGCAAACATACAAATCTTAAAAACTCATAAAATCCCTGACGTCAACAGCGATTAATTTCAACTCAATCTATCGTAGTCAACTCGACTCGATTATACTATGAAATGACTAGATTATTTCCAACTTTTCTACCTCTCGAACAATGACTCTATCATAAATGAACCATAACGGATGGTTTCCTAGCACGGGGGCTTCCTCTTGGGATATGGACGGTAGAAATATTTTCTACGATGCCTATCTCGACCCATGGTTTCCTTTGGGAAAGTGCTCTCTCTCATTTTGCATTTCCTTTTTCTTTTGTATGCTCTATTTTCTTTGCATCACCATTTGGATATTGTTTATTTTGAATCTTATTTAAAATAAATATGTTCACATTTATGTTATAAAAAAAGGGGAGCTGATTTGACAAGAGGATAAATAGTGGGATAATGGGTAATTATATGGATAAGTGAATGTAATGACAATTTATCCCCGTTTGATATAAAAAATAATCGAGATAAACTATAGATAGTTGTCCCAATTTTGAAATGAAAATGGACATATTTTATTCCACCTGAAGGTTGGGATAGTATTTATCCCAATTTTGATAAATGTAAATATAAATAAAATTTATGTATTTTTTATTTCTTAAAATTAAAACAATTTATCATCAAAGCTTTAATCCCTTGTCAAACTAACCCTAAAAGTTCTACAAAAAAAAATTTAGTCACAGAAGGATTAATTTGTACGGAGACTATAATGCACACACAAGTACATGGTGAATTGCGTTTTTGTAAGTTGAGAGAGACGTACAAGTAATTCAATTACTTGTACGTCTCTCTCAACTTTAACAAGAATTTATATAAAATTACCCGTGTTTGCAGAAACATAAATATCTTTAACAAAAAACAAGAAACAAAATACCATTATAAAAAAGGACAAAAAATTCATAGATCCGATTTCACCAGGTTCACTCTCTCTCTCTCTCTCTCATCTCTCTCTGCCTCCTTGAAAAAGTTGTAGATGACAATAGATTTAACCGATTTCATGCGCTACAATGTGAAGATAAATTGCATTACAGATTGTTCAGTTGACATATGGAGTGGACTTCATAAATCAATTTTGATGGGTGATTTTTGTAGATTTTGCTGATGGAATGTTGGATTTTTGGGGGAATTTTCCAAATGCCCCTTGACTAGGGGCCTATATTTTTTTTTTTTTGCCTCTGGACTTTTTTTTATTTTTTATTTACCCCTGAAATCTAGTCTTTTTTTTTTTGCCCCTGACCCGTTACATAAATAATACATTTCTGTAATTAATTGTTAAATATATGTAATTGTTTATTATATTTCTGTAATTTATATGTGATACCCGAACTACCCCTTACAGACAGTTACATAAATACAGAAATATAATGTGATACATACAGAAATTATACAAATAATTACAGATATTTAATAGTTGTCTACAAAAAATATTAAAATACGCAAATATGTTTATACGCAAATATCTTTAAACACAAAATGGTCATATATACATTTTCAATGTCATTATAATATCATCTGTAAGTGCATTCAATGTACGCAAAATTGTTATAGATACAATCTTAAAGTTTCATTAAAATAGATACATCAATTGTTTGAATTATGATATTTTCTTCATATCTTAATGATCAGTTGTAGTCTCCCCTTAATCCTCTTATTTCCTTTTGGATGAAATGAAACCCATTGAAATATCATTGAATTAGAAAAACGGATTTTTCAAACAACATAGAAAATACAACAAACAGTCAAACACCTAAATAAATTTATGAACAATTGTAATATTTTAGTAGAATTACTTCTTGATCCATATAGTAAACAATTATAGAAACTAACATTCATATAACAACTACAACAAAAACTACAAATGTAATACCTAACGACATAATCTACCATTTATAGATAATTACAAATTACATAAATGTAATAACCAATTACATATATTTAATAATCAATTACAGAAATGTAATATTAATATACGGATGAGAATCATGGCACTGGTCACGGGTAAAAAAAATAGGACCAGATTTCAGGGATAAATAAAAAATAAAAAAAAATTCAGGACAAAAAAAAAATTACACCCCTGATCAAAGGGCATTTGGACAATTCCCCCATTGGAGAACATGGATGGTGTCCATTTCTGCATTTGATGTTTCAAAAGTCAAAGACTTCTAATGAAAATGTATAATATTCATTATCTAACTCGCCAAGATGGTCTAACTACCACCACCCCATCTCCGAATAGGCATACGTAATTTGTATTTTTTTTTTTTGTATAAAATATATAATATTCATATACGCAAAACAAAATAAAAATCAAGATATCGTACCATCCCCTCCACCCCTCAAATGGACGTGTGCATATAAATACAAATCCTCCCCTCCAAATAAAAAAAAATCAGTAAGCCCAAGTTAGTGAGAGCCCCCTCGAAAAAAAAACAACAATGGCTTCCCCTCCTCTGTCCATACAATCTTTCCTTCTCTTCTTCGCCGTCCCTTTCATACTCCTCTTCAGCCACCTCTTGCGCCGAAGGCGCCCAAAGCTGCCCTTCCCGCCGGGACCCAAAGGCCTCCCCCTCCTCGGCAACATGAACATCATGGACCAGATGACCCACCGCGGCCTCGCGAAGCTCGCGCGCGAGTTCGGCGGGATCGTCCACCTCCGCCTCGGCATGCGCCACGCGTTCGTGGTGTCGACCCCCGACGTGGCACGCGAGGTCCTCCAGGTCCAGGACAACCTCTTCTCCAACCGTCCCGCGACCATCGCCATCCAGTACCTCACCTACGACCGCGCCGACATGGCCTTCGCCCATTACGGCCCCTTCTGGCGCCAGATGCGCAAGCTCTGCGTCATGAAGCTCTTCAGCCGCAAGCGCACCGAGTCCTGGGCGGCCGTCCGCGAGGAGGTCGAGCTCCTCTTGTCGACCGCGCACGCCTCGCGCGGGACGCCCGTCGACTTGGGCGAGGCGGTTTTCAATCTCACCATGAACATCACGTACCGGGCGGCCTTCGGCGTGCGGTCCGAGCACGGACAGCAGGAGTTCATATCGATACTGCAGGAGTTCTCGAAGCTGTTCGGCGCGTTCAACCTCGCGGACTTCGTTCCCTGGCTCCGGTGGTTCGACCCGCAGGGGATCAACAAGAGGCTGGTTGAGGCAAGGGGCTCGCTCGACCAGTTCATCGACCGCATCATCGACGAGCACGTCGCGAACCCCAAACCAGAGGACTCGCTTGACACTGACATGGTCGATGACATGCTAACTTACTTGGACACCGGTGACAAAAACACCAACAACCCATCCGCGCAAGTCGATGATGAACTCCCACCTTCGTCTTTCAAGCTCACCCGTGACAATATCAAAGCTATTATAATGGTATGTAAATACAAACTCAAGACCAATCTAATGCGAACAATTTGATTGTCCAAAACAATCTTAATTTTCAAAAAAAAGGAATTTAAGTAAATGTTAGTAATAAATATCTCAATCAGAATGATTTTTAATGTCTTTTTAAAATAATAAGATTTGACCGTCATGGAAGTATTAAAAAGACAATCAGCTTTCCCCACAAACTCGCGCTAGCTAACGCGGGCAATTTTGGGTTATGTTGCTCTTGAATTATGCGTGCTTTTATATGTAGGACGTGATGTTTGGGGGCACGGAGACGGTGGCGTCGGCGATAGAGTGGGCGATGGGGAGCTGATGAAGAGCCCAGAAGACCTGAAGAGGGTACAACAAGAGTTAGCGGAGGTGGTCGGCATGGACCGGAAAGTGCACGAGAGCGACCTCGACAAGCTCCCGTTCTTGATGTGCGCGATGAAGGAGACGCTGCGCCTGCACCCCCCGATACCGCTACTCCTCCACGAGACGGCGGAGGACTGCGAGGTGTCCGGGTACCACGTCCCGGCGCGGTCGCGCGTGATGATCAACTCGTACGCGATCGGGCGGGACCCGAAGGCGTGGGAGGAGGCGGACGCGTTCAAGCCCGCGCGGTTCGAGAGGGCGGGCGCGCCAGACTTCAAGGGGAACCACTTCGAGCTTATCCCGTTTGGGTCAGGGAGGAGGTCGTGCCCGGGAATGCAATTGGGGCTGTACGCGCTGTATCTGACGGTGGCGCAGCTTCTGCACTGTTTCGAATGGGAGCTCCCGAACGGGATGACGCCTTCGGAGCTCGACATGAATGATGTTTTCGGGCTCACCGCGCCCAGGGCGGTAAGGCTCGTGGCTGTGCCCACTCCTAGACTCAGTTGTCCCCTGTTTTAGAGTGCTTGCTCTGTTTATTTATCCAATATTTTTATCTTTTTTTTTTTATGTTAATAAGTATTATGGATAAAGAGTTTTTATGATTTGGTATGTTTTGCTTATTAAATTGGATTGTGTTATGTCACTATGGAAGAAAAAAAAAAGGAGACTACATTGGATGTATATACATTAGACTGAATAAAACGGTTTTTCTTGTTGTTATTGTTTGTGCTCCCGCTTTAATACAGACATTCTGGGGTGAAAAAATCAAAATGAGGTATGATACACTCAGATTTATTTGGAATCATTATGTATACATATTATCGTAACATATGAAAATTATATTTTTTATTTTTTAAAACAATATATTGGTGCATTTTCAATGTATACATCAATTATTATAATAATATGTATTTTAATGCACGAACATATATTTTTTGAAAAATTTGATGAAAACTGCAAACAAGATTTGCACATAGAACTAAGCAAATCATTTTTCAAACAAGAACTAAATAAATGTCTTTCCTATTTTATTTATTTATTTATATGAATTTTTGACATACTGATAAATAGACTTAAACTTGAATTTTTACCAGGCTATTTAATTAATAAAATTTTAAAACAAAGACATTTCGTTTGGTGAATTTGAGATGGAGAGGATGACCTGCTACTTAGATAGCTGGTGTCCCTTTTATTGAATTTTCCATGCTTGGTTGTGCCTAGTATTAATTAAATATTATATATTCTGTCAATTTCATGTGGGGAGCTCTTTTTCTTGTCTATATGGTGGATTGGTTTTCTGCTGTTTTATTTTTAAATATAATGTTTGCCAAGTTGGTCATCGACCCACTTCAATATCCATCAAATCTATAAATAAAACAAATTATAAAAAATAAAATGAACACGTTTTGCTGAAATTGATCACAAATTGTCAGAGGTCAGAAATTCATTAGCTAGCCATTTATTAGCTAGCGTTACGATCAATTCGGCTAAGTGTCTCATTTATATGAAAATTAAATCAGTTACGTTACGCATAGGGTGACGCGAGAAAGCCCACACGAATACGAAAAACGTACACTCACATAAAAATTTATAGAATAAAGTCTGGATCCAGAAATAATGCAGACTTTTTAAAAAACGAGACAACATTATCTCCTCGGCTATTATTTTCGCATGTACACTTGTACAGTGCATTTGGTGTTTTGGACCACCTCAAGATTTTAAGATTGATAACAATTAAACCGATTCATTTATTGGATTCTCTTAGCCCCCGTTTAGATAGAATTAAGTTATTTTGTGATTAATGACTATTCTAGTATAAATAAAGATAAAATATTTTTTTGTTCGGTTATGTTTTGAATTATTCTTGTTGGATTGAATAGCCTTGAATAACTTAATTTCAGAGATTGGTTAGAAGTCATGTACCACTTTATACTAGTTCATTCTGATATACAGATTCTCATTTATTTTAACATTTTAAACATTGATTTTGATGTTATTCCAACTAATTCTCACTTATTCCGAGCTCTATTCTCGAACCAAACATGTGCTAAATGCAAGAAAAAATTTCATGATTTATTTTTTTCATATTTGACTGACATAAAGTCCAAAATCATGAGAATTTACAGAGTTCAGTGAATAAAAAAATTAGATAATTCAGTGAACAAAAAAGGGATCGGGTTAAACCCAACAGGCGTTGAACAATTCTTTTTTAGGATTCAATTAATTTGTGTATCTCAAAATAAGAAGATCGCACGGTCAGAACGCGTTGGACAATTAAATTGTCTAATGCTTGTTGGACCTAATTCGATCCCAACAAAAAGACATGTCATTGTATTATTTTTAGATATAATTAAATGTTATCATACATGTGATGGATGCACATTTTTAAGATTTTAGTTACATGATGTTTCTTTTATGTTTCTTTTATGGGGCGATTATTTCAACCCCACCAACTCTTACACCCACCCCCATCTTATTATGTTTTTATTTTTATTTAAAACAAATCAATCCCACCCCTTTACAATCCACCCCGTCACATTCTAACCCACCCCATTTTACCCCAGAAACCTTCCCCGCCATCCCCGCCACGACGAGCTCGATGACCTTGCCATCTTCTGTCGGAGCGCCATAGTAGCTGCCGTCTGCAGTGGAGAACAATCCGTCATCATCGTCATCATCATCATCTCACAAAAAAGAAGAAAAGAAACCCCCACAGATCTCCCCATCATTGTCATCATCTCTCCTCCTCTACCGCCTCCACCGTCCCTCTTCGTCGGTCTCTGTTGCGGTTGGGCGGCTCATCTCGCTATTTCTTGTTCTGGAGGTGGTGGTGGAGGTTGGCCTTCTTGTTCTGCTGGTAGTGGTGATGGTGGTTCGATGGCCTCGTCAAGTACCGCTACGACAACCTCATCAAGCGCGTCCTCACTCTCATCCCCGCCGACGCCTTCAAAAAAATGTCTTCCCAGCTCGAAAACTCCATCAACAACCTCTCCTGGCTCCTCCGCGTCTCCACCGCTACCTTCAAAGACAACAACGGTGACGAAGGGTACCTCGGCGACATCCATCACCACAAACGAACCCCTAACTCTGCTGTGGTCGACAGCTGCTGCGGCAGAAGGGGGCGAGGTCATCGAGCTCGTCGCGGCGGTGGAAATGTTCGGGAGGGTTTTTGGGATGGAGTGGGGTGGGTTAGGGTGTGATGGGGTGGGTTGTAAAAGGGTTGGATTGGTTTGTTTCAAATAAAAACAAAAATATAATAATATGAGGTGGGTTGAAGAGTTGGTGGGGTGGTAATAACTGCCCCTTTCTTTTTTACCTAGATCATGATTTATTTTGATTAATATTTTAGATCAATGATACTCTCGTTAGCGCCCCCCCCCCCCCCCCCCAAAAAAAAAAAAAATTCCCTCAATATATAGTCTATAATTTGTAATGGGGATTTCAATGATTCAATTGTGATGGAGATTTTTTTAAAAATCAGTGATGGAGGGATTTATTTGTTCTGTTTTGGGGACATGTGAACGGTTAGCAGGACTTTTGGTTTTCATTGCACCACGCCATTTGAAAACAAACATTGCATTCTTTGTTTATCAATTGATTCTAATGTGACTAATTGGTAACATCAAATGTGACACCAGAAGTCCCGCCCGACTTGACATGGTGGACAGGGACACCACCCGCCCAGGGATTGACACGGTTTCGATTCCATCTGCCGCAGAAAAAATGGTGGAAAAGCCCAATGAGCTTGTTATATGGGCTTTAGCCCAGGTTCAGTTTGTGGATC
The DNA here is from genome assembly GCA_030737845.1 of Acorus calamus. Lineage (NCBI taxonomy): Eukaryota > Viridiplantae > Streptophyta > Magnoliopsida > Acorales > Acoraceae > Acorus > Acorus calamus. The sequence goes on from CM060858.1 coordinate 38,591,596, forward strand.
CATGTTGACCCCACAAATAGTTTGTAGTAGTATTGTAGGTGGGACTTGTAGCCCGACAGGAGCTTTTATATACCTAAAAAAAATTGTGACACTAGAAAGTTATTATATATTTGGAAAAAATGCCATTTTATCACATTTAGTTCACTCCCCGTTTTAATTTTTTTTAAATAATGTATATTTTAAAAAAATAAATGTATAAATTAATTTTTAGAAAATATGAAACATGTACGATCATGTATATACCTCGCTAAAAAAATATTAAAAAGTATATTTCCGCTATCAAGATATATGAGAATATATTATATTAGGGTTATAAAGGGACAGTATGCACCGACGTTATGTAGAGAGGAGTGACATCGCAATCATTCAGTGAAGAAAAATCATGCAATCAGTTTACAAGGTTGTAGATACCTCCATTTTGACCATCCAAAGAAATAAAAATACTTTAAATAGTATTGGAAATGACAGCATTTGGAAAATCTAATAGAAAACATCTTTTTAAACAAAAGTAACATTGGTCACAAACACTTAGAAAAATTAAAAGTCCAAGATTTGGGCGGCTAGTTGAAAGTAGCGGGTGACTAGTTACAACTAGCCGTCCCTTAAACCGTCCTCAATCACTTCCCATGGATGAGACATAAAATATCATTCAATGCTGATGGTTGCGGCAGTTTGTTCTTTTTAGCCGCCCCTTCCCAGTAACCGCCTCAAGCAACCGCTTGTCAGATATGAGACGTTTGACAGATCATCATGGGGGCGGCATATTGAAAGTAGCCGCCCCTCACTGGGCGGCTAGTTACAACTAGCCCCTTACGTAGACACTGTCAGAAGAACAAAGATTTAATGAAAGGTCAAATCAATCACTCTATTACCCAATTTGATCTATTGTCCAGTGGACACTCCCCTGCCCCATTTTTACTATAAATAGGTGGGGTCTAAGCACTTCTTCCATTCATCAACCATAATCCACAATTATCAATAACCCACACCACACACATTGCAAGCTCAATCAAGCCCCTTCATCCCTCCACACCCACTACCTGAGAGAGAGAAAATCTTATTTTGAGAGAAGGAAACTCATTTCCTACATAAATTGTAACGCCCCCGAATCCGCCACCCATATTAGGCGAGGAAGACGGTGCGCTACGTGTCATAAACCTCGAATCTCAGAGTAATCTACGGAAAATTTTTACCATTATTCATCCAAGCATAATAAATATAATCAACTAAACTACACTGATAAATTATAACTTAAGGCATCACCAGGATCTAACAATAATTCACCCAAATTTGGATGATTACACACATAATAATAATTAACTTAACAATCTCTACGGTTTTATTAAAAGAGTTGAGGAAAGTCTACTACATGTCAAAGAAAGGCTTTATTTATCCTAATGAAAGCAAAACTAAATGATCAAGAATGATGACTCAAACTTGATCTCACTAAGGCCTTCGTGATCCACAAACGCTACTACTCGATCCTCAAATCCGAAAGGAAAAAAGGAGGGGTGAGCTACAACACGCTAAGTGAATGGACCATCATCATCCCGTTAGTACATTTATATTCAAAATATCAATATCAAGTATGTCCACACAGATATGTAATATATCAAAAAAATAATTATACAAAAGGCCACCAAGACATGCAATAATAATATTTATATACACACACAATCATATCCAACATGATGCATGCAACACCACGAACACGCATATCCGTCTTCGCAGCCCTAGCTCGCGGGGCCTTCCACAGGCATGGCCACGTAAACATAGCCACAAAGACTTGGGCCCTACATTCTCGGACCTGGCCACGTAGACGTACGTCCACCTAGACGTTGGCCACCAAGACCAAGCCACCTAGACGAATGTATGCATTTGACAAACTACTATATCTTTAAAATAAAAAAAAATGACAGAGCATGCACGACCTCAATATACCAATCATATAATGATAAATAAATCAATAAAAGCATGCTCACATTTTATATCGAAACTAGCATTTATATTTCGTAAAATAAGACAATCCTAGCTTGACTACATAATATATATATTTTTTTAAGTCTACATATGAGATTCAAGTCCACTCACCTCCGATTCAACAACAATATGCGGGGGCTAATCTGTATACGAAACGCCTGAAATAGAATAATAATTCTAATAAATAAAAATAAATTAAAAATCCATATTAAATAAACTACTCATTTATTCTAACCCACTTATTCTAATCACCCACACTGGACAATGGACCTCTGGAACAACCCACTGGCTTATGGGCCAGTCTGGTTGGGCCCAGAACCATTGTCCAACAAACCAGAAATTCAAGAACACCAAAAGCCCAAGACTCACTAACCCACGGGCCAGCCGGGTTGGGCCCAGGCCCACTGTCCAGAAATTCTGGACCCAACTAAATCAAAGACCCACTTTTTTTTTTCTTTCTCCTTCATCTTCTTTTCTTCTTCCTTCTTCATCTACCTCTTCTACCAAAACAAGAAAAACTTCAAACCCATCACCACAATCATCACCCTTCCTCCTCCAGCCATGACCCACCGCCGGCCACCGTTTGGAGGTCCACCGGCCAGAGTCCCACCGGCGACTCAAATTCTCTCTCTCTCTCTTTTTTTTTTTGAACCTCTTTGCCTCTTCTTCTCATCTCCTTCCAATACCCACATCTCTCTCTCTCTCTTCCCAAATACAAAATATACCCAAGACAATCACCCAAAACCTTCTTCATAACCCAATCACCCAAAATAATTATTAAACAAATCATTTTTCTAATCATGATAAATCTCTATTACAACCATCCAAATCTAAGATAAAAAAACCTAAGAACACATAAACTCCATGAAAAGAGAAATCTAAGATCATGGAAGAGAAGAGAAGGAAGAGAAGGAACATACCTAGATTGACAATAACAATGGCCTCAAGGTCTCAATCCGAATTAGGGTTAATAAGGGGGGTAATGGGGGTATTTAAAGGGGTTAATTTGCTGTTAAAATCCCTCAAAGATTTGGTTGTTACAGATTTAAGATTGAGCAAATCGGGGGGACAATTTCGGATAGGTCCAGACAGAACTAAAATTACAAACAAGTCCTTCCCTGGCTAACCTAAAACCTAATAATTACAACTGGGTCCCCAGATCCAATTAACATATCACCAACTTCTATAAAGTACACACACTAGATCCCCAAGCCCATTTAACATACTAATAACCCCTACCAAAGCCCAACGAAATAATATACTAACATTTTGGCCTAAACAACTACACGAAATAAATTATTATTTCTCTGTATATATAAATATATATATAATATATAATTATGAAAAATATGCAGTTGTTACATAAATCCACTCTCCAAAAACCCTCTCAAAACCCTAGTTAAACCTAATTTAACTTCAACCAAAACCCAAAATCAAAACCTACCCAGGCTCTGCCCAAATAGAGCCAGGTTCCAGGCGGCTAACCACAACTAGCCATCCCCCTTTAGGCGGCTAATTTGCACTAGCGACCCTCACCCACCCCCCTGTCTTTTTTTAACCCCCCTTTGTCAAGTCCCGAAAGCAGAACATAATTCCCCGTTTTCACCTATGTGCGCGGCTGGCTGTATCTCAGAGCGAAAAATCCATAATCCCCCATGAAGGTGATCAATGGAAACACCCAACTTTTTCTGCTTTTTGAGAAAAGCAGGTGGCGATCACAACCACCTTGAATCCTCCTGAGGAGCTATCGGGTGCCCCAGAGTGGAACTACACCCCTCCCCCTTTCGAGAGACGATCCAACCGGGCATACAGGGCGCATACCGGATGCAACCTCGAAGAACCCCCACACACGTTGAAAAATAGACCTTCGGAGTGCACCCCCTCTGAAATCCACTACTGACAACCTGGTGATCACGGTGGGACATCCCTCGTGATAAATGACAAAAGGCAATCATTTTTCTGCCTCCTTCAAAAATCATGACAAAAGTTCCACTACCCCCTTTGGAAAACCAAAATTTCCCACCTTCCAAGTGAGACCTCCTCTACTTCACATCACATCATCCTTTATTGGTTTAAGCCGCACACAGCTGCACACCCTTTTACTGCTTTAAGTCGCACACAACTGCGCACCCTTTTACTCCTTTAATCACACCCTTTTACTGCTTTAAGTTGCACATAACTGCACACCCTTTTACTACTTTAATCACACCCTTTTACTGCTTTAAGCCGCACACAACTGCACACCCTTTACTACTTTATCACACCCTTTACTGCTTTATTTACTGCTTTAAACTTGCATTCATTCACTCTTGAGCTATTCCACACATGGAAAGCTACACGCAAGAGGACACAATAGAGGAGAAAGTCAACTAGGGAGACCAAACCGGATAGTTCCTTAGCCTCCAAGAGGAGAGGATGGCTACTCTAAGATACCAATCGGTAGAGGACATATTCAATGACCTTGCCGACTTTCATCAGGCCAAGACCTTGAGACAAGAAACCCCTGTCAAGATCCCCAAGGCTTACCTCACCCCCAATACCCCACCAACACCCAGTTTCTCGGTTAATCTGAGCCCACTTTCTCCCCCCTCATTCTCTTTTACTCCGTCTTCCCCCATGAATCCAATATTCCAGACAATTTCTGCCCAGGCCCCTACCAGGCCACATCCAGCCCAGGGCCACTAAACTGCCCAACCAGGGTAGAAACGCTGGATGAAACCATTCGAAGAATCATCTTGAGACTGGCCCTTATGCTCCCAAATAGATGTCCCTACATAATTTGAGACAGATCCCGTCAATCAACCTACTGAGGGATTTAAAATCTAAAATTTCACCGGTATAATGATTGTGGAGACCCAGATGTTTATTTAACTGCATTTTATCTAGATTCCTGACCTTTTCTATATAATCAACCTCTATTAGTCTTCCTTTTCCAAAAATCATTAGAAGAAAAGCGCTACAATGGTTCTCCACACTCCCTATAGACCATTTGTCGAATTTCTCGGTTGTAAGCGAGAAATTTTTAGGCTGCTACGGTTACCAGAGGTTAGAACCCCCTCTAACTCCAACCTAACCGTAGAAAGAATGAGGCATATGGAGGAATTTGACCAGTACGTGTCTAGGTGGTGAATCCTAGTCCACAGAACTGGCCTACAACTAACAGAATGTCAATTGATTGACATGATGTTGCAGAATCTGTGTCCAAAACTTCATACGAGTCTTTCATACGGAGATTGCACTATGTACTAGCTTCTAATTGACCGCCACAACATGATTTCCCGTTGTGCAGTCCCACCTACGTCCCCACCTATCAGCCATAGGATTGGATAACCGCCACAAAAAGGTGCAAACCCCCACGATAGAGGGGATCACACAAGTTTCGGCACTCTATCCAAATGGAGCGCGAGTTCCTGATCAAGAACAAGCTCTGAGACAGTATACACCCGGTTCATCCGGATATATGCCACCTCGACAAGCCAATCACAATTTTATAATCATCCCAATTTTCTTGTCAAGTTCATATATCACTTTACTTCCTTTTGTAATCTCCAACCCCTATATCAAACAAAAACAAAACATGATTCTGATAGACATTTTTACAAAATAAAATGAAAAATAAATGAGTCAACCTCCCACTCTTCTTCTGAATAATACTTACACAATTGACAGTCATAGGTGCTCTAGGACCTGTATATAATGTTAAAAGAAAAATCATATTCATTTCAGAAGTAACTTCAAAAGTAATCCAATGTGTATAGTATACATTTACACCTATTTCCAAATCATGCTAGAGGTGTGCGGCTATCGATCTCCTCATCGACCACCGGCTAATTAATCTATCTTTTTTTTTTACTTCAAATGCCTTCCTCATTGATCAATAAGCATCTACAAAGTAAAACAAAATCTGAAAAAAAACCTATGACTGAAAAAAATCAGATAAAAACCTAGATTTCAAAATAAATTTGAAAAGAAAACTCTATGACTGAAAAAAATCAAATAAAAACTAGATTTCAAAATAAATCTGAAAAGAAAACCATAAATTTGAAAACAAATCAGATAAAAACCTAGATTGCGTGGGGGTGGCCGGTGGTCGTCTAACATGGGGAGGGTGGGGGTGGCCAGTGGTCAACGAGCATGGGGAGGGGTGGGGGTGGCCGAGCAGATGAGGCCGCTGTACGTGGAGCTCCCCTTTTTTTATCTGTTGAGTTGAAGAGAAGAAGAGAAGAATAAGAGGAGAGGGGGGGGGGTGACTTCGGGGGTCGTTCAATGCAACCGGTTTCATTTGATTTTTTTTAAGAAAACCATTTAAATTTTATTTACAAATAGGTCCCTCCATGGATAACCTCATAATTTTAATATTTGCAACTGCATCCCCAGACCCTTTTAATATACTAACACACTCTATCAAAGCCCACCGAATGGATCCCAGACCCATTTAATATATTGTAAACCCCTATCAAAACCCACCAAATTTAGTACACTAAATCTTGTAACCTTAAATAGTTAAACAAAATAATCAATTTATATATATATATATAAATATATAAAAATACAGAGTTGTTGCATTTCTCCACCTACTGCCATAGAGCAACCCCCTACAGCCCCACATGTAGCCCCAATATAGCCTAACCTGCAGCCTCAATGCACTCCAATTTCATTTTCAATTTCAAATGAATAACAATGATAGCGTGTAGGTCAATTTCATTTCCAATTTCAATTGAATAACAATAACATATTTAATATAACAACAATAGTGGTATTGCTTATAAAACATAGGAGTTACAACACTCTTTAGAAACAACATGAACAACATTCTTTAGTAACAACATGAACAATAGTCTCTATAACATTACTTTCACATATTGAAAACACAAATAACCAATAACACACCGCATAATCACTGTCAACTTGTTGTTCATCGACATCACACTCTTTTTCATTGATTCTTCTAGAATCACTAGTTGAAACTACAATTCAATAATTGGATAATCCACATCATCGATCCTTTCAAAAAATTAACAATCTTGAGGAGTCTACATTGGACAACAAAAAAGAGACATAATGATTAGTTCTCAATCATTAGTAAGCAAATAATTGACAATTACAGTTTTGTAACTTCACTCACCGTATTAAAAGGACAACAATAGAATCTTCTCAATTTGCTATGTTTTTTGACAAGATGTAAAATTGGACATTCTTCTTTCTTGCATCGACATTCACGTGGTATAATATACAGAGAAAGTGACTTATCATAGGAGCTTAGTAGACTATTGCCATTATGAAATAAAGGTAAACTTAATCTCACATACATTTCATCAAACATTAGATAGACAAAACTTAAAAACTTACACTTTCATACATGAATTCATAGATGCTTCAAAAGGGAGATCAAAATGTTGGTTTACAACAAGTGGAGGATGATATCCTTTATTTTGAAACCCTTTAAGTCGGTTTGCAGTGAAGTGTGAAACCATACCTTTAATAAAATTCTATTAGGGTATAAAGTGAAGTAAAAAAAAGAATGTAATGGGGATCAAAAGTGGGTTTTCTAAGCATGAGGCTGTGAAGGGGGGGCACTTTTTAAAGCTTCAAAACTCCCAATGGTAAAAAATTAGACCGTTCAGAGAAAGAACAATGAATTGCAGGGAATTGGTGAAGATGGGTAATTCGGTAATTTGTGGGGACTTATTTGGATTTTATCAAAATGTCAGGGGTTATATGGATACAAAAATATGGATAACTATTAAGTAACAGAATATTCCGGGTATATTCTTCAAAAATAATTGTGTTTTAACCTAGTGAGGTATTTGCTTAACTGAGGCAACTTTCATGGGGTTATATCGAATTTCATAAAATTGAGGGGTGTATCTGAATATAAGAAAATTTAGAGATGGTTATATACATATTTTCCTTGTTTCTTATGTTAAATTTTCAAGCCTCACTTGAAAAAAAATCTGGGTCCCACTGGTTAGATTAGAATATATATACTCGGAATATATTATTTGTCTCAAATAATGAAGTATATTTTTCAATGAACTAAAAATGTATATGTTTACACACACACACACACATATGTAAACATATACATTTTCAGTTCATTGAAAAATATATTTCATTATTTGAGACAAATACATCTGTCAATAAGTCAGTGTCCTCCACATGAGATTAAAAATTGCTACTTAACAGTTCCTATATAAGACAAGTGGAGTTCATATTGCATTTGAGATAGTGTAAACGGAACCAAGTATCTGCTAAATTTAGGTCGTGGGCTGGATTTCTAGAGATCCATTTAAAACATAAAAAAACATAGTAATAACCTACAATACATGTTTAAAATAAAATATAAAATAAAAATGATCAATTACACACCACATAATCACTATCGACTTGTTGTTCAACGACATCAGACTCTTTTTCATTGATTCTTCTAGATTCACTAGTTGAAACTTTAATTCAACAATTGGATCATCCACTCATCTATCCATTTAAAAAATCGACAATCTTGAAGATTCCACATTGGACAACAAAAAAGAGACAGAATGTTTAGTACTCAATCATTAGTAAGCAAACAATTGACAATTATAGTTTTACAACTTCACACACCCTATTATAAGGACAAGAATAGAATATTCGCCCTTTGCTATGTTCTTGATGAGATGAAAAATTGGACATTCTCCTTTCTTGTATTGACACTCACATGGTCTAATATGCGCGGGAAGTGGCTTAACATAGGAGCTTTATAGACTATTGACCTATTATGAAATAAAGGTAAACTGAATCTCACACACATTTCATCAAACATTAGATAGACAAAACTTAAAAATTTACACTTTCTAACATGATTCTTGGAAGCTTCAAAAGGGAGATCGATAAAATCCTTGATTTCGATGTGTGAAACAATACCCTTTAACAAAATTCTGTTATGGTATAAAGTGAAGTGAAAAAAGAATGTAATGGGGATTAAAATTGGATTTTTTAAGCATCAGACTGTGGGGGGGGGGAGCTTTTTAAAGTTTTAAAACCCCCAACGATAAAAAAATCAGACTGTTGGGATAAAGAACCTAAATTACAGAGAGTTGTTAAAAATATGGGTAATTCGGTAATTCACAGTGACTTATTTAGATTTATTTAGATTTTATCAAAATGTTTGGAGATTATATGGATACAAAAATATGGACAACTGTTAAATAACAGAATATTCTATATGTATTCTTTGAAAATAATGGCATTTAACCCAGTGGGGTATTTGCTTAACTGGGTAACTTTCAGAGGGTTATATTGATTTTCAGAAAAATGAGGGGTGTATCTGGATATAAGGAAACTTATAGAGGGTTATATATATTTTTCCCATATTTTGGGGCTGTTTGGTTCAACTTATTTTCAGTACTTATACAACTTAAAGCTGAAAATAAGCTTTAATACAGTTTGGTTGGGTGTCAAATAAGCTCATATGGGTTTCCTCGTTTAGACATTTTTCCCAGCAATTTTTCAGCCCATCGAAAGTCACTTATGGGATTCGGATTCAGTGTTCAGCGATTTGTCCCCATACTGAAAATACCAAAGTGCCCTTGACTTCTAATGGTATTTACATAGGGTATTTAAACCCTCTTTCAACCAAACATTCTCTTCTCTCTCTCCTCACTTTGGTTGCACCGATTTCACCCTTTTCGTACCCTAAAAGCAGACGATTTCTTCCTCTTTGAGCAGTGCCAGATCTAATCTTTTTTCAACTCTAAAATGGAAGATTGTCACATTGATGTTCCTCTGAACTGATCCAAGAAAATCAAAACCCTTAAAATCAGTCCGATCTACTACATCCTCACAAAACGCGAGCAGGCTTTACGATCTCTCTCTCAGTGTCTCCAACAAATCGTCTGATTCTCTCCGATCTGCTTCCTCCTCTTCGGATTGCCTCCCCAACCAACGATCTAGGTAAAACCCACCACATCTCCTTGGATCATGTACTGATCCTCCTCTTTTGATGAAAAACTGTTTAGATTTTCATAGCGTATGAATGTATATATGTTGCATCAGGTGAAATGTGTGTTTTTTTTTTTTCTGTGGGTCGATCAGATGTGGAAGTTGGTGATTCATAGGTTTTTCAGTGCAAAACCTCATTTGTTCAAGTGGGATTGTCTTTGATTATGATTTTATTGATTGGAGATGCATGGATTTCTGGTACCATATCTCTCTTTCCAGGTGCCATGGGGATCAATCTGTTGCTTTTTCTTTGAAAAATAAAATATTGTTTCTTGACCTTTGAAGAAGTTAATTGTCATTTAGAATTCCAAGATCATCTGCAAATGAATGTAGAACATGAATAACATTGTCTTTATCAGCTGTTTTTTTCTTGTCATCATATCGATTATGGTTATAAAAGCAGCTTAGCACTATCCACAAAATGATGCAATAAAATTCAACCAATTCTATTTTTTGTGAGTTCTGAAAAATATTTTCATGCATGAATGGGCTCTGTCATGCACTTCCTGAAGGGTTTAACTTGCATTAAGGTTTGTGAAAAAAATAGACAGTTTTTAAATTAGAGACATGTTTGGAATGTTACCAGTTATGGGTGATTTTTTCAGATTGTCTTGTCTTTCTAAGGACTTTTCACCACTTAATAGAAGCCAAATTGTATCCACAATGAGGCTATATACTATGTCTGATTATACCATTTTATAGGATGCCTCAAAATATTGTTATTTTAATCTTCAGTGGACAAACTAATCAGCATATGTGAGTCTCATTGTTAAGCTTGATATCGTTAAATTGGTTGAATTCCATGGGGGTTTAGACATTCCCTGAGACTGAATATGAACTCTCTGCAACTTCATAAGCATTACCAAAGACTGTATGTTGTTATTCAAATGACTTGTAAAATCTTTAGTAGTTAGACATGCCTTGTAGCAGTGGGGAGTGACAAAAGTTACGGTATATAAATTCAAGTAATAAAAGCTTATTTTGTGTCTTTATCAAGTGTTTGCTAAGGAATTTTTTGAATGAACATCAAAGCTATGGATGAGTTTTTATCAAAGTTATTCAACATCAGTCCTTTTTAGGGGGGAATGGGATGGCCCTATAGTGGAGTCATGTAACAGTTGGGTATGAGTCTTTATCGAAGTTATTCAACATCAAAGCTATTATGTTAGAACCCGGGTGCTTGATCCTTCATGATGGAACTTCATTTTTTGCCACACAAGTGTGATCTGTCCCCACTGACTATTTTTGGTATCCCTAGTGCTATCAGTTCTCCTTTTTAGAAATACCAAAAAAAAAACTATCATACTTGCATCATGGTCTACTGGATATATGTGTGTTTTTTGAATGATATGCATCTTTGTTTTTTTTATATTTTATTTCTTCCTGCAAAGGCAGGTTTATTAGATGTTTTATTTTTATCATTTGAATGTCTCCTGGTTTTGGGTGTATCCAGATTCTATGATTCCATATTCTGGTTACTATTTTGTTTTCTTTGCCACCATTGAATTTTTAAATGTTAGTGCAAAACTTTTTGATTTGATGTATTATGAATGTCTATAGATAACGATTGCATTGATTGGTGATGCATGGATTTGTGGTACTATATCTATGTTTCCAGTTCCCATGGAGATCATTCTATTGGTTTTTCTTTAGAAAAATATGATATTCTTCTGGAGTCTTTGAAGAAGTTTGTTTGCATAAAAAGAATTCCAGTAGAGTATGCATGAAGTTTGTTCAATCTCCATATTCCTCCCCCTGTTTACAAAGCTCCTATACAAAATGTTCTTGCATTTCTCAAAGGAAATTAATGATTCAAAACCAATCTTTAGTATTTATGTTAGATGGAACCACTCCAATGTGATTAAAAATGCATGTTTGTCAATTGCTGTGATGTGTGGCTTCTTCTTATTATTTATGACCCTTCACATGACCCTTCATCAAATGCATGTAATTCTATCCAGTTGACCATACTTCACTTTTTCTAAATTGTACTATATTCCATCCCTTAGGAGTGTGAGTTCTATTAATATTTTAAAATCTGTTACAGTTTACGTTTTACTATCTCTACATGAGTTGTTATTGATTATTTGATTAATCTTAAACATGGACAATCCTAGGTATTTGTGACTGGTCTAGAGTTAGAATTTACTGAAAGGTATTTTTCTTTCCTTGTTGAACTTTATCACAACTAATAAACCAGAACACTAGCTCGCATTAGTAAGATCAAGTTATTTAAATCCCTTGTTTGACAAGTTTCTTTCCCCCTTGTTTTTGGTAGCTAATGGAAGGCACCCGTGGGAGGGCTACATGAAGTCCAGAGATGAAAAAAAATGTTTATTGATCTATGCTTAGAACAAGTAAAATTAAGGGGTCGGCCAGGAGCAAATATGAAAACATCGGCATGGAAGAAGGTAAGGGAAGAATTTAATAAAATGAACTTGGCCAATTATGAATAGAAACAATTCAAGAATTATTGTGACATGCCGAGGAAACAATGGAATACATGGAAGAGATTGATTTCGTTGATTGGCATAGGAGAGGTAGCCCCTGGACAAACCGTCCAGATGGATCAGGAGAGATGGGATGAGCACATTATAGTAATCTATTTCATTGTTCATAATTGCTAAAGCCTGAGATATATTTGATTAATGCCTCAATTATTTTAAATACAGACTTATCCTAATGCTAAATAGTTTCAATACAAACCCCTTCCTCATGCCGATGAGATGGAACAATTGTCTGGGGGGGGGGGGTTGTCACGGCCATGGGGGACCACATATTTAATTCTACTAATAATGACCGCCTTCTTGATGATTTACACAACTGGTCATCCACGTCCCAGAACCCAACACAGGATCGTATGTCTAACATACGACGCAAACGGCTATGTCCCAGTAGACGTAGGAGCGACAGTTCATCCATCTTTGTGGAGAAGATTGATGGGGTGCTAGATAAGATTGCCAATTCCGCTACTAGTCAAGCACCCTTTCCTTTACGTTCAATACCCACGGTTGCAGATTGTTATGAGTCCCTCCGAGAGACCCCGAGGTTTGTGCCTGGTACACCAATGTACATCAACGCACTGAGATACATCAACATTCCCGAGAATCGAGAGCTTTGAATGCTAGAGAAGGATCCAGAGTCAAGGGCTATGCTGGTGCATGCTTCTATCAAAGATTAGAGTATCCGGATTGAGAAGACCATGAATGTTGTTGTGATATGAACAATATCCTTAGTATCTATGTTTGTTTATGTTTTATGAACACAATCCATCTTTCTTTAGTTATTCAGTATGTAGGACACCTCAATATTCATTGTTATGTTTAAGTAGTGAATTCTTTGGATGCTTGGGTTTGTTAGGGGGTTTTATGTATTATGAATACGTGGAACCAACTTTTGTTAGGTTGTATTATGTATTATGAATGTGGATGATGTTTGTGTTTGTTAGGTAACACTCTGTGTTATGAATATGATGATGCTTTTGTTTATTAGGTGGAGTGAAGCATTATATTTGTCTGAATGCTTGTGCTTGTTAGGTGGGTTTATGTGAAATTGAAGTTGAATAGACATGTGAAATTGAAGTCTCATTTTAGGCACACTATCCTATATGTGTTGTAACAGAAGACGCCCAGCAAAATGCATAAAAAGAAAGGAACTTTTCGACACTATAGGTGTTTGTTAGCATTGACATAAAGTGCAAACTTTTCTCTAATTTCGTATGTATAAACAAATTCATGCTAATATAACAAGTCATGGATAGACATGCATAATGTCTGCTTCTATTTCTGTTCATGCTCTTTTAGTTAGGCATTGAGTATGTCTTTCTCATGTGTTTGTTAGCAACTACTATGCTATGCTTATATGTGTTGTGGATACATTCTTTAAGGTATTCAAAATGTGGACTCCACAGAATATCATCATCTTCCTCCTTGTTGTGTATTACATGCATCACAAGTTTGGTCAATGTAGGGTGCCTGTATGATATTGTAATATTTTTTATAGCATGAAGAACGGGGATTCAGAGATTGAGTGTGCCTGTGGATGAGGACCGATGATCCTCTTGATGGCTAGGACTTCGAAGAACTATGGCCGATGGTTTTTGAGGTGCCCAGTGAGATTGATAGGTCATAGACAGTGTAAACCCTCTTCAATTGCTATTTATGTCCCTTTAAACCTATGTCATTTAACGTGTGATGCAATTTGTTGTCATTCATGTAATCAGGAACACCCACAATGTTTCCTGTGAGTTGATGAATTGCGTCGGGCGCATGGACCCGAGTATTACCATGTGCCAGTTCAGAAGAAAGTGGAGAAGGCCGCCGCAGTTCAACGCCCCACAGGGATACTCATCTTTGGATGTTGTTCATGTTTATGTATCAATTTGATGGTGTTTGTAATCTTTTTTTTGCTTGTACTCCTGACCATCAAATGACTGTAGAAGTTGGATTATGAAACCAACATTGTAATGTAAATATTCATTGCTCTGAAATTTTTTTTTTTGAGAATGTTGTAGCATTCTCATGTATTTATCTATTGTAGCATAAAAATATATGCAACATAAGTACTATGTTTGTGTGCTTGGATTATGTTTGATGATCTACAGGTTTTTTTTAATTTGAATAATAAAATGTTGTAATATTCTGTTGTATTTATAATGTGTAGAATGACATGATTTGCAACTTTGTTACTATTAGGTGAGACTTGTCAAAATATTTCGACAAGTATGTGATTACTATGACTTTTCAAATATGGTAAATATAGATTGTATATTTACCGCGTCTTAAAAAACACATATGTCTCGAGTTATTTTTTTAAAATCTGTATAGGCTTGTATCATGTTCTAACAAATAATCAAAGTGCAGTATCTAATAATTTATTAAATAGGCATATATCAAAACATATTTTTTTAATAAATAGAAAAAATAAGCAAATAATCAAGTTTTCAACAAAACATCAAATACATTCAGCACTTATTAAATGGACCAAAACACCCTTAGCATAAGCTCTACTCTTTAGTACTGAACCAAACATACTTATTTTTATAAGTGCTAAAAATTTTCACTGAACCAAATACTTTTTTCTTTTGAATTGATTAAAACTTATCAAGACTTATATAATCTGCACTTATGAATCAAGATTTAAAATGAGTTTTCCGCTGAACCAAATGACCCCTTTATTTTTTTTTTATGTTAACTAACTTTTCAAACCCCCTTGAAAAAAACATCTTGGTCAGCCACTTGTTAGACTAGTGTGTGTATATATAAAATTTTAAATATATAAATATGGGACATGATTAGGTGCGGCCATGCGACAGGTGCGTCGATACATCATTTATCGAGGTATATGCGTCGATAAAGATAATATATCAGATCATTAAAGTATATACCTCATTGAAGCTTATCAATGTATATACTTTCTTTATCGATGCATATACCACGATAAGTGATGTATATACGCAGTTTGTACCTGCCGCATGGCCGCACCTAATCATTTATAATATAAATATATATATACATCTTTAGTTCATTCAAATATATACTTCATTATTTGAGATAAATATATATGTCAAAAGTGTCCTGCACATGAGATTTGCTAACTTAATAGCTCCTGTATAAGACCGATGGACTTAATACTACGGATTGAGTATATGCTAAATTTAGGTCGTGGACTGGACTTTGAGAGATCCGTTTAAGACAAAAAACATGGAAAAAGATACACGTAGTCTCCATTGCAGTCCCAATTGCAGTTCATCCCATTTTTTTTTTAATAATATTATACAATTACCATTTGAAGTGCATGCTATTATATGAAATGAAGTATATACTGAGATACATTAATATTTTTTTTCATAGTGAAAAAATGAAAAAAATGACTGCAGAATATACTATAATAGTACAATACATATTATGATAATGTAATATATACTATATTATCATAGTGTATGATGCTACAAATTGGACGGATTAATGTTCAACACTCAAAAAACACAGCAATAACCCGCAATACTCAAGATATCACCGTGGTGTTGGAAAACATTCCCCGCTTCCAGAATTTCGTTTTCTCTGTAGTTACAGTCGATGGTTCTTCGGCGATTCGATACGCGCAGGTTCTCTCTCTCTGTCTCTCTGAATCATCTAATCGTTCTAATTGAGTTTTCAGAGCTGATTGTGATTGTTCTCTTATTATGCAATCTATTTGTAGAGAGTTTGTTTGATGATGTTTGATATGATGTGCTAAATCGCTGAATAATAAATAAACAAAAGAAAACTGGGACAAGGTAACGAAGTTTTAAATGTGGGGGCAATGTTGAATCTGCGCAATCATGGAAAAAAATGGCTGTCAGTGTCGGCTGATGTTAGTTATATTAAACGTTTTTAGGGGTTTTGTAAGTTTTTTTTATTTTTTTTATTTTTCAAGTGAATAAATTCCACTATATTGTTTGTACAGATTAGATGAATGTGAAAAGGCAGAGAAAAATGAAGAGCAGCATTTGCTATACGCCTATACCCATTTTGATCCCTTACTGTTTTTACTCTAAATTTTTTTTTTATAGTTTCTGAATAATATTATGCTGAATTGTTGATTCGCAGTTTAATAACACCAAGCTATGGCAGGTTTTTTTGAAAAAATTTATTGAGCATCTTTTTGTATCCTGCCCCTCTAATTTCTTCTTAGTGGTTTACATTGCAGAAAGAAAATTGATTCACCACGAGGTAGCAGACTTGCAGAAAATTGATTTGGAGGTAGATTTAATAACACCAAGCTATGGCAGGAATTGAAACCTCGTTTATGAGGTCATTTGGTGCTGCCTTTAATCCTACTGCTACAATGCCATCTGTTCGACTGCGAAATTCGCATATGATCTTTACAAGAAACTTCCATGTCCTCCCTAGGTCATCATGTCTGAATCCAATTCCGATGCGCTTTGTGAAAGATCAGCCATTTCTGGGTTGTTTGAGCAATATGAACACAAATATGATGCCAAATTCAGCATACACTGCTCTACTATATAACAAATCCGAGTCCACCAGACTTTTCTCAACAGGATCTTTGCACAAAAGTGGATTTGCAAATAATTCACTTCACTCAAGAGGCAGCTTGTTCTCTTTCTGCATGACTGATAAGTTGACAAATCGGACATATGCATCCTTTACTGGGAAAACAGATGGTCCCCGTGGGCCGGACATTCCACCTGCAGACACTTTGGGGGAATCAGCTGTTAAAAGTTCTGATATTAGTGGAAATGAATGGGTTTCTAGCTTAAAGCATGCTTATCAATCCGTAGTTGATGCCGTTGTTTACACAGGGAAAAAGTCTAAAGAGGTATCTGATGAGTTCACTCCTTATGTGCAGCAGTTCTTTGAAGCACATCCATATATGAAAGATGTTATAGTTCCAGTTGGTGGGACTGTTGTTGGTACGGCATTGGCTTGGTTGGTAATGCCCAAGGTTCTGAGGAGACTCCACAAGTACACTGTTCAAGGACCTGTTGCATTGTTTGGGAACATGCCTCCGGAAAAGGTATCTTATGAAAAAAGCATGTGGAGTGCTCTGGAAGACCCTGCACGATACCTTATCACTTTCATGGCTTTCTCTCAGCTGTGAGTCATTACTTGATGTTATGTAGTTTAATGTTGTCTTGCTTCTTGACAGTTGGTGGCAGGCTATACTATTCGATAGTCTTGTCAAATTGGTGAGAATAATTTGAGTTTAAGATTTTTGTTTCTTTATCTCATGGAAAAACATTTCCATTTCTCCATAGTCAAAGAGACAACTCATTATGTCTCACGAAACTTTATAAATATATGATACTTTCTCATAAGACTGCCTCCAGCTTTCCTGGTATTAAATTTACTTATGATATCCCTGTTCAACCTGTGCAATAATAGATAATAGATTTCATAAACATGTACCTCTAAAAAAAGTGTTTTTTTATTTAAATATTCCTCATTTAAAAAAAATCAATGTTGGTGTTTTTCTTTTGGATATATATATATTTTTTTATTATTATTTTGGGGCGGCGGGGGGGGGGGGGTGGTTTTCCGGCTACTTTAGTTGAACTAAGAAAGAATATAACTTCATTGGAAATAAAACTGTTGGCATGAATTTATCATAGTTTAGCGTCTACAGGTGCAAAACTTGCACCACAGTGTCAACTGTTAAAGATTATGGGTCCAAGACATTCAATGCAAGTAATTTTATATTGATTAACATGTAATTCTACTTTCCAATTGGAACACAGGTTCCGAGATAAACTTAGTGTTGTTTTCCTGTTGTTGATCTACTTTTTTGAAAATTATTATAATTATTGTTGTGTTTTGAAAGTGGAGGATACCACCAAATGTAATATTGGAATCATTAGAGGGGTTACATTCAAAACGTGTTTGCACAATCAGGATTATTACATAAGTTTCTAGGATGCATTACATCCAAAATGTGTTTTCACAATAAGAGTTACAAAAGTTTTCGAATTTAGTGCTTTATTTTGCAATTACAAACGTGCTTGAGAATAAATAAAGAAGATTGAATCTATATAGAGATCTAATTTCTGAAAGGATTAGTCTCTGAGTATTCCTACCTGGCTATCAGTAAAATATGCAAAACTCAAAGTGAGTTGTAGAGTTTCTTATAGGGAATGTCTAGATTGAGTTTTATTGACTTCCTATTATGATACATACTGACATATTAATGTATCTGGATAATTTCTTGTTTTGGGTTGTGAATTCAACATATACTCAAGGTATGTATGGTACATTCTTATTTTTTGCATTTTCTTGCATTTTCAAATCTTTAGAGTTTTTTTTATTCGGGAACTTCTAAAAAATGGTTTGCATACTTTGTATGATCACCAAAAAAATGAATATTCCAATGCAAATGTTCCTAAAGTACCTATGCGGGTGCTTAATTTATCAATACTGCAAGGAATGCACATCATATGGACTTTCTTAGATATTTTGCTCGGTTCAATACCTTACTAAGTTACTAGTTTTCATAAAGTTAATGGTATTTATTGTTTTTACTGAAAACCTTGTTATATCGAGTATTTTTATGTAATATACAGATACACCTCTCATGTATCCTATTTTTGCGTATGATTGTTTGTCTGCATGTGTTTACACTAATATGCATGCATTTATAAGGAAATGAAGGAATCTCTGCCTCTTTGTTTGCTGATGCCTTCTTTCCTGTACCTTTGAAGAGCCTTGATAATTGCACCAACTAGTGTTGCATCTGGATTCATATCTCAAGCCTGGAGTGGAGCAGTTGTGCTTTCATTTATTTGGTTTCTCCATAGATGGAAGACCAATGTATTCTCTCATTCTTTATCCAACCGAAGCATAGCAAGTCCTGATCGAGAGAGACTGTTGGCTTTTGATAAAATATCATCTGTTGGCCTCGTTGTTCTTGGATTGATGGGATTTGCTGAAGCTTGTGGTGTGGCTGTTCAATCAATATTAACTGTTGGTGGCATAGGAGGTAATTAATGATTTCTGGGTGTCTCTTATTTACATGCAAGTTATAAAATTAACTCTCTTGTTTAAATTTGTTCAAGGTTATTTCACATAAAGCATTTTTCCGTGGAATGTAAATTTACAAATCTTATCATTAAACAGTGAGGAATATTCTTTAAGTTTGTGTTTTTCTGGGTGCACTCAGCTCAACTAAACTGATTAATCTTCTTCTGTTTATTTTGAGCTTGGCTTTTGGGATGAATATATAATAAATCATAATTTGAAATTACTTCTCAACTGCTGCTTTTTTTTTTGTGGTTATATCTACCTATCAACAGGCAGCAAGACTTGAACCCAAGTTCTCTCACTAAAGAGAGGGTACCTTTCCCATCCTACCAAGATAAGGTTTGGTGACATCATGCATGCCTCTCGACTGCTACTCTACCTGACACCTAGTAATATTGATTGGTACCTAATTCTGAAAGGCTAGTTGATGAGCAAGAGAGGAGTCCACCTTGCCTTGGCCAAGACCATCATTACCTACTTGGCATTTCTTTAAAAGAAAAAAAGACCATAATTACCTATTCTTATGGCTATCATCATGCGTAAAATAAACTAGATGGTACTCTCCTTTCCTATTACTGGGTGTAACTGCAACAGATTAGTGAATGCGTTAGAATATACAGGGAGTAAAATTAGCTACCAGTATAAATCTGTTTTCTGTTTTATTTTTTAATCTCGTGTTTGACTTAGAGACTCCTCTTTCCCAGTAACCAATATTTTTTTTACACCTTGCAAGAGCACAGTGCAGCTGCAATTGCAGTAATATGAATATCAAAGCCAAAAATTAATGTTTTTGATGCTTAAAGAGCAAAGGTTTGAAGTTCTGATGTTCATAATTATTATATAATTTAACAGGTAGACTTTCTAAATCTGAATACAAATCATGGCAATGCATAATCTAGTATAAAAAACAATTATATTAGGTAGAGATGGGTAAAAATGTAAAATGGTTTCAATAGCGTTTTATGATTTTATAATCGAGTCCAATCTTTGTTTCACGTTGTTCTGAGGTCACAATGATGAAAGCTCATGCATGTTCCTGTGTACAAACTGATAGCTTTCCATCATGAGCTATATAATCTTACAAGCATCATGGTACATGTTCTTCTTTGCAGTAATTTGTTGTGTCATTACTCTTTTTAGCAGTTCTATATTGTCATTTGAAAGAAGAATCTCATATGTTTTATAATTTGGTGCAGGAGTTGCTACTGCTTTTGCTGGTAGAGATATCCTTGGGAATTTCCTCAGTGGATTGTCTTTGCAGTTTGCAAAGCCATTTTCAACAGGAGAAACAATAAAAGTAATTTCTTTATATAATATTTCTACACTGACAATTTGTTTATTTGTTCTGATTATATTACACTTACATGAGAACTTCAATTTTATGATCTTTAGAGTAGACTTGTGCAGCTTAAATTGTTTATTTAACTCAAGGCCAAAATCAATGCTATGCAATGTTTCAAAATGCACTGTGGTCTCGAGGCATGAAAGAGGGTGTCGGACCTGGGCCATGGTATTATCATAAGCGCATAGACATCATGCATGGTCGCATGTGCTAGTAGCACATGCAATCACATCTAGTTTCTGTGATCTTTTTCCCCCTAAATGCAGACAACTCTTTTACATTGTTGTTTTCAATAGATTGTTGTACAACATGCGAGCATCTCTTCATCAGACACCGTGCCCACAGTATGGGGCCCTGAATCTGGAGATTCTGTTCACTGATCATTTTGGGGACCGGGACCAGGGGGAGGGGGGGGGGGGTATAACCTTCTGCTCATGAGGAATGAGGAGGATGCACTAGTTGATGGCCTCTGCAATGCAAATGGAGAAGGGTACCTCCTCACCATTGAAGACGAAATGAATTAACCTCAATGCCCTACTCCGCCTCCTCGCTTCTATCTATATAGTTTTTTCCACTGTTTTAAATATCGATCGATATGCTAATTTTCTGAGCAAATCGCGAAATATCGGCCATTTATCAAAATTTTGCGAGAAATTGATTTTTTTTTACAGCAACATACCCTTTCATGTCAGTGTTTTAATAAATGAATCACATTCACAGAGCAATGATAATGAAATTTTAAACAAACTTATGAAAAGAAGAGGTTTCTAATGCTTTGTAGTCATAATGAAATTCCATATATGACATATAAATATATAATAATACAAAAAAACCTATTTTAAAATATCATGAAAGTATATGGGTTTCTTAGATTATTTTCAAAATATTTAAACTAAATTTGAAAGTGTTGGGCTATTGGAATTATATTTCTCGTATGTTGAAATTTGAACCCCTTTCATTTCCACCTTAACAACTCAATAAAAAATATTCATCAATAAATATGTATATTGTTTTTCTCCCTTTTCCTGCTTCTTTGACATTTTTTTTTAATACCCAACAAAGAAAGATCAAAATCGATATATCGATTTGGACCCTTTTCAATATATCGATAAAATCAATATTTTAAACATTGGTTTTTTCTTTTATCTCTCTTCTTCTTGTGTAATTAAATTAGGGTTCTAAGTGTTTTTTTAACAGTTTGCATAATCCGGGCTTTGAGTGAAAGAGAGGGCCTGTATATTGTCAGATAGAGGAGTGAGAAACTTTTTTTTGTGGAAATGTGATTTATGACTCCTAGTAATTCTGGCAATTGGAACACCAATTAATTAGATGGGAATGGAAAATAGGAAGTGAAACAATTTGACACTCTTGAATTGTAATTCCTTCCAATTTCAAGTCTTCACTTCAAATCCAAAATTGTACCCTAGTTTTGTTAATGAAATTTGGTGGTAGAATTCATACCTTGTTCTCAAAAAGAAAATAATAAAAAGAAAAAAGGAATTGGTTAGAATTGGGAATTGCAATTCCAATTTTAGCAAATGTCAAATTCAATCTACAAGTCATATGTGGGCCTGGATGGAATTATAATGAATAATGTAAGATGTGGTTGTCTAAAAATCACTTATTGGGATGCCAAAATGGACTTCCTGTGAAAGCTATCTTTTGTGGCTTTTTAGGATGTGGAGGAAACGACTTCCCAAGTAAGTGCTTTCATCGAAACTGAAGGGAAGACAAGCCATCCTTAGCATGGAAACTGTGCCCAACATGACTTTGGAATGTTATAAGAAGTTCCATCATTTCACTAATGTATTGTTTTTACTTTGTTGACATGAAATTTGCCATTGTTTTGCAGGCTGGGACCATAGAAGGTCAAGTCATAGAGATTGGACTCACAACTACATCCTTACTAAATTCTGAGAAATTTCCTGTGATAGTTCCTAATTCATTATTCTCCAGTCAGGTGAGAAATGCTTCTTACCCCATTTTTCGTTCAACTCTTATTCTGCAGCCGTTACATAAGTTGGTGACACTCTCTGAAAATGCACGATAATATACTGATTATCCAGGTTCATCAATAAAATTTAAATGTTTAGTTGGTGAGCAATCAACTTTGACTCCATTTTCTGAAGCTACCTAGTTTTGAGGATCAGTTTTCGACTGATGTGGTGATTGTGGTCATTCTTCACTGTGGGGACATATCCTATACTTGTGCAGGATGGAATGGGAATAGATGTCTCGTTTTAATGAATTCTTATAGATGGAGTAAAATATCTCAACAAATGTCCTACTTCCTCCACCCTATCTGAAAGGTCAATAACAATTGTCATGTGACCTACCCAGTGATGCTAAATTACAGGGAAGCCTGGGTTAAGTATATAATTTTTTGATTCATTGTAGCAAGGCTAAACCACAAAATATACAAGCAATGAAAGAAATTATGATATTGTTCTACAGCCCTAGACAGCTAATTCCCAATATAGATTGTAGTTATTTGTACCCATATTCTTTTCATATCTATTACGATTGGATCTTACAAGAGTGTTATCCATGTTCTTAGTGAGGAAAATAGCTTGCAACATTTCGATGCAAAAATTCAAGGTTTCGGCCGTTGTTCATTGCAATCTAGATCTTTTTTTAAGGAATATAAAATACCGATGATCACTATATCTTTTTAGTCTGTAAGCCCCAACTGGCATCAATGAATTAAGTCAATATTTCATGTAAATATCTGTTATGAGTGATGCAAAATTCATTATAATTCCATCATATTCTGAAATTGAATATTCTTTATTTTGCTTTCATAACTTGGAGTCACTTGTAAATTTTTTTCTTTATAACTAAAATGAGCTGTATATTTTTTAAAACAGGTGGTTCATATAGAAACTATGAATTCTTATTTACAGGATGTGTCAAAAAACCAATGTTGGTGAGGCACATGAAAAACATTATTTATTAATATAAACTCGATCAATATCCTTTAGAATTTTGCAGGTAATTGTGAACAAATCACGGCTCAATGGCGTTCCACAGTAAGGAAGATCCCTCTACGCATTCAAGATTTGGATAAAATCCCCCTTCTTTCTGAGGAGATAAAAAGTATGCTAGCATCTAATCCAAAAGTATTTTTGGGAAAGGAGGCTCCCTACTGTTTCCTGTCCCGAATAGAAAATTCTTATGCAGAGCTCACTGTTGGATGCAATCTGCAAAATATGGTGAGATGTGATTATGTTGTATTTATTCTCTTATCCATTAGTACTTAATTTCATGTCTCTGCATGCTTTCCTTTTATGTGATGTTGAAGGATGACAAAATGTGACTGGAGTGGTTACTCTAACGTGAATTTCATGTTTGCTCTTCATTCAAGTGTATTGTCATTTTTTTTTGTCAACATATGTTTTGAGGTCCATTTGTAATTCCCGGTTTTTCTTTAAAAGGCCTGCAACATTTATTAGTGGTGGAATTTCCATTTGGATAAGATAAGCTCTCACTAGGCTTTCTGCTGAAACAAACTCTCGCTAGGCATCGTGAAGAAACGCTCAATGTAAAATGTAAAGCATGGATTGGGCTACACTCTCAATGTAAAATGAATGCTTCTTCATCTAACATGAATGTTTCAACCAAATCAAGGAAACCCATATGCCCACTTGGTTTTTTTTTGTTTTTGTTTTTTTTTTTTTTTTTCAGAAATCACATTTAATAATTTCATATGCTGTGAAACTGTTGATTAATTTTGTCTACATATGACAAGTTCAACAAATTATATTGTACCTTTAATCCTCCTTGCCTAAAAGAGGATAGGCTTTTGTCCCAACATGGTTTTCTTCAAAGTTTCGAAATTTACTCCCCAGTATGCTTGTAATCCCAAAAGGATGCTGATCCTATTCTCTCTTTTTACTATTCTTGTTGATAATTTCTTCTGAATTTTCCATTTACAATAATTATGTCCATTTACATATTGTTCTAATATAAGTTTTTTGTTGATATTGTAGAAAAGAGATGAATTATACTCAACAGAACAATCTATTTTGCTGCAAGTGGTTCAGAAAATCAAGGAATATGGCGTTGAACTTGGAACAACCTATCAAGATTACCCCACAAATTGACTTCCCAGTTCATGCAAGGATTTTTTTGATGTGTCTACCAGAGCTTTTTCAATTGCATCCCTCATCATGCTAAAATCCATGTTGCTACTCTCTCAATGTGCGAAGCATGTCTTATCGCGTAATCATCGTGAGAGCAGGAAACTTTTTTGCTATGAACATCTAAATACGTTTTAATTGAAACACTAGTGCTTCTTTAGATGCATATGGATCTTGGCATGATCACCCTTGTGATTTATGTAGGAGTCATGCCACTTCCCATTTTCATGGTAATGATCTTCTTGTCATTGCTACCAGCAAATATTTTTTTTTATTTTCCCTTGTGTTTACACATGAGGGCTAACTAAATCACTTGGAATGATTTCTGCCAATGTTTTTGTTTAAAAAAAGCTCAAATGTCTAAACATGTAAGATCGTTCATGAATGCTTGACATTCATAGTTGTACTGATTTCCAATATATGCATCTTTACTATACAAAAAATTTATACAACTTTTTTTATATAACAAAACCTGTATTTCTTTAATAATTTTATGAAGAAAGAAGGATATATGATATTTATTCTCTTACCTGATGTTTGTTTGACTGAAATTTTACAGTACCATTTTTTTTTGTGGTAGATATTTACCTCATCAATACCTGATGGTTCCTTGCTATGTTTCATTTTTACAAGTTTTTTCTATTTCATTCTTGGATCAATAAAATATATTCCATGTTTTTTGAGGTCAGTGTTTGCTATGTATTCAATCGGATCAAATGCATGTTCAGTAAAAACAATGTGCTGAGATATTTGCAGGTGACATGTTTGCATGTATTTCAGGTTGGGAACATGTGAATAACTATTTAAGCCTGTCAACGGACTTGATACGGAGCGGATATGATCGTATCCGTATCTGTATCTGAAAATTTTTTTATATATCTGTATTCGTATCTGACGGATATTTAAAAAGCGTATCCGTATCCGATCCGAAATTTCGGATACGGATTCGGATAATTATCCGAAATATCTGAAATAAATAAATAATTAATTAAATATAACAAATTTTCATTTAAAGTTTAAAAATTGACTTAAAATTAAAAATTCACAAACACAAGTCCTAACTTTACAACTATTAGAAAGAATAAATAAATAATTAAACATAACAAATTTTCATTTAAAGTTTAAAAATTGACTTAAAATTAAAAATTCACAAACACAAGTCCTAACTTTACAACTATTAGAAAGAATGTGAGCCACTTGATCAAAATCCAATGGTAGATATTAAATACTAATATTAACATTTTTTTAATGCCATCGGATACGGATATTTTTCGGATCGGATAGGGGTATATCCGTATCCGATCCGAAAATTTTCGGATTCGGATTATTTTTCGGATACGGATATGAATTTTTCGAATATCGGATATTTTCTGTATTTTTTTATACGGATTCGGATCGGATGCAGATATTTTTTCGGATAATTGACAGGCTTATAACTATTTTTTCATGTACCAGTGTGACCCAGTGTGACAAAATAGGGTCTAGCAGGTAGTCAGGTCTGTCCGTCTTGTGTTTCTCTTGCTATTATGTTGGAAATTATCATATTGTTTGATCTTATTATATTTCTTTGGTTGCATGAGCAGTGGCTGCCTAAAAATTGTCTTATACATTTTATTTGAGTTCGTATGTATTTGTATGAGATTTTTTTTCATGTACTGTATAAATGCATATAATCTTTAAATAAGCATATATGATCTGAATGTGATTTTTAGGGTGTGTGTGTATCAAAGATATTGCTTTTTAGGTCTGACATTTTTATTAAGTGATAGGTCATTTATAACCAGCAAGGGTTACAAAGTCCACCCACTGTACTGGTCCCCCCCCCCCCCCCCCCCCCCCCCGGCGAAGAACACAGTCCATTACCTTCATTGACTGCCATTTAGCGTGATAGACTTTGGTTAACAACCGACAACGATAGACTTTGGTTATATGAGTGCGTATTTTTTATAGATAGAAGGAGAATGTATTTCATTAGTGAGTATTTACTTAAATTTTTTTTAAAAAACAGACTATGCAAAGAGAGCATGAAAAAGATTGATTTTTAACAATTTTCAAATAAAAAATTTTAATTTAGCAATTTTTAGTTTTGAATTTTTTTATTTGTTTAATAAAATTTAAACTCAAATGAATTGAATGAGTACCTTTTATATTTTTCTAATATATAATATATTAATCTAACTTACTACGTATTAGTAAGAAATGGGGACACTACAAATGATCTAAGAATGATTACCAACCCCCGTAGTTTACAGGTTTAGTAGTTCAAACCCAAGCTTGACCTTTTTATTTTTTTTATAATTGAGTGATTGAGTTAAGTAAAAAAAAATGATGTAATTCTCTATAAACTAACCTTAAAAAGTTTTCTAATCAAAAGCTTCGGCAACCGTCTTCCGTCCAATGAAAGTCACAAATTAACAAAGAATACAAAAATTCAAATACAATGCTTAACTTATTTTATTCAATTAGCTATCTAAAAAGATAGTCTACCCAAACCCTTCTTTCTAGACTCTAATCCTTCTTGGTTCTGTGTAAGTATATGGATTCTATTGATTCGGTAATCACATAATCTATATTACTATATAAAAATCTCTTAAACCGAAAACATACCGTTTGACCTATTTGTCCCTGTCAATTCATCCAATTCCATTATAGTTCATTCACACTACTTTAATGACAATCATTTTTTCATTTTACCCCTATATTTCTATTCAATTACAAGAAAATTCATTTACATCATTTTAATCTCATTTTTAGTATTTTATAATACATACATTTCATTATGTAACAAATTCATTAACTTATAATTAAAATTGATTATCATAATATTATTATGATACTCTTACATTTTTACTCAATCCCATGAAAATCCATTTACAACATTTTAATTTCATTCATAGTTTATTATAATACATACATTTTATCATGTAACATATTGATTAACTTATAGTTAATAAATTTGATTATCGTAATATTATTAGGATAAGACATGATATATTATACATTAATAATATAATTTGCAAAAAAAAATTATTCCCATTTCATATGCAAAAACATGATACATCAAAAATGGTATCAAATATTAATGTAATTCACATCTATTAGCATTTATTTAATTCACACATATTTGATTATCATTTACTCTATTCACTTGGATTTCTCTACTCTATTAATACCCCAAATAATCAATAGTCTATATGATCTACCCAACAAAAAAATTATAATTTTCACAGTAATTAAAAATGCAATCCAATAAAAAAACAAACGTATAAAATACTGCTACAAAATAAATTATCTATATTTTATTTTTTTATTACTATATAAAAGTCTCTTAACCCAAAAAACTGCAATTTGACCATTTTACCCACACCATTCCATTCAATCTCATTACAATCCTTTCACATCACTTTAATCACAACTATTTGATCATTTTACCCCTATAATTCTGTTTAATCCCATGAAAATCCATTCACATCATTTTAATCTCATTCATAATTTATTCCAATATATACATTTCATCATATCTTCTATATAGTATATCATAAAATAATATTGATAATTTACATAAATTATATGTATTTGAATTTTTTTATATTTACCAACTAAAATTAGATTACTATATTTATTAATTTATAATTAAATTCAGATATCATAATATTATCAAGATAAGGGGATGCTAATAAAATGAAAAGATGTTTAAAATATAATTCACTGTTAGGAAATGGAAGGATGTTCAAAATAGAATTCACTGTAATCAACTAAATTAGATTAATATTTATTAACTTATAATTAAAATTGGATATATCATAGTATTATCAGGATAAGGGATACTTATAAAATGAAAGGATATTCAAAATATAATTCATTGTTAGAATATATTTTGTACTCTATTTTGATTATATGAAAATTATGTTATGACATATATGTGAATAAATTCCTAATCCGATTTTTATTAATTTAATGTACATTTTATTTTATATTATATTATCTATATCTATATACATATAAATCTATATCTATATCTATATCTATTACTACCTATAAAAGTACCAATACATGAAAAACATTCATTTGACATGTTTACCTTTTCAATTTTTGAAAATCCTTTCCTATCCAAATGACATTTTGTTTGATATATTTACTTTTTCAAATTCTTGAAAATATCTAATATTATATTAAAATTATATGATGGGTTAAAATTTATGCATTTAATAATAATACCCTTTCAAATATATGTCAATATGTGCATATATTAAAATATCATAAATAAATTTATACATTAAGTTTATGTTGAAATTAATATTTCTTCATTAAAAAAATCTTAATATATGTTATGTTATATGTAATGCACATGCTACCAGATTAATCTATATATCTTAAACTAAATTCCATATATATTATATACATATCTACATATCTTAAAATATTTAATTATATATATTTATATAATTATATGCATTTATACAAAGTATAAAATATATGCATGCATAATTATATATCTAATATGATTAAAATTAATAGAAGTGTTATAGAAAATTAGCTAATAATATACACATGTATAGTATATACATTTTATATTTATCTAATTTTAATATATGTATATATCTTAATTATATATTGTTGACTTTATGTTACATATATAATGTATATGATTTTAAGATGCATTTATAAAATCATATGTTGTTGACATTATTATGTATATAAAATTAATATATATGCATTTATACACAATTATATTTGATATATCATATACGTTTTTTGATTATATAGTTATAGTTATATATTAAGATAATCTGGTAACATATGTTAATCTATGTCATTATACTGGAAAAATATTTCATTTGATGATTTTATCTCTCCTAATCTATTAAATACCTCTTAAACTCTTTCTCAAAGGATCCCTTCACCTTCCACCGAACCCTTTCACGAACCGTCGCCCACTAAATGCTATTCATTTCAGTAGCTTGAGTATGAACATTCATTCACCTGTGGGAATTCAAAGTGCCTGAGATTAGTATTCTGAACCATTACATTACAAAGCAAGAAAAAATGCAATGGGTTCTTCACCTTCTCTGTTTCGGATTGAAAATCCTAACAATGTCGGAGATGGCTGAGGATGGTGTCAGTGAGGAGGCAATGGCGGAGACTGAGTTCCACCACCACCCGTCGATGCCGGATGCCAAGGCACTTCGACCTCCTCCCGGATCCCTTCGTCCTCACTGTTTTCAACATGGTCGCCGACAATAAATCCTTCGATTTGAAAACGTGATGAATGTTTTTTTTTGGGTGAATTCCTCCCCACCCCCTGTTAGTCTCAGTTTTGACTCCGACCCAATCAGGTTAATATTTTTAATTGTTAAAATCTGGTTTGGGATTTCATCTAGGTCATTTTTTTGGTTTTCTTAGTGTGTTTTATTAAAATGAAAATGTGCTTCTGTTTCTAGAATTTTTTATGTGGGTCTCCTGCATTATATTGATTATTGCTATTCTTTGGCACACACATTTTTTGGGTCATTCTTTCTTATTGACTCAATCGTTCTAACCAATTTTTTTTGTGATTACTGTTTCAGATTGAGTTAGATGGAATTCGTATGCTTGACCCCTAGCACGAGCAGAACATTGAGGATTTACCCACTTGAGACAATTAACATATGGGAAGTAAGTTGGTTGATTTGCCTTTGTGGATATTTAGTTGTGTTATATTTTGTTGTCTACTTGTCTTTAATTGAAATTTGCTGTAAGTTATATACTTATTGAACATTGGCCTTCTTTTAGGCTAATTGTCTATCTATATCTTCTGGTCTAAAAGTTCAGTTGATATAGAACCAAGACGCATAAGGCAGCAGTCAAATAGTTATACTATCAACACTTCTCGACATGGTTATAGCTCCAACCATTCTGGTGGGGGCTCAGCTGATTCATTTTTTGTTTTGTTTTGATAATTGAAAGCATCACTAGATTGAAGGTTTATATTCACAATTGTAACAACTAATGAAACTGCCTGTCATCTGCTTCATCTTTGAATTGAGGTGTAGTTTGGATGGATACTTTCATATTAGTTAAATTATTTGCGGATTATCATCACAAATTATAAGAATTCATGAATCTTGTGTGTTTTGTCATATTTTCATGTAATTTTCTTTTTTCAAATGAAGTTGATATCTGATGGCTGTGGGCTACACTCATATATGAATTTATGCTCATGCCTATGATGAATTTTACTTATGCATCTCATCATCATTCATATAAGTGATGCAATAGACTCAGTAATTTTACTTTTAGCACTAACAAGTGCTTGTGATAAATTTTAATTCATCCATATGATCTTCTTTTTCTTTTTTGAGTGGATAGACATTTTAGTTTCCATTTTTTAGCATTCCATGTGAGAATTGAGATATCACTTTAAATTATGCTCTAATAATACGCTATTTTATGAGTTTGAAATAAATTCACTCACCATCTGCTTTTGGATTGCATATGGAGGCACATCTTTGTTGGGATGATTTAGAGATATGGAATAGACACTTGCCATGAAAATATTGTTATGCTTTGGGTTGATCATGCTTATACAGATCATATGGAGCACTTTTAACTTTGCCTTCGTATTGTTTTCTGCTGTTGTTTTGGTAGAACTGGTCTGAATTTTGCTTCAGTGGTGAGATAAGATTCACATTTTTTTTTGTAAAAAAAAAAGATTCACATATTTGGTCTTAGAACAAAAAAAAAAAAAGAGGTTAGTTTACTTTGTGCTTGCAATTGGGATTGATAAAGCATTATAACGATTTGAGGATTTTGTCCTGGGTTCTACTTGTGATCTGAAGAAATTTTCCTTTTCTTTTTTTAATGTTACTTATTGTTCTTGGTCCCTGTATGTATGCCCGAGCTCATAAGTTGACTAGGTAGATTTACTCGCGTAGATTTCCAATTTCCTGTCAAAATGAGGTCACCACGTCTGTAGAAGGAACATAGGATTCAAGACTATAATAGGATCTGCAAAGATTTTCACTTGTTCGCACTGGAATTGAAATTAAGGCATGTTCTTGTGATAAATCTTGAATTCATCCATATGATCTTCTTTTTCTTTTTTGAGTGGATAGACATTCTGGTTTCCATTTTTTAGCATTATTATGCACCTCTTGAGCACTAAATACTGTATGTGCTCATTTTAAGGCTTATGATTTTGATGGTAACCTGCCATCTGGCTTGATGCTGAATATCATTGTGTGATTTGTCATTTGTTTGGTAGATAGGTCATATAACTATTTTTCTATGTTGTATTTGAGAGTCAAATTACTGGATTTTTTTTATATAAAATTGTGTATGCGGGTGTGGTTCTGGTTTATGAAATTTAAATGATCAATGAAATTCAAATAATTGATGTAAGTGGAATCTCCCCATTCTTGGTAATTGTTTCTGTTGCAGCACAAGGAGATGGTTGGAAATGATATTATTGGTAGTAGAGGAACAACTAATGTTGGCAAGTCATCTGAACAGCAAACAGAAAAGAAGAAAGGCTTTGGTGATTGGATTAACTTGATGAAACCAAGTAATGAAGAGAAAAATCACTGGGTAAGTGCTGATTGAAAGTGTCTATTTGTGAATATTAACTCAACCTCTTTTTTCAAATGCAACAGATGTTCATTTGCTTAGATCATTTTTTATGGGACCAATATACTTAACAAGGGTGGGTTTCTTTTTTGGTACTTGTATTTTTTCTCAACTTTTAATATTTTTTTTATATTCTTTTTAGGAAAAATACGTATGAAACATTGTCTATTATGAATATATGATTGTTTTTTTTAATGTTTGAGACCCTTATTTTCATCTTTTGATTGAGTAAAAACAATAAACATTATTTTTTCACATTTAAAGTCAATATTATGAAAATGTTATTGTACTAACTTTTTTTACATTACATATATTACATTTTATCTATGTGCATTTGCACATACACAACAATTAGTTATATAAAAAAGAGTGCTGCTACACTCAATCACATTCACCAACTAAAATACACTCTATATATCTCGTTACAGATTTAATTAAGTATATATCTTGTTTTTGTTAGATGATGTATATACCTCATTGAAATTTTTCTTACACTTGTTAAAATGAGTTCATTCAATTTGAAATGGAGCAATATGCATTTTTTATCAAAGCATATACCTAATTAAATGATATTTATTATTTTTAAAAAAATGAAAACTTTTCTTGGTCAAATTCCCTTCTTCTTGGCAAAGTAAAAGTGATAGAAAGATGATTGATTTGTCTCGACTCACTTCGCTCGCCTTCTTAAGGTCTGAGTTTTAGGCTCCGTTTGGTAACGAGTTTGGGCGGATTCTGCTTTTTGAAAAGCTAAAATCTCAAAATCGTGCAGCCAAACGGGTCGGATTCTGGAGGAATAAAAAACTGGATTCCTTTTAATTTCTCTCTCGAAATCCGTGTTTTTTAAAATCTAAAAAAGAACGCTTTTTGGTCGGAATCGATTTTTTGAATTGAAAATCAACTTTTTCTACCAAACATTAAACTCCTTCCAAATATTGATTCCTGAATTAAAAAAAGCATCCCAAAAAAGTCAAGGCCTAAAATCATCTTAAAAACAACTTTATTCTAAAATCTACTTTTCAATCTGTGTTTCCAAACAGAGTCTTAGTTGATGAATATGACTTATCATTTTCCTATCAAAAAAAAGTTACTGTTGTTTCAATTTGCCGGGTAACATCAATATTTCATAAAAAAAAAAAAAAAAACCAAGAAAAAACAGATCCTAATCAAAGCTCAATTAAATTTGATTAAAAACCAGATATTATATTATGTCATCGACAACTACGATCCAAGCGTATCCGTCAGACACACCAGTCAAAGATATTCTCGTTCACCGTCTTCTTCGACGTCTCAGCTCCCATGGCGTCTTCATCATCATCAATGTCGTCTCTCATCCTCCAAAAACCCCACTCGCCATTCCCGATCACCCATCGATCCCTACATCCCCACCTCAAAATCACACCCTCCCGAACCCCCTCCCTCTCTCCGCTAATCTCCTCCAAACCCACCAGAAACCAAACAATCACAGCCTCTCTGAGGATCGACGCCCCCTCGTCTCCCCGCACGACCAATGGGGTATGTGGACCGCCCTCTTCGCCACGGGAGCCTTCGGAATCTGGTGAAACCCTCATTTGGTTGTTGGTGATTGTGTTTGTTCGATCACTAAAAGGTTTTTGATTTCTTGTTCTTTTTGTGGGGGAAGGTCGGAGGGGACGACGATGGGGAAGACTCTGAGCGGGGCTTTGGTGAGCACGCTCGTGGGGCTCGGGGCGAGCAACCTCGGGATCATACCGTACGAGGCTCCGGCTTACGGGTGGTCCTCGAGTACCTACTTCCGATGGCGGTGCCTCTGCTTCTCTTCAAGGCAGACCTCCGGCGCGTCGTGCGGTCCACGGGGACTCTCTTGATCACTTTCTTGTTGGGTTCCGGTGCGTTTTTTTTCTTTACTTGATTCGTTTTTATCAGATTTTTTTTTTTTTGAATGAAAAGGTAGATATTTGTTAACTGGATTTCATTATTGAATTCGAATTACAAATGCTGAATGATGTGAGAATATAGAAAGTGAAAAAAAGGCAATAGAAACGGGTAGAAGAGACATCTAACCTGCTAGAGACACCCCACACCCGTGACTACTATACTATGCAGATGCACCCGTTGCTGAAAGTGACATCACTCACCTTCGCAATCAATGTAGCGGCCCCATTCCTGCATACAACTTCAGAACATCTCCCACATATTACCGGATAATATCCAAGCTCATGTGGAAGAAGTTGATTTAAACCCTCAAAATCTCCTACTAGATGATATCTAGGTTACTGATTTTAGTTTGTTTTACAAAAATCTCCTACCAGTATCCATGATATAGATTTCAATTTATATCTTAAAAAGGAAGTTTTAACAATAAATTATATCATAGTGAACTGGTATCCCAGACACCAGCATCACCGCAATTTTCACAAAAGAAAAATGATGATGCCGGTAACACCTTTAAGGTGATGAAAAAATGGGATGGTCATGTGACGTGATGCTTATATGGCAGTTAGATTGGTCATTTTAAAGTAAATTTGGGGCAATGGCTACTTGTATAAATAAGTATATTCGAATTGTTATTTAGAAAAGCACAACTTTCAGCATAGGTGATGTCTTGAAGCCATCTGCCAATCTTTTCTTTTGAGGTTCATCTGTCTAAGACTGTTTATGCATCACGGCCTACATGAGTACTTGGACTTTCGGGACATACCTGGAGTCATCATATCTCCATCGAACTGCATCTATGAAGCTGAAGAAGAATTTAAGAGAGTTTTCTTGTGTTGTCTTATATCCAGGTCCACTCTTCCACCAGCGTTCCAGCAAATGATAGACATACTCTACCTCAATCCGCTTCCATATTGAATAGAGGCATGACCTCTCAGTGCTCTCACACTCCCTTGTATATGTTGGATACATACTTCCATTTCTTTGTAATGCAATCTCATTGTCTAACAGCCCGTCAGTGCTTGTTGAAATAACTATACACAACACCCTGCCTATCCTCTCTGCTTCTTGAAGCCACGCTTCAAAGGAACTGCATTTATGCCTGTAATAGACATCTGGTATTTTAAGGCATTCTTTTTATATTTATATCATTCATGTTCAATTTCAATTTGTACTCACTTATTGTTGTACAACAGTTGCGACAAAAATTGGAACTATTGTAGCATATCTATTAGTGCCTATGCGATTACTGGGTCAAGATAGTTGGAAGATTGCTGCTGCTCTCATGAGTCGACATATTGGAGGAGGTAACATGAACAAGTTGCTCATTTTTCTTTTCAAAATTTTAATGTCTTTTGAAGCTTCATTACATGAATTGCTTCCCCATTCAAACCCAGAAGAATTTTGTAAAAACACTACATGAACAAGTCAAAATCATAATTTCTTGCGTCTTTTCTCCATTTTTGATGTGTCATTAATTTTGTTTCACCAGAATTACTATTATAATTGGGACATTGTGATTCAATTATTTCCTAAAGAAGAGTTATCTGATAAAAATGCATGATTTAGAAGTTTTCTTTTGGATGGACAGGAATTTTAAAATTGCAGGTATGGTACTAGTATTACCAAAAGAATGTTAGTACTTTTAACTCGGGTTTAGGACTGAAGCATATCAATGTTCAATGCAAAGGAGTTTATAATTAACTAAGCAGTTATATGCAATGCTGTGGAAGGAAAACAGTGGTGGCCCCACCATATAGATGACAAAGATTTGGTGTCTTCTATTAGTCAACTATGTTACGTAGATATCCACTTTTTTTTAGTTTGGCATTGTGCCTGATGCTGTATTCATATTGCATTCGACACCCAGATACATTAGTCTTAAGCATTCAGGGGCTTCGGTATCTGACACATCCTATATACGTCTCACACCTATGAAGCACGGACGAGGACATAGACGTGGGAAACAGACCATGATACTCACATGGTGACATGGAAATTTTTGAAAAACTAGGACATGGACTAAGTAAGGACACGACAATAAAAAAAACAAATGATAAAATATTATTATTTATGTATTACATATGAAAAAATGAGAAACAATGAATCCAGAGTATAAGTTTCCATCAGTATATAATGAAAATAAACTTATAATGATTAATGGATTAAATATTCTATTAGTAATATTTAATTTTCATAAACTCAGAAGATGAAAAAAGCGGTAAGCGAAAAGGAAAGAAATGTAAAACAGCACGTTTGAATGATCACCCTGAAGTTTGTGCAAATAAACTCTCATTATTAAATATCATATGAGTAATTATTCTGTCTTATTTGCTAAATGGACATTTCTTTCAACCTGCAGTTCTTTAAGTTGTTGGGAATTGTTAAATTGTCTTTTTTCCGGTAATTTTAGATTTGAATCTGTTGTTGCATCAATTTATATGTGGTGGCAAATATCTTTTTGCTAATCTCATTGCCAACCATTTAAACTTAATGATGACAAAACACATGCAAGATTATAACTATTATCATGTTTGATGGCCACATAAATTTGTGAGTATCACTTGTTCAAATGAGGAGCTTTTCATGCAAAATGTCTGAGTTTCAACTTTCAAGTCTTTGCTGCCTAACTATAACCTATAATTTTTTGGGAAATTTCAGCTGTCAATTATGTTGCTGTTTCGGAAGCTCTTGGTGTTTCTTCATCAGTTCTGGCATCAGGGCTAGCCGCGGACAATGTTATTTGTGCATTATATTTTACAACTCCTTTTGCTCTAGCTGCCAAAATTCCTCCGGAGGAATAAAAATCCACCCCTGGTGTGTAGTTACTCATCATTTTTTCATTTCTGATGAAAAGCGTCAATATCACATATTATAAAAATTTAATTAGTCAAATATGTATCCTGCGTTCATCTGTTTAAATTCTTTGTGCTTTTCAGCTACACATTATTATCTGGAAGGTCTATGCAGTATTTGATTCATACCAATCAGAAAATCAGAATATTAAGTTATTAACCATGAATACTTAGTGTTGTAGGATGCATTTTGAAAATAATTCCATTAAGACCAACTCCAAATACATATTTCAGTCTTTAATCAAATGGGAGCAGTATAATGCATATGTTTCTTTGATAGGTAAGTGGTGAAAATTTGAACCCATGAGCCATAGCTCAACAATAATATGCGTATGGTTCACCATGTTTTCTGTTAGTTTTATCATGATCATCATCATCATTATTTTACTACCCTCCCAAACAAGCAACTTGTAGAATTTCCACTCACCGGTGGACCCATGTTCCATTTTTTTTTTTTTTGCCTCCCTTGGAAGTTCGAAAAAAAAAACTCAACTATTCAAAAATAATTAAATAAAGAAAAGAAAGAACAAGATAATAGAGTTATCTTTACCAATTACAACAAAAGTTTCCAAAATGAGTTATTTTTCTCATCCAATTCAGAAGTAAAAAAGTTTAAGCCTCTTAGGTCTCCCATTTTCCCCCAGAAGGACACAATCCACATGACATTGAATGAGGTAATATAGTGTTAACATGATTTGTTGATAATGCATATTTTTATAGAGTTTTTGCTTTGTATTTCAAATAACTTTCTTCAATACCCCCTGGAAAAAATTCTATGTCCGCCACTGTTTCCACCCATTACATTTTCTGCATGAGTTTGATCTTGCAATTATAAAAGATTTCAAATTGTCTATTACGCCATCATGGATCATGATCAAATGTGAAGGATGTTGATATGCTTATTGAATGGGAAAAATGGGAAGTACTAAAATTTACACCAGGGGCAGCATTTTGATTTTGGAATGATCTGATCCTCATTTGGTTCTCTCTCCATATCTGCAGCAATCAAGGATAACTAGTAATAGCATATAAAACTATATGATGTCATGATGTCGTCTTCATTCATATAAACTAACCCATTTCAGCACAATCATTTGTGTTCAAGCACCTCTCATTGGCACTTTTTAACAAATGTTATACCACAATAGTGGCATTCTAGCGTATTAGTGATGTCCTGAAACCAGGGTCTTCTTTCTTCTCTTGGTTTCATTAATAATATATATATATATATATATATATATATATATATATATGCCGACGATTAGGTGAGGTGTGCGGTCGGTGCGGTGTGCGACGTGGGCCGTCCGATCGCGGGTCCATCGCATCCAACGGTCGACGTGAATCGCACCCGACTGTCCGATGCGATGGACCCGTGATCGCGCACCGCACCGACTGCACACCGCACGTAATCGTAACTCTCTATATATATATATATTGTTTGAAGTAAATGGTAGGCCTTCGCCTTCATATTAAATAATAGAAGAGAGAAAGCCCAAAGCAAGGATTATAACCAAGAAAAAAGAAAACCATACATCACAAAGTAATGGTAAGGTATGATTCAGTAGTATTATTTTGACAACATTTTTTGAGTATTCTAATCTTCCATGCCAAAAACTCAATAGATAACAGTGTGAATTAAACCACCACATAGACTTCATCCTCATTGAGGTGCCTCTTAATGGGATGTTGATCCATCATGATCTTTATTTGCCATCTTCCTTGATAACAGTGGAAAGTAAACCACCACATAAATTTGTACTTGGTGATTAAATGTATGCATCTCTTTTTTGTCATTTCATAGTTTTGGTAATCTCTATCTTTTATCTTTTGGACAAATCGAGTTATCTATATTTCAAATATTTAAAAAATGTAAAGCAGATGAGAATGTTGTATATATACTCTGATACTGATATAAATAAATGAAACAGATGAGCTAGTCGATACAAGACCTACATCTGAAAACAAGCTGCCTGTGTTGCAGACTGCTACAGCTCTAGCTATATCCTTTGCTATTTGCAAAGTATCCACTCACATTGTGAAGTCATTTGGGATTCAAGGTGGAAACCTTCCAATCATAACAGCAATTGTGGTTGTCCTGGCAACCCTATTTCCAGTACAATTTGGTAACCTGGCACCTGCCGGAGAGGCGATGGCATTAATTCTGATGCAGGTCGTATTATTTTCTTATTATGAAGTTCCTAGTATATTTTGTTATTACATAGATATTTAATTGGAAGTACAGATGATTTATTAAGGCTATTGTCATCTTTCTTGTGATTATTTGAATCTCTCTCCCCACGTGCTTATCTATACTACCTATAAAAGCACCAATCCATGAAAACATTCATTGGACATATTTGCCCTTTCCAATTCATGAAAACTCATTCCTACCCCCAAATGATATTTGATTAGACATATTTACCCTTTCAAATTCACTGAAATCAAATATCGTATATAATGTGTTTAATGTATTTAATTTATACATTTATTTTAATTCTATACATTTATTCATATTTACCCTTTAACATTCTTCACAATCAATTACATGACTATATGTCTAAATTTAATATATGCAACTTCATTATATTCACAATTTAATAAATTTAATATATCTATATTATTGTGAATATTGTGGATAACCACCACTACTAACTCCCACCACTTTCTCCATAACCCCCCTCTTTTCACTTCCCTAACCCCCATCTCTTTAACACCCCATTATGTACCTCCACCTCATATTATTTGTAACATTTAACCTTTGAGTTTCCTCCATGGACCTTATAAATTGAGGGGTTTGTAATGTATTCCATAACTAACAAATAGTGAATAAGAATCTCTGTGTACTTTTTTCTATATGCTTGTGTGTTTTGTTTATGTATTCATATTCTACTTAGTTTACAACACGTTAGATTTTGGATTTGACTTTTTATTGTTCTTTGATTCATTATTAGAATTTTTTTATTATTTTAATTTTCTTAGTGCAGAATGCATATTGTTTTGTTAGAAACAATGTTTGTGTGTTTGTTGTGAGATTTGTTGGATATGGCAGATTGATACCTATAACTACTCACATCTCTAACAACAATCTAAAACTTAACGCATTACAATAAACTTTATCAACACTGTATTGAAAAATTATATATACATAATTGAGGTAGACAAACTTTAAAAAATAATGATAATAATTCATAAAACAAA
The DNA here is from genome assembly GCA_030737845.1 of Acorus calamus. Classification (NCBI taxonomy): domain Eukaryota; kingdom Viridiplantae; phylum Streptophyta; class Magnoliopsida; order Acorales; family Acoraceae; genus Acorus; species Acorus calamus. Next base: position 38,632,124 of record CM060858.1, read on the forward strand.
TCTATAATTTTAACTAATATTTGTTCATTATATTTCAACAAAGTTGTTCATGTGCAACGCACATGTACATCAACTAGTTTATATAGAAGAAACACTTGAATAATTATAGTAGAGATACAATAGAATCAAGAAATGTGTTTTTTGTCCACCATATTCTTATCATGCAATATGTACCAACCTAGGTACCCAGGCATCTCATTCAATACTGTTATAATGTCTCCTGAATAGGGCTTTCTCTCTTCTATTTATACAAGGGCGAAAGCCAACCTTCTCATAAAAAAAATGATGTCTTCTCAATAGAGCTTGGGCTTTGTTGATACTGGCTCGTATGGAAACGTGGTGTACATTATTCTCCCATGATGGGCTCATACTCGTCTATCTACTGACCTTCCTCCGTCATTGAACACACAAACAAATTATGAAATAGCGCCATTCTACATACGACTTTTTGATCATTCCTAAATACCCGTTGAACTCGACTACTAACCTTCAGTCGGAAAGTCTCCCAACGATCCATCTTGATGCTCTTACGGTCCACTCACACTAGGTAGGTTCGGTAAGCCGCGATATGACGGAAAAGTAAGTCATAATTTAAGGTATGAAAAGAAGGCGAGTCTGACGAAGGAAGTCTGTTGTTGAGGATAAAAATAAAAAGCCCGGGTAGTAACTGTGTAACAAGTAGTTTCTAGATCAGTCAATTAAGACAAGGTAGTGCAGCATTTTCTATATTATTGTTAAGTTATGATCATTTATTATTTGAGTCTGACATTGTATTAGAGCCTAGAGGTATAGAAATGTTTAGTACATATGCAATATCGTTCTCAATTGCTTGTAGATATAGAATTGTGTTAATACATAAGCATTATTTCTATGTATTGAGGCTTAGGTTTTGTCTGGGGTTTTTTCAATGCCCCCCAAGCTTACCTGATGCGTAGGTTTTGTCTGGGGTTTTTTCAACTAATGTTGGAGTTCCTCATCACCAAAATAATTTATTTGAAAGCCGGCACTCTCAAATGATTTTTCATACATTATAAGTTCATAATGAAATTCGCATCCTTAACTGTGATTGAGGCTTCCAAACATGATCACAACAGGTCTTCTTCGCCGTGGTGGGAGCGAATGGAAGCATCTGGAACGTCATCAAGACTGCACCTGGTATCTTCACATTTTCTCTGATTCAAATAGCTGTCCATCTCGCCATAATACTTGGTGTAGGAAAGCTGTTGGGATTCGATCGGAAGCTGTTGCTGCTGGCTTCAAACGCCAACGTGGGAGGCCCCACAATGGCGTGTGGAATGGCCACGGCCAAGGGTTGGAATTCTTTAATTGTTCCTGGGATTCTTGCAGGTGTCTTTGGTATATCCATTGCAACATTCCTTGGCATTGGTTTTGGTATTCTGGTTCTTAAGAAAATGTGAAGTGTATTGTGAGACAAATTGGTGATTGTTCTTTTCATTTTTTCTTGTTCCTTGAAATCAAGGTTGTCATGTAATTTAGTCTCACCGTATATTTTTCTTCAGAAGAAACAGAGTTGGCGCCACTGAAATCATAGAAATTGAATGTTTTTCTAAATAGAATTGAACTTATTTTTCGTTGGTGTTTTTTAAGTATTGATTTGTTTATTACATGAAATGAAATTCAGGGTTAAAATAAGCATTGAGAAATTAGTCCATGTGACTTTGATTTTATGTAATGAAACTGTATTTCTATTTGGAAAAAAATGAAATATCCATTCAAGTAAATTTTAATATATACTTTTTAACATGATAAATGAAAATCAATTGAGTATATGAACTCCAATACGTAATTATTAGATTAGATGAATATATATTATATCAGATAAAATATAAAAAATATTTTCATTCGATTCATTACAGGACATTTTATTTTTTATGAAGTTATGTAGTTCATTTAATCAATATTTTTTAAAAAATCCAAAACTGCAAAAATAATGTAAAAATGATTATAATGATCTGTTTTCTAATGTAGTCTTATCAACGTAACATGCTTCAATTGTCAATCAAATATAAAAGTGAATGTATGTTAACTGTGAAAACAGATCTTGGTGATTGATGTGATAAAAAAAAATTGTGTGACAAACACACGTAATTAAATTTCTTATCAATTATAGTCCATTTAATAATGTACCATTATTGCTTGTATTCAAGAAAGGAGAACCATTGCTTGGGGGACCATTAGAGACAAAGACAAATTTACCATGGATGGTTAGATGAAAACTCACTCTGTCTCTACATATAAGGAAATATGAATGATTACTTATTGGTTGTCCCCAAAGATCATTTGGGACCGACCACACACTACCACCCTAATCAGAGTTGGACTGAGCTCAAAGACATTATCTAGAAAGACAAAGTAAGAGTTAGCTAAATTAGAATAATGTCCTAACCAATTGACTCTTGTATGAGCATGATATCCCCTCTTAATCTCTGTTTTAGGCCCCGTTTGGTTCCGCGTTGGGCGGATTCCGCTTTTTCAAAAAGCGGATTCCGTCCAAACGCGCAACCAAACGGGTCGGATTCCGACGGAATCAAAAACTGGATTCCTTTTAATTTCTCTCTCGAAATCCGTGTTTTTAAAATCTCAAAAAGAACGATTTTTGGTCGGAATCGATTTTTTGAATTGAAAAGCAACTTTTTCTACCAAACATTAAATTCCTTCCAAATATTGATTCCTGAATTAAAAAAAAACATCCAAAAAAGTCAAAGGTCTAAAATCATCTTAAAAAGCAGCTTTATTCCAAAATCTACTTTTCAATCTGTGTTTCCAAACGGAGCCAGTGTGGCAGGGGATGCACGAGCTCAACAGGTTTAACATACAAGTCATGCTACTAATTTTTTGTATTAAAATATTTTATTGACCATCTCATGTCATATCAGCATTACAATTTTCTTGATATTATATTATGGTGGTATGCAACTGGCTCGTTTGACTTTTCTTATCTACGTTAAGGAGAGAACAATGAATGTTGGATGATTCTCATCGAAAATCCTGTGTAAAACCAAGCAAAAAAAAAAAAACCTGTGTAATTGATGGGATGTTTTATATTTTTATTTTGATAATAGTATAGTTTTCAATGATTTCAAACAATGTGCTATTATCATACTATATTTAGTTTCCTATTTTTTTTTATATGAACATTATCAAAGAGAAAAACTCGTTCCAAACCTGATGAAAAATATTAATTGGTAGTTGTTTTCACACATAGCAATAACAAATTCATTATTGGTCCCCATCAGCGGAAGGTAGTTGATTTGATTCTTGCGTGGCACAAGAAGTGGAAATAATTAGTGTAGTATTTTAGGGACTGGTGTAACCCTCTAGGCTCATTTTATGCTCTCTTTACGAGAGCCTTTCTATCAAAAAAACAAAAACAATTCATTGTTGACGTACTACCCTCGGCCTTGTTATGCTGATACTGTTCTCTGTTTCTATGCATGCATCAACAATCACAAAATCCATTTCTGTTGGAATATTTTCAAAATAATGTGGTAGCTAGACCACTTCATTGATGCATGTGTAACAAGAGACATTATTAGTTTGGGCACCTATTGAGTAACTAAATGGTAGTTATACCATTTAATGGGTAGTTTTGTGCATCTCTTGAGTGAGTAACTAAATGGTAGTTATACCATTTAATGGGTGTTACCAAAGGGGGTGCTTATAGAACTATAAATAGGGGTGGATTCTCCATCCTTTTGGCATCAACAAATCAAAGGAAAAATTGTTAGTATTGGGCCCATTTATATGGCTCATTCCTTGGTTGACCAAAAATTGGGTATACCCATTTTCCTTTCCAATAATTTAGTCTCACATCGGTTATATCCACTTGTTTCTTTCACCTTATACATTGGGACACACCAATCCTTTATTGAGACTTGTTGGGCCTCACCCCTATGCGCGCGCACACGAGGCCCAGCCCATTAACCCGTGGGCTTGGATTTCTGGTGGAAAAACTAGTTAACCGGGCGTGCGCGCTCGCACGAGGCGAGCCGGGCCGGGTCGGGCTGCGGGCCACACATGGGCGCGCCCGCATGCGCGCGCAGGGGGGGGGGGTGGAAATCCCTCTCCACGGGCCAACTGGGCCCCTTCCGTGTGAGTTTCCTTTTGTCACTCCTAATTTTGAATTCAAAATTCAAAATGTTTCCAAAACCAACAAGTTTCCAGAACCGTCCAAAAACGTTTCCAAAACAGCTCCAATTAATTGGTCGGTTGCGTGAATTAATTTAATTAATAAGCGCGATTAAGTGGTCGGCTACAATTTTAATGCGCGCAATTAATTGGTCGACAATTTTAATGGGCGTGTTTAATTCGTCGGTTTTCCTTTTAAACGTTTTCGAACGTTGCTGGACTGCCTATATAAAGGGGTCGTATGAGTCTTCATTCATCATCAGCGAAACTCACAAGTCCAGAGCCACCTACAGCGAGTCTTCTTCTTTTGTTCCTTTTCTGTTCTTCTTCTGTTCTGGTTTTCCATTACAGAAGACTGGTCTACATCCCTCTTCTTTCTCCCTGTCTGATCTGAGCATCTGAAAGGATCGCGGCCGTTCACTGTGGTCTCCTCGAAGCTCGCACCCCGAGGAGGCATAACCCTGGTGGTCGTATCTCTCAGTGGTAGGAGCCGTCAACCCTGTGCGTGAGGGGGCCTTATTCACCGAGGACAGAGCGTCTCTGCTCGCTTCCACCAAACTGATATGTTTTCTAATCCTCTCTTAATTGTTTGCAGAATATTTTGCTGTGTTTTCATATTGGTTTGAATCTGTGGCTTTACTAGGTTTTGGCATTGCCCTTGTTTTAAAAGGAATTTTTTCAACAATCTCGGTGAATAAGTTGCTTTTAACCTAAACCTTTTTTCAAACCTCATTCTGTTTTTAAAAATGGGACTTGTAGAGGATTTATCTGCAAAACCGGCTTTGTTTGATGGTACTAATTTTAAGAGATGGCAGCAACAGTGTAGGTACTGGCTCACCACCCTAGGGTTAATTTCTGTTTTAAGAACTGCTTTAGGTGAAACCAAGTCCTTTCTGAAAAAGAGTCCACTTCTATTGACCTTACTAAGTCCGACAGTCCCAAGGATACCGATACTGATAAAACAGCAGATCCGAAAGGAAAAACTGTTGAATCAGACGGTGCCTGGGAAGAAAAAGATTTCTTGTGCCATGGTCGAATCTTGAGTGCCTTAACCCCTGAGTTGTATGATATTTTTTGTACAACAAAAGGCACTTTCGAACTATGGACAGAACTCGAGAAAAAATATAGTCTTGAAGATGCCGGGTTAGAAAAATATGCCGTTGGAAAATTTTTAAAGTTTAACATGGTTGATAATCTGTCTATCATGAAACAAATCGTAGACCTGAAAACTATTATCCATGAGATTAGGAAATATGGGATGGTTCTAGATGACACTTTTCTTGCCTACTCTATTATTGAAAAATTGCCTCCCTCCTGGTCCAATTTTGCTGTCAAACTTAAACATCATAGAGGTATACCTGTCTTGAATGATATTCTGACCACTATTAGGATAGAGGATGAGCATAGGCTTCAAGATAAGGTGTCTAAACTTCCTAAAGAGTTTTCTGCCAAAGCCCACATAGCCGAAGGTTTTAAACCCAAGTCCAAACCTTTTAAAAAGAATGGGGCTGCTAAGGGTCATGTAAAGCCACAGTTTAAAAAGAAAACCAATGATGAAGCTGGTTGCTACGTGTGTGGGAAGAAAGGGCATATTGCAAGAAGTTGCTACAAACGAAAGACCCTTCCTCAAATCTGAATAATAAGAGCAACCATCCTACCCAGAAGGACTCAGAGAATAAAGTCCAAGCGAATGTGGTGATTCATGACCCTGCACCCTCTTCCTCCCAAATTAGGTTTGTCACTGTCCATCCTGAGTTAAACTTAGCTTGTCAATCTACTGATTGGTGGATAGACACTGGAGCAAACATACACCTTTGTTCTGATAGATCCTTGTTTACTTCCTATCAGGCCATTGATGGATATGTGAAAATGGGTAACAACTCTGCTGCACGTATCGTTGGAGAAGGACGTGTTGATCTACTCTTCACGTCCGGAAATGTCCTATCACTTCAAAACGTGCAACACGTTCCTGATTTGAGGAAAAACTTAGTTAGTGGGTCGCTGTTGATACAGCAAGGTTATAAACTTGTTTTTGAAGCAAATAAAGTTGTAATCACTAGATTTGAAAACTTTGTTGGAAAAGGTTATGTGTGTGATGGTTTGTTTAAATTAAACATTATGTTTGAATGTTCTTCCCCTTTATCTACTACTGCTTTGAATGTTGAATCTCATAATATGTGGCATGCCGTTTAGGACATATAAATGTAAGTACCATAAAAAGAATGATGTTTCTTGATTTGATTCCCAAATCTCATTTTAATGAAACCTCTAAATGTCATACATGTGTGCAAGCGAAACAGCCTAGAAAACCTTTTAAATCTGTTGATAGGATTTCTGAACTGTTAGGCTTAGTACATAGTGACATATGTGAAATGAATGGTATGCTTACTCGAGGAGGAAAAAGATATTTCATTACATTTATTGATGATTTTTCAAAATTTTGCTATGTGTATCTGTTGCGTACAAAAGATGAGGCTTTAGAGTATTTCAAAATTTATAAGGCAGAAGTAGAAAATCAATTAGATAGAAAAATCAAGGTGATTAGGTCTGATCGAGGAGGTGAATATACATCGAATGAATTTTCTAAATTGTGTGAAGATAGTGGCATCATCCATCAGACCACCGCTCCCTATTCACCCCAATCCAATGGTGTGGCAGAACGAAAAAATCGGACCTTGTGTGACATGGTTAATTCCATGTTATCAAGTTCTGGTTTATCTGAAAATCTTTGGGGAGAGGCCATTTATTCTGCCTGTCATATTCTCAATAGGGTTCCCCTTAGAGATTGTGATAAAACCCCATATGAACTATGGAAAGGTAGGAAACCCAACCTTAATTGCATCAAAGTCTGGGGATGTTTGGCAAAAGTGAGTATTCCTCCTCCCAAAAGGAAGAAGTTAGGACAAAAAACAGTTGACTGTGCATTTGTGGGCTATGCATATCATAGTGCTGCATATAGGTTTTTAGTCATACAATCTGGAATCCTTGAGATCAGTACCAACTCGATTATTGAGTCTAGAGATGTTGTCTTTTTTGAAGATACTTTTCCCATGAAAACCACTATCTCTAAAGCTTCTGAAGTTAAATCATCTGCTGATTTAGGGGCTTCTTCTTCTTTCATTGTTCCATCTCTTGAAAATGAACCTCAATTAAGAAGAAGTAAGAGACCTAGAATATGACTTCCTCACTTTTCTCATTGAAGATGATCCCTTAACCTTCAATGAAGCTATGTCATCTCCAGATGCACCTTTTTGGAGAGAAGCAATTAATAGTGAATTTGATTCCATTTTGCACAATAATACTTGGGTTCTTACTGCTCTCCCTCAAGGCAGTAGAACTATTGGGTGTAAATGGATCTTCAAAAGAAAATTTCGTCCAGATGGCTCTATTGAAAAATACAAGGCTAGGCTAGTTGCAAAGGGTTTTAAACAAAAACATGGTGTGGATTATTTTGATACATATTCCCCTGTCACTAGAATTACAACTATTCGGATACTGGTCGCATTAGCATCAATTCATGGTCTTGAAATCCATCAGATGGATGTCAAAACCGTATTTTTACATGGAGATCTCGATGAGGAGATCTATATGGACCAGCCTGAAGGATTTGTGGTTCCTGGACAAGAACAGAAAGTGTGTAAACTTGTGAAATCACTGTACGGACTCAAACAAGCTCCTAAACAGTGGTATGAAAAATTTGATAGGGTCATCTCTTCTTTTGGTTTTAAAAATAATGAGTATGACAGATGTCTTTATATGAAAGTGAAATCTGATACTTGTGTTATACTTTGCCTATATGTTGATGACATTTTAATTTTTGGGACTAATCAGGACATTATTGGAGAAACCAAAAATTTTCTTTCTAAAAATTTCGATATGAAAGACCTTGGTCATGCTAGTGTAATTTTGGGAATAAAGTTAGTCAAAACTTCATCTGGCATTACACTTTCACAATCACACTACATTGAGAAGATACTCAAGAAATTTAAAATGTATGAGTATTCACCTGTGCATACACCATATGATTCATCAATTAAATTGAAAAAGAATTTGGGAGAACCTGTTGGACAGGAATTATATGCACAAATGATTGGAAGTTTAATGTATCTAATGAATTGCACTCGTCCTGATATTGCATATGCTGTTTGTAGGCTGAGTAGATACACAAGCAACCCTAATAAAGAGCATTGGACTGCACTCACACGTGTATTTAGATACCTGCGAGGATCTATTTCTCTTTCATTGCATTATACTGGTTTTCCCCCTGTACTTGAGGGTTATACTGACGCCAACTGGATCTCTGATTCAGTTGATATTAAATCAACCAGTGGCTTTGTGTTTTTGATAGGTGGTGCAGCAATAGCATGGAGGTCTGTCAAACAGACAGTGATCGCTCGTTCCACAATGGAATCAGAGCTTATTGCGTTGGATATTGCAGCCTCAGAGACAGAATGGCTAAGGAATCTGTTGAGTGAGATTCCATTGATGGGAATGCCTATTCCAGCAATTTCCATAAGATGTGACAACAAAGTTGTAATTGCAAAATCATTACAAAATAATGATAATGAGAAAATGTCTAGACACTTGCGCTTGCGATATAAATCGATTCGACACCTGATTTCTCAGGGGATAATTACTCTAGAGTTTGTGATCTGAGAGAAATCTCGCAGATCATATTCATATTTCTTTATCCTACAATTTTTTGTCAAGGGGGGGGGGGGATTGTTAGTATTGGGCCCATTTATATGGCTCATTCCTTGGTTGACCAAAAATTGGGTATACCCATTTTCCTTTCCAATAATTTAGTCCCACATCGGTTATATCCACTTGTTTCTTTCACCTTATACATTGGGACACACCAATCCTTTATTGAGACTTGTTGGGCCTCACCCCTACGCGCGCGCACACGAGGCCCAGCCCATTAACCCGTGGGTTTGGATTTCTGGTGGAAAAACTAGTTAACCGGGCGTGCGCGCTCGCACGTCGCGCCTGCGCACGAGGCGGGCCGGGCCGGGTCGGGCTGCGGGCCACACATGGGCGCGCCCGCATGCGCGCGCAGGGGGGGGGGTGGAAATCCCTCTCCACGGGCCAACTGGGCCCCTTCCGTGTGAGTTTCTTTTTGTCACTCCTAATTTTGAATTCAAAATTCAAAATGTTTCCAAAACCAACGAGTTTCCAGAACCGTCCAAAAACGTTTCCAAAACAGCTCCAATTAATTGGTCGGTTGCGTGAATTAATTTAATTAATAAGCGCGATTAAGTGGTCGGCTACAATTTTAATGCGCGCAATAATTGGTCGACAATTTTAATGGGCGTGTTTAATTCGTCGGTTTTCCTTTTAAACGTTTTCGAACGTTGCTGGACTGCCTATATAAAGGGGTCGTATGAGTCTTCATTCATCATCAGCGAAAATCACAAGTCCAGAGCCACCTACAACGAGTCTTCCTCTTTTGTTCCTTTTCTGTTATTCTTCGGTTTTGGTTTTTCCATTACAGAAGACTGGTCTACATCCCTCTTCTTTCTCCCTGTCTGATCTGAGCATCTAAAAGGATCGCGGCCGTTCACTGTGGTCTCCTCGAAGCTCGCACCCCGAGGAGGCATAACCCTGGTGGTCGTATCTCTCAGTGGTAGGAGCCGTCAACCCTGTGCGTGAGGGGGCCTTATTCACCGAGGACAGAGCGTCTCTGCTCGCTTCCACCAAACTGATATGTTTTCTAATCCTCTCTTAATTGTTTGCAGAATATTTTGCTTTGTTTTCATATTGGTTTGAATCTGTGGCTTTATTAGGTTTTTGGCATTGCCCTTGTTTTAAAAGGAATTTTTTCAACAAAAATAAGGGTGTAGGAAGAAGAAGATAGACAATCTCTTTTCCTTCCCTTGTTCTTTCAATCCAACAACCTTCGTCACAAATTTCTTGCTTTCAAGTCAAGGTTTTCTTGCATCAAATACTTGCAGTATACTGTTGTTCTACAGAACAGTATATTGTCTTCTTGGCATACTTACAACATTTTGAAGATATTTGGTCTGCTTTTGTCAGTGCACACAGTAGGCAGACGGTATTGCTTCATTGTATCCTGGAGGCGTATTTTAGAACCTCGGTGCATCACTCAATTTGGTGGAGGAAAATAACGTCTTAAGGAAAGCGACATTGTAACGCGCCTTGAAGCAACCTTTGTATTTTTAGTTTCTTTTGTATAACAGGTATTCCAACTTCATTCAAGTTCTCCAATATCTCCAACAATTTCTACCCGTCCCATATATTTAGAAATTGATTACCTTTGTCATGGTATTGATTATCTACTTTATGTTGGACTTTATGAGGTATATTGTTCTACAGATACTTTATCAACTGAGATAGGCTTAGAGCATCACTCATTTGTCGACCGACTTAGATTTCAAGATGGTCGAATATAAAATAAGTGTTCTAAAAATCATTTCTAGCCGGCGATTAATCCTCTCCGTAGGCGTAGGCAGGCCCATTCCATAACGCTTATTGCTTAGTCGTCTTTTAAATTAATGCTAAATAAACTATTAAACTGTTTGCCTTATTAAACTGTTTGCCTTGTATGTTATATTTGTTAATTAATTTTGTTAAAGATTATTGTCATTGAAAGGGTCTTAAATCCAAGAAAATTTTAGGTCACACCAACTCCCAAAGTCAACATGTTCATTTTGGATAACAAAACAATAAGTAATGCCATTATGTTTGTTTCTATTTATTTTAAAATTTATTTATATTAATCTTTTCACATATTGGTGGATTAATATCGAGCTAACACAGTCTCCTTCTATAGCTCGCTATTTTGTCACATATCAGAACTATAATGGAAGATGTGTGATGATGGGAGACCAAGGGATGCAATGGTTGAAGGCTTGTATAAGTTCACTTGCAATTTATTTCTGGAAAGGTTATCATGTTTCCAAATGTGTAGTTCGTTTAAGGATCAATAAAAAAAACCTAACTAGTTAGAGGGTTGTTAATCAAGAGGGTTACAAGATAGTATCCGAGTCAAATAAAGTTGTAATAGCTAAATTTGGATTTTTTTTAATGGGAAAATGAGCAAAAAAATCTCATAAGAGTTTGAAATACCCAAATCAGCCGTTTTCAAAATTATACCTAACAAAATTTCATTTCACAGTTTTGAAAACACAAAAGACTAATCTGCCCATATGTAATTAAATCTTTAATATCCCTCTTTATTCCACATTAAAAACATATTTTTCATACAAAACAATAATCTCAATATACATGATGAAAATCAATCATCTTAGATGTTTTGTTATTATATATCATATTGTATGTTTCTTATATATATCTTACATAATATTGTTTATCATTTTTCATTGTGTATAATCATAATTTTAATTTAAATCTGTGTTGTGCCCCAATACAGCAGATTGATATTTTAATATTCTAAATCTTTATTCACATTTTTATTTTATTTTTGTTATTTACATATTTTCATGATATCATTAGTACATATCCATTTTTTTTTAAAAAAACATCAACATTTAATGGAGTTCATCCAGTGTTCTAAAAAAAGGAAAAAGCGGCGCCTAAGTGATGCTTTAGGTGGAGGCGGGTACTGCCTGCATCGCCCAGGCCATAGGCGGCCTGCCTAGGCGGGAGGGCCTAATCGGCCGCCTAGGCAGGCCTAGTCGGGGTATGGTCTTGAACAAAGCCGACAGGACGAGTCCGAGGAGATGTGGTCAGAGTGTTGTGGAACTCCGAGGATCCCAACGATGAATGAGACATGGTCAGAGTGCCGCGAGACTCCTCCTTCATCTCAATCCAAGAGATGGAGAGCTGCTTGAAGTCTCAGACAAGACGGAGTCGGAAGGGACGACCTTCTCCATGACTCCACCATATTTTAGCTGTGTTTGTTTTTGAGCTGTGTTTGTTTTTTTATTTTTTTCTTTGGCAGGGATGAATTGAATGAGCAGCCGCCAGGGATGATTTGATTGAGGGTTTGCCTTTTCTTTTCCATGGGTGGTGAAGCACTCGAGGGATTACACGTAGAGAGCTTTATCTTTTTATTTATGTGAGATGCATGTGAGAGGGCACATTTTTTTTTTATTCTGAATTTGTATTTGTTCTAGTAAGGATTTTTGAGTTCGTATAATTTCACTTAAAATGTCAAAATTATTTAAATTTATGTTTGAACTAATTGTAAAGAATGCATTTGAACAAATATATAGATGAGAAATGAGGATGGTGAAAATAATTGGGTGTAAGAACAAATCACTCCATGCACGCACACACACATATTATTTTCTATTATTAAAATAGAGACCGATTAATCCCCGATTAATCTCCGCCTAGCCGATTAATCCCTAGTCTCCTCTTAGCCGCCCGACTAGCGCCTAGCGCTTTTTAGAACAATAAGTTCATCATAAAAAATTCAAATTATATTGGTACATATTTCACAAAATCCACCTAATCACAAAGAATTTATAATAAAAAAATTGATCTATATGAAAATGTGTGAAATATATTAATAAAATTAACAGAGTGAAATATTTTAACAAAGTTAAGAGATATGGAATGTATTAAAAATCTAATTGCATAAGGGTAGATTAGTCTTTTGTGTTTCCAAAATTGTAAAATGAGACCTTTGTAAGTATAATTTTAAAAAATAATTGATTTAGGTATTTTTAACTTTTAGAAGACTTTTTTAGTCATTTTTTCTTTTTTAATTTGTTGGTATAGAAGAAATATTTGTAATTATTTGTTAAATTAAATGTCATTAATTCTTTTGCTTCTAGTATGAAAATAATTCTAATGTTCTTATGACCGAATCATATAATATTTGACACATTAGATTAGGATGTAATCATAATTTTATGAGAAAATTAATTGATGAGCATGCAATTAATTTCGAAGACTCACATAATTCTTTGAAGTATGTGTTCAAGTTAAATTTCCTAGAAAACCTTTTTAACTATGTTGAAAGAAATTCTAACATTGAATTAGCACATCTTGATGTTTACGACATCTTAATGTTTACAATTTAAATGATGCTCTTATTACAGATAATATGAGATGTTTTATTTCCTTATTGTTGACTCTACCTCCAATTTGCTCTTGAGACAAGACAATATGTACTCTATAGCTACTTATTCACTTTGATCAATCCAGAAGTATTTACTTGCTGAAGCCAAAAAATAAACAAATTGATAGTTTTAAGATAATGTTTTGGAAATGAATTTGAAAATTTTGTGAAGAAAATTGTGATGTGCATGAAGTGTTTTGCTCCTTATTACCTCAATCTAACGGGGGTTGAAAGGAATAACAGGATATTAATTGTTATGGTAAATTCTATGCTTGCGAATTTTGTGTTAGTAATAACTATGGGAGAAATCTCTTTTAGCTGTCAATTCTATTTGAAATGGAAATTTCCTTCAAGCATTTTGATAAAATTCCTTATGAACTTTGATTTAAAGGCACTTAGTTTTAAATATATAAAAGTGCAAGGGTGGCTAGCCAAAGTAAAAATTCTGAACCAAATAAAAGGAATTGAATTTGAGGACTAAAACTATTGCTTGTTTATTTTCATGACTAAGTTGAAAATTAAACAATCATGCCAATAGATTTATTGTAATCTAATGTTTCTGATTTTTGAATTAATATTGTTTTAAGATTTATGTTTGTTTGAAACTATTTTCTAGATCGCGATTAGTGATGGCATCTAGTTCTTTGGACACTTATATTTTTTCTTCTATTGAATCCGAGTGTCCAAATAAAAAAGAACCTGATCATATTCTTGGTGATAATCCATTGGAGAGAAGAAAAAAAAAATCAAATCTGAAAAGAAATTTATCTCAGTAAAGATTAACCCAAGACACATAGGAAGAGACAATGATTTATATTGATGTTGATTTTTGCAAACAGACATAAATAATAAAATTGAAAAGTATTATGAATTGAAAAGTATTGTGAATAATCAACTTATTGTGTTCTAACTTATTTTCCTTCTGGATGCAATTTTTTTTTTTTTTTTTTGGTCAGTAAAGGCAAAGTTTTATTCCTTTCTATCATAATCAGAAATGTACAGGGATACAAAAATTCCAGCTTCCAAGAGTTGAAGATGGGGAGCTATTATGAGGGATCAGGACAGCGGACTGTCGCTGTGCATCCACAGCACCTTTCTCCAACCCATTGAGTTAGCTAGAGACCAACATTACATAATTTTGTGATTTTGTCAATTATTGGATGCAAATTATTGGTCATAAGTGAATATTTAACTCCACATAAATTTAAAACAAATTAATTGTTAAAAGTTTATTTAAAAGAAGTTACAGACTATTTTGACATTTTAGGGTTTTAACAGCCTACACATATATTTGATCTACAAAAGGATGTCGAGAATGTTTTTTTAAATGATTATCTTGATGAGGAGGGGGTGCGGGTGTCGGTACACGGTGGGGGTGGGGTTAGACCGGCCATGGAAGCGCATGGTTCACCATTAACATTGGTCCTGAGCATAGTCAATATAGATGAAGTCTTACATGAACTCCTAAAAAACATTTTTGAATAAGTACTCACACCTTTTTTTTTCCAATGAAGATGAAAAATATTTTATATTTTTTAATAAAGATAAAAAAAAATAAAAGTAGAGTAGGTGGGGTTCTACTCTACTGCCGCCTATGATCAGGGCTGACCGTGCCACGTAACAATATGCAAGAACACAAGTATTATATATGTTGGTGGAATTGTATATCCTATATATGCAGCTGATCATGATCAGCTGCAAGTTTCACACCAAAACAATGCCCTGCGCATAACGCAGAGACCTTGCTCGTGCTCACTAAAAACAAACCAAAACAACAATCATAACATACTACACCTTAAAAAAAAATGTTATACCTTCCATGCAACCTATACGTCTCCACAGCCAAAGCAAACACACACAAAAGTTTTGCATGTTAAGTCATGATTCACACCTTCTTCTCATCCGGCCAAGTCATGGAGCAACTGTGCACCCATCAGATTCCGATACGGCAAGTTCTCGACGTTCTCTCTAGACAAGAAGAGTGACTGCTGAGTGGTCGGAGAGAAGGAGAGGCTCATCCCCCCACTTTCATGTTGATGCAACCCCAAAGTGAGTGAGACACCCACTCCGAAGTTCTGCCGGTGAAGACCGCCGTCGCCGTTGTTTTTGAAGTCCAATTCCGCCACCCTGAACTGGTCCTGGGGTGCTGGTTCGTGGTGGTGGTGGTGGTGGTTGCTGTTGATGATGGAGAAGAGGGAGTCTGAGTCATGGAGAAGTAGTCCATGGTTGGTGATGGGTTTCTGTTCAGAAGTGGCGTTAGGGTTTTGGTTTTGCTGAAAATGGTGGTGGTTAGGATGGTGGTTGTTGTTGTTGGTGGTGGTGGGGGTGGTGGTGTTGTCATTCTCATGATTTCCAAGTAGGATGTCCTTCTCCTTTGTTTCTTCCATGTACATCTCCTCCACCATTGGCTTCCAAAGCCTGACCCTTGCGTTTATAAACCAATTGGACACCTGTGGTTTTAAATGATCCGTATCTTAATATTGTAATCACGTGATCTTTTTGAAAGGTACCGTTTGGACACATAGAGGTACATTGGTCCACTATATTTTTAATATTGTTGTGATATATAATGTAAGGTGCAATATGAGTTATGGAGTAAAAAACTATTGGGTTTTCATAAAAATCAACCAAAACACACAATGTGTTCAAAATAACATTAGCCAGTGACAAACAGTCCATAAATGTTTTGTTTTGAATTTTTAAAAATATAGAAAACTTGAAATATATAATTGGATGCATGAAAAGTTTGTATCGTTTTATTATGAATTGAATGGACTACATTTTAACAAATGTTAAAAAATTTAATGAACTGTATACCTTACTAAAAAATTTGAGATATATATATATATTTCATAAGACAGTTATGAAGGTATATGAACTATCTGTAGGATTGCTCGCATGGACTGACTCATGTTTTAAACAGAGAGAAGGGAAACTTGCCTGGCTCTTAGACAGACCAGTCTGCCGGGCCAAGAGGTGTTTATCTACATCGCTTGGATATCTGCATTATATACAAAGACAACAAATAAGAAAATGAAAAAAAAAATGCTCGTAACATGATACTGTCATTAAACATATAAGGGTGTTAGTTGTAGTATTTTACAGAAAACATGAAGAGAATTATCAAAAAACACACACGCGAAGGTGAAAAGGTTGTGTTTTTATTGGCGTGTTACGTGAAATTTCTCCATAGCCACCTTTTATAACAATGAAAGCTGAACAACCACAATATGCATGAAAGCTAACAAGTGTAAAAGCAATGAATGATACGTTTCAGTATATGTGTACAGACTTTTTATAATACCAAGATGTGGAAGATGGTGCAATGGAAATTCAAGTATAATGAAGGTAGGTATGTGAGTGTGATTGATGGAGAAGCTAAGCATAATGAATGATTGTCATGAGGGATTGAGAAAAAAAAATTCAACCTTAACTGTTCAACTATCAATGAAGGAAAGAAATTCTTTTGTTTTTCTAACAAAAGCTATTGCCAGCTAATCTTTAGTTGCCATTCTTACTAAAGAAAATGTAGAGATTGATGATATATATGATGTGTTAGTTGTGTTTTGGAGATTGATATATCTATCATACATATGTAGAGAGAGATATATATGGTAATATATAGAGAGAGAACTACGGGTGGAGAAAGTGTTCGAAGAGCCAAGCGCGGAGTATTGATACGGAACGCTCGGGGAGGCCTCGCTGGGGCCTCCAAGGGTGGCCCTCCATCATCCCCCCATGTTGGAATGCCTTTTGTTGACGGATACATTGATCGAGAACCCTCAGCCTCGGCGTCTCCCCCTTTGTAGTCCCCGGTACAACTGCATCCTTCTCTCCCATTGCCTTCTTTGTTGCCTGTATCTGACCCACAATGCCATCCCTCAAGCACCTAAAGTGCATAGACATGGCCTTTGAAGCCAATTTTGAGTAGACCATCGCCGTTCCTTCGCCTGCCATGGCTTCGAACGACGACACCAATGCCCTCATCTGCTCGCAGTAGTGCCTGTACCTCCTGTCCACCTATGGAAAATTGAGGATGGAAATCAGAATGTTGCTAATAGTAATTAAGGTTAATAATGAGATGAGATTCAATTATTGTTGCATACTATCAATTTTCATCCGACACTGACATGTGGTTAATAAAAAACACACAATAATATTCTAATAGGAACTGACGAGAACTAATGGAATCAGTTAGTTTGAATTTCATCTCCTTCCAATGATTTAAAAAAAAAATAAGAGAAAAGAAGGAAAGGAATAGAAGTGCATGCACTTTGAAGGAGTGGGTATCTCATGATTCATATTTTATAATGTTATCTTTTAAGTGATTCACAAGAGGCTTCTTAGAGTTTTAGGCTCCGTTTGGAAACACAGATTGAAAAGTAGATTTTGGAATAAAGCTGCTTTTTAAGATGATTTTAGACTTTGACTTTTTGGGGATGTTTTTTTTTAATTCAGGAATCAATATTTGGAAGGAGTTTAATGTTTGGTAGAGAAAGTTGCTTTTCAATTCAAAAAATCGATTCCGACCGAAAATCACAGTTTCTGAGCTTTTTAAAACACGGATTTCGAGAGAGAAATTAAAAAGAATCCAGCTTTTGATTCCGCCGGAATCCGACTCGTTTGGTTGCACGATTTTGGGATTTTAGCTTTTCAAAAAGCGGAATCCGCCGAATCGGTGCAACCAAACGGAAATAAAGTGGGAGTTTCCGTTTGAGGGAGACCTATAACTGTTGCGCCCAGTTTCTGAATTTGTGAAAGTCTTTCCTAGGTCTCAGTAGTCTGAAAAGTTCCCAACACAAACTGCTCAAACATTGATTGACAGATAAAGAACGAAAGAGAGAGACTAAAAAAAAAATACATAACTATAGATAGAGAAGATTCGGTGCTATAGGAGATAGGTATAGGGAGGTGCCATATAAACTAAGGAATAGATGTTTCCAAAAACAAATGGAGAGAGCCAAAACTGTTAAAACTGTCCCCAACCAGACACAGTACTACTTCAATAACAGTGACTCAGTCGATTAAAGAACGAATAAGTCCATATGTAACTGTTTGAAATAAAAGATAGGTCACCTAAAAATAATCCAAAATAAATAAAAATAAAAATTACCTCTTCAAGCATGGAAAGAAGTCTGGCTTTACGTTTCTGAAGCTCCAGAAGGTCCAATGAATACAAGGACTGATTCCTTGATGAATCTCCATCTTCTGATTGTTGGGTCTTGGTGGTCTTGTTCTTCACACCTCCTCTATTGCTTCCCAAGCTACAAAACTCATTGAGCAGCTCCTGTACCGGGACCAAGTACTTGGAGAAACACACCATCGACGAAGACGGATAGAACCCAATATCAGACGGCCTCTGATGGCACAAAGAGAGAGAGAGGCCTTGATTGGGTCGTCGGTCGCCGAAGACGCACTGGAGGGACGATGGGTCGTCGTTCCAGCCGGTCTCGGACGGCTCTGAGAAGTAGTCGAGCTTGGGGTGACCCGGTTGGTAGAGGTGGTTGGGTTGGACCACAGTGGTCCTGGAAGATGATGGTGAGTCTTGCTTGGCGGTTGTTGTTGTGGTGAAGCCTTTCCACGAGAATTGGTTGCGATGTTGTTGTTGTTGTTCTTCCCCACTCGTTTTCGATGAGGGGAGGTCTAACATTTCCATGCCTGATTGTATGTTGAAGAGCCCCGGATTGGGTTCGAAGCCCTGCATCTGTGATGATCGCTTCGTAAAGTGATTCTGTAAACCCTTCATGGAGAAAAATATGATGAACCCATTAAAACCCAGAATGAAATAACACTTTGTTCTTGAAATTCACATGGATTACCTAGAAAGGAAGAACAGAAGAAACTCGGCTTCTTATCATTTGATGTCCTGTCTGAAACCCAAACTCTCTGCCCTATTATTGAAAACAGACAATGAAATATAAATGAAGGTTTAGATTTTTTTTTCCGGAACCAAAATCTGATTTTGAGAGAGAGAGAGAGAGAGTGTGTGTGAAAACCCAAAAAGAGAGAGATCCACTACTTTACGAAAGATGTTAGTAGCAGTTGTGCTTTGTCGTCCTTTCTCCGGTACAAAAAAAAACCAACCGCCGCCGCCGCATCATGTCCCACACTCCCAGTGGTCTCTCTCTCTCTCTCTCTCTCTCTCTCTCTCTCGTTGGGTCAGAATGGCAGGTTAGATCGATGAAGCAGCACGAATCACGAGGAGACTAACAGAAACAACATAGCTGTGGGTACGGGTACTTCCTGCCTTTTTCAGATGGGGCTGTGTTGGGGAGGGCCGGGAGAGGTGGACGAGTCTTCTGGTTGTTTGTTTGTCATGTAGAGCAATGTTTTAGAAGTTGAAGTTTATTGGATTAATATGAATTTAACCGTGACATCATCTTGTGTAATAAATATATTTAATTAATAATATTATTAAAATATAAGAGTTGTGTAACTTACACATAGTTCACAACTCCACATGAAATATATTTTAATTTTATATTCAAGCTACATATCTCGTTAATATTTTTATATTTATTAAAAAATAATTTTTTTCAATTCTTTATGAAACGATACACTTTTAAAAAAACGTATATATCTCTTTAATTGAATAATGAATGATGTTTATACTATTTTAAAATATCAAAACATGTGCGGACAGTTGATAAGAGTGTGGTACGAGTGTTTGTTCCCAACATTATTATTCATTTATACTTTGTTATAACATTAAGTTAAAGTCATTTCTAACAAATGACAAATACGTGATTCAATCAATATTGCATCTCACATACGATCTAAATGATAATAAAAAAAACCTCACATGTTCACTCCATGTCAGACCCCGTCAAGGATTTGATAAACAATTATGGGATGATTAGATAGTATCCTTAATTTTCAATAGTATAACAACTAACAAACAAAGTTCATAGTTTCAAACTAATCGTAAATAGTTCTAAAAACATCTTAAGTTATACTAGTTATTCTGTTTTAAGAGTTAAGTCGATTGGAAAATAGAATGACAAGGATTAATGTAAACTGTCCAATTTTTTAAAACATTTGATCAGAGATGAAAAGGAGGAAAAAGGTGTGACATAAACCAGGATTGAATATCTTAATATCTATATCTTATCGTCGAAATCATCCGGATCCATATATTAATATGAATTTTGGTATTTTTTTATTCGGAGCATATATTGATATTTTTTGGATACGTAACATATGAAAGAAATTAAAGACTTAAAATAAAGACTTCAAGATTTCTTTTATTTATTAGGATCATATAGTTATTTATATTTTTAATATTACAATTAATCATACAAGATGATTGAATTTGAATATAATTTTACAATATGTGCTATAATGATATTTGTATTTACACTAGATATTTTATTATGCTAAGTATTTATATACAAGTTCAGATACAAAACATTTTCATTTGAGAAATATTTAAAAAGAAAATAATTTGGTAACAAAAAAAATTGATCAATTTTATGATTTAAACTGATATGGATCGATCACAAAAGCATTAGCACTCATATAAAAAATGATGAAATATAAAATTTATGATTGGTACATATCATCAAATTTGATTTTTTGGTTTTCCCCAATACTCATTCCAAAATCAGAGAACCCGGCGCCGACTGGGGTGGGCGGGGATGTTGTTTAGTGGTCCCTCCACTCTAACTAATTGCCATTAACCCCTCGAGTGCGGGACCCATTTTGAATACCTTCTCTTGGGATGGGACCGGCAATTAATTTTTCCTTTCTAGGGAACATGGTGGTCCCCCAACGTCCAAGTTCAAACCTCTCTTTCTCTCCTCTCGTGAGCCTCCCTGCCTTTCACGTTATTTCGAGAGAGATGTAATCTGGACCGTCCGCTCTCTCTCCGTACGAGTTGTAGCTGCTCATGCGTACTAATCGACAACCAATAGGAGTAAGTACAGTGTCCAATTTTTTATTTTATTTTCTTTGGGTGGATAAGTGAAGAACAGTGAATCATGTGATTCTCGTGCACCAGAATAGTGGATGAGATTGGGAGAATAAGAATTTTCATTGGAGTGAATAAGGTTCGTACGTGTCATTCTATTTGGAATAACTGATCTATATTTTTAAAAAAAAATTTATTAATTAGTGAGTTATTCTAGAAAGATATTATATAAGAAAGATCTTATATAATGTGGGAATGTGGGAGTGCCTTTCCTCGTTATAGCAGAGTGAAGGCACTTAATGTTATTGATCAACTACCTAAACAAACAATTTGTCTCAAAATAGACCATTGGGACTGACTTATTGTAATCCTTTTCAAACCACTGTTAGGACTTATCAATCACTTGATTCATAACTGAGGAGCATTTCATATGTATGACCTCCCCGAGTGTTACAAAAAATTTCCCATATTAGATCACGTCATATGTAAGTGTTTCACAAAAAAAAAAAAAGGTTTTACAATCTTATGAGCGGATTCTACTAAGCTTTGACCCGTCATATCTTTAAATCCTATGTTGGTCAATGTTTGCATAAATATTAGTAGTGAGATTTTCACTGTGCTCATTTTGAATTAAAACTGTGAATTTTTTATTCCACATAAATGAAAAAAGATATTTTGTCTCTTTTTTTTATCAAGATTTTATCATTTTTATAAAATAACAAACTTTGATAAATTTTTAAAATTTTAAATTAGGATAATTTATCAAATTCTGTTCAATAACGAATAGATCAGTAAAGTTTCAAGAAATCAAGAGATTTGATAGAATATAGGACAAATACACCCTTTTAATTCATATAATAATATGTAGTTATAACAGACGTTGAAGTTTAAAATTTACTTAAAGCTTTTACCTATACAAAAGTTTAATAATTTCAATATATGCATGTGGATCAGGACACTGGCACATGCAATACATGCAATTCAACTGAACAAAAAATAATGAACTGAAATACAATGAATCAGTCCTATCTATTTGGTATCACGTCGCTATTCAGATGACTTAATCTCTCGTGCTCTGCTCATAGATTTCTCAAAAACTTTTTTTTTTTTTTTGGGAGCTTCTGCTAGCTGCGGCTTAGCCAAACCACTAGTTAAGAAGTTACAAAAAGTGTTGAGTGGTTGTTTGGTGTTGAGTGGTTGTTTTCAATTCTGAAACCCACAACAGATTGTGTCCAAAGAATTGCTAAATGACATAATTTCTGTTAGGTTTGTGTCTTGCTGTTGCAGTAGAGAAGTTAATTCTGTGGTAATAAATATTGTTTGTCACAGATACACTGATTGAACTGACTGTACTCAATTTTTTTGCACGAGTATTCTCACACGTAATGATAGTTCTACAATTTCTGTATTACATCTGGTGGTCAGGGACAAATCGACATTTCCCGAATGGGGGTGTAGTTGAATTAAAAAGAAATCTAAACTTTTAAAATTTAATTAAAATAAAAAATAAAGATAAACAAATTTTTCATGATTCTCTCTCTCAATTGAAAATAATTGTTATAAAAATAAAGAAATCAAAGCTATTAAAATTTAAAAATAACATGTGAGTTGGGGAGAGAATGTAAGTTGGGGAGGGGATCTTTGTTTGGGAACTGGTTCATTAGGTGAACCTGTTGTGATGCTTTTTTTATATATAAAAAAAGCCATCAGGGACTATCTGATTGAAGGAGCACAAATCAGACGGTTTGAGCTTTTTCCCGCATGGTAGAACTTGAAGTCGTTAGACCGCATGTAATCAGTTCCATGTGTGTGTGTATACAAATATATTAAATAGAATACTAACATATTACTTTCATAATAAGTATTAAAATGTAAAATTTTATTCAACAACTAAAATTATATAATACTCTATCTTAACAATTTAAAATACAACCAAGCCACTAACTTGCTAAGGATTAAAAATCACTGTGGACCAAAAAGAAATGAATGGGCCAATGGTCCACTGCCCAATGTTGCTCCACCCTTGACTCTCTATGAATTAGAGTTTCTCGTACCACCGAGAAACATTCATAGGGATAAGGTTTAAGAAAGAGATTCTTGTCTCTGTACTCTCCAAATAGTATAATTCAGAAAAAAAGTAGTGAAAAAAACTCATTACCTCTCCTTATGCGTGGTAATACTTTACAAAATATTTAAATATTACCAGGAAAACCACTCGGTCGTACATCTCTGTGGTGGTGTGTATCATTTGGTATGTATATAATCACTGAATTTTTCGAGACACAAACGTATACATAGAAAATCTATGGGAATCGGTGCTGACTTATATAAAAATTTGGGGGACTGTGTGTGTAGAGGCAAAAGTTTTGTATGTCGAGAGAAAAATCATAATTGAGGAGTAGTCCTTAGTGTGGATTGTTGATTTTGTTTGTTTTGTTTTCTTGGTAGACTCATTCGCTATCTTTCCATGCTTTAAGTTTGAGCATGTTCACTTTGATTTTAAAATAAAATTAGGACACATGACTACCATTTAGTCAAAAAAGAAAAAACTATGTAAATATTTTCTTGTGTGATTGTGTGTTTTTCTTTTATGCTCACGAACTTATTTTTCAACAATTTGATTTGAATACAGATGAACAATTAATAAAATATGAAAATAGAATTTACTTACTCGCACAAAAAAAAATCATCTATTAGTATAGGAGTTTTGTTTTTGCAAGTTTGTCATGTAAAAAATATGCTATTTATTTTTATACGATTAAAAATAATTATAGTTTATTACTTTCAAAAGTTCCAAAATTATGCATATTTACAACCCAAGTTAAGTTCAATCATATTTTGGTAAATATTCCGATTAATTAATCATTGAAGTCAAAAGGAAATATCAAAATACCCTTATTTTTTCTTTTTTCATATTTACTCTCATAAAATACAATATCATATTTGTATAATTAAAAATTATTTACATCCATCTAAAATGTACAAAATTATATATCTTAAATAAAGAGAAAGATATCCTAGTGGTGCTCACTTTAAGTCAAATGAATGAAATCAAATGATTTTGCAATTTTATCGCACTCCTAGACAAATGTATGCAAATTAAAACACGTTTGTTTAAATAAACATGTTGCAAGAGACCTAGTTACTTAAAATCTAGATCATGGACCTATTTGTAACATAGGTAAGGGCATTGTTTTGAAACTGGTAGACCTTGGGGGTTGATCTGTAAATAGCCCGAATATTTTTTTTTTGAAGAAAATGATAGGCATTCGGTCTCACTTAATATTAAAAAAGGAAATGCCTAAAACAGAAAAATACAAGGAAACAATCCATTTAATAACATGGCATTGTGCAAAACCCATCGAGAAACAAATTAGTGAGAGAGATATCTACTTTGTCTCTCGATAAATAACATAAACTAGCTAATGACTACTCCTCATTGCAAATTTGCCACCTGTGAAAGAAGCCCTTCTCTCTCCTGCACAACATACTCCCCAATCATTGATTTGCTGACACACTATCATCCAAATTTTCTCCTCATAGGCCGGTGTTCCCCGAAAGAGGAGGTGGTTGCAGGAGATCCAAAGAGCCCAAAAGACGGCCGGAATAAGCATTTGCGAAATCTTGGCCTTCGCGCTTCTATCCCCGGAGATCTAAGACACTGCACGCTCTCTATATTTCCTCAAGCGAGATTCACCCATCCACAAAATCAGAACACCCCGCGAGGCGATGCCAAATCAACTTGGCTATCGAGCATTCCAAAAAAATGTGGACCGTGGTTTCCTCACTTCCCCTACAAGTAAGACACGTTATATCCTTCCTTGGCTCCCATTTTGCCTTCTACGACTTCGTGAGAAGCTTTTCCTAATACATAAGCCACTTAAAGAACTTCACCTTCAGTGGAGTTTTCAATTTCCATATTTCATTGAATTTCCTTGCTATGTTCCCCATGATCGGTCTATCTCTTCTTCACCACCCATAGCATAGATGAACCGAGAAGTTCTTCCTCGGGTGAGGACTCCAAACAGCACTATCCACCTCCATGTTCAGCTCTCCCAACACATGGAACACTCTAAGAAGACTGACAAGAGACCCGCATCTTCATCATTAGGATAATCCAACAAGCCAATGCTCCACCCACCAACAAGACCACCACTACAACCTTGTAGAATTGGTCTATGGTGCCCACTTTATATATTTATAGCCAAAGAAAAGAGACCAGGGAACATCTCCACCAATGATAGTTCACTAACCAAGACTCCTGTAAAAAACAAAGTAGATTTTCCTCCTTAACCCTTCACCAAATCACAACTATAAACCCTGAAGTAGGGCTCAATATACCAACCCAGATATGTGAGAGATGAGAAACACCCTGAGGAAGACTATCAATCTAATGAGATGAAAATTGGTATTGGTCCCCGACAATTTATTTCCACATCGAATTAGAGCAAGTCAATCGTCTCCATTTCCATTTTGACAACAATGCTTTATTCATGTCCTCAAGGTTCAACACTCCAAGACCCCTGTTCCTTTTGCTAATACACATCACCTCCAATTTAACTAAATGTACCTTCCTCATATTGCTTTTTCATCTATTCCAAAGAAACCTTTTCCGCATTCCATTGAGCCTTGAAATAATCCCCTTGGGAATCTTGAACATGGATAGGAAATAGGGAGATTGGAAAGGACTGATTGAAGAAGAACTAACGCCCCCCCCCCCCCCCCGAGCTCAGAAGATTACTCCGTCATCCCTCCAAGAGCTTCTAACTTTTCGATCAAAGGACACATTCCGCCTTCAGAAATTTCCCAAGATGCAGAGGCAAACCGAGATGTTTCACTGGGAACTCCGTAATTTGACAATTACAAATATGTGCAAACGATTCAAGCTCCGAGTGCTCTATATTGATCCCCAACATTGCACTCTTATTGAAAATGATGTGAAGCCCCAATAGAAGTTCAAAAACTCTGCAAATAGGTTGAACACCTCTAACGGAAGACTCGTCCGCCTTGCAAAGAATGATGGTATCATCAGCATATAGCACGCGAGGGAGCGAAGCCCCCCAAGGGAGCGTTTCAATCCACTGATCCAGCCATCCACTTCCTCCATCTTCATCATGCTACTAAAGACATGAGCAACTATCACGAACAACAATGGCGAGAGTGGATCTCCACATCGCAAGCCTCTGTTCAAATGAAAGAAACCACACGGTTATTCATTCACAAGCACAAACACCTTCGCTGAAGTGATACACTCATTAATCATGTGGATCCAGTTGGGTTCGAAGCCATGCCTCTAAAAATCTAAAGAATGAAGTCCCACTTGACATTGTCATAAGCTTTAGAAAAATTGAGCTTGATCACAATGCCTTTCTGCTTGTCCCTATACACTGCAGTAATGCACTCTTGTAACAATCTGCATGGGAAGAACTTTGTGTTCTCATCTCCCTCTTTCAGTCAAATCTCCCTAGAGCATTGACACCATTCAGCTTCCTCCATGCCCTAACCACTCATGTACCCCTCTTCACCACCTCTGCAAAGGAAGCTCCGCTAGCCACTCCTCCCATCAAGACTTCAACACTCACCACCCACCCTTGCAGGCGGACAACAATTTGGGAGGGAGGAGACATGCCTTGCTTTACCCACACTAAAACCCTAACAAGTGAAAATTTCTCAGCCCCATCCACCACCTCCTCAAAAGATAATAGTCGGCCAAAGAACCCCACCGCACTTTGAATCACGGCATCTGTTCTCCTGATCAATGGTAGCCCATGAAGAACTCATGTTGAACCCCTTCAACTGAGTCTGTCACCCGAGCAAAGGAGCAGTCCAAGAACACCAGACTTCCATTGCCCAATGGAAAATATTCTTGACGAAGAAGAAAGTCCCTGGAAGCCAAGGATGAAAAATGCACAATTATCTTGTACTGATCCAGGGGCCAAGAACATGAGAAATCAATGCCCTTCCACCTGAAAACTGAGGGCCTTCAGCATCTCTATCTTGTCCATCGAAACATCGCCTTCCCAAGAAATCACTAGACTGAGATGCATAAGCGATGTCTTGCTTTCTAGCTCTGGAGACCACTCCTCAACAGCCTCCATTGGTTGTGGCACCACCTGAGATGGTTCCAAGGTCAAGACCTTAGGAGCCCGAACTGAAGGCTACCTCCACCAACACACAACGTTGTAGTGTCCATATTTCAAGCATTTCCAACACCTGGGAGGTTCCTTGCAAGCATTGGCTGGATGCCTCTCTCCTAAACAACAGAAGCACTTACTCCACTTCACCACCCGCACCACCTTCCACCATTTTCAATGAGGAGAGAGGCTCTCGAAACTTTGAATATGTGTATTAATTTGTTAAAATAAACATATTGTAAGGGACTTGGTTATAAATATGAAAATCTGGATCAGACACCTCTTTGTAGATAGGGGCCTGCCTGGTTTAGGACTAGTAAATGAGCCGAGCAGCTGAGGCTCGGCTCAGCTCGGCTTGGTTAAAGTTAGTTCATGCTCATTCGATTAGATAAATAAGTCAAACTTGAACAATTTTTAAAGCTCGATTTGTAAACGAGCCGAGCCCGAGCCTAAACGAGCTCATTTACTTAACGAAAAAAGGGGGATGAGCTGAGCCCGAGGCGAGCTCGAGTCTGAGCTTATGTTACATTCACATGTATAAGGTGTTGTGATTTTTAAAATATAACTTCTCAAATGCTAAACAATATTTTTTTAGCTAAACGAGCCTGAGTCGAGCCTTGATTCGAGCTTCAGCTTGCTTGTTTAACAAACGAGCTGAGCCGAGCTTCAACCGAGCTTTTCACGAGCCCAACAAGCCAAGTTTGAATAGGAAATGAAGCTCGATCCCGATCCGAGCCTCAACAGGTCAAAGATCAGCTCGTTTAGCACCCCTAGCCTGGTTGTGAAATTGCTAGACCTTGGGGGTCTATCTACAAACACCTGTGATACTGAGTTATAATATGATGAATTATAATTTTCCTCAAAAAAAAAAAATGATGAATTATATGATTACCCTTGTTCATTTGTGGAAATGACCAACATATGGAAATTGGTTAAATGTGTCCTCATTGTCACACTTTATATATATATATATATATATATATATATATATATATATATATATATATATATATATATATATATATACGGGGGCGATTAGATGCGGCGAACGGCAGGTGCGGCGGCGACGTGGGCCGTTCGATCGCGGGTCCATCGAATCCAACGGTCGACGTGAATCGCACCCGACCGTCCGATGCGATGGACCCGTGATCGACGGCCCACGATCGACGCCGCACCTGCCGTTCGCCGCACCTAATCGGCCCCCTATATATATATATATATATAGAGGAATGATACGGTGCGCGATGCGGGAACGTGCGCGAACGACCACGGGCCGTCGATCACGGGTCCATCGCATCGGACGGTCGGGTGCGATTCACATCGACCGTTGGATGCGATGGACCCGCGATCGGACGAACGACGTCATTCCCGCACCGTGCGGGACACCGCACGATATCACTCGACTATATATATATATATATATATATATATATATATATATATGGTCGCGATTACGTGCGGTATGCGGTCGGTGCGGTTTACGACGTGGGCCGTCCGATCGCGGGTCCATCGCATCCAACGGTCGACGTGAATCGCACCCGACCGTCCGATGCGATGGACCCGTGATCGACGGCCCGTGATCGCGCACCGCACCGACCGTAAACCGCACCTAATCGGCTCCCTATATATATATATATATATATATATATATATATATATATATATATATATATATATCGGGAAGTGATTCGGTGCGGGAATGCGGGAAGCGATCACGGGTCGTCGATCACGGATTCATCGCATCGGACGGTCGGGTGCGATTCACATCGACCGTTGGATGTGATGAACCTGCGATCGAACGACCGACGTCGCTTCCCGCATTCCCGTATTCCCGCACTGAATCACTCGACTATATATATATATATATATTAAAAAACTATTAATAGAGACTTTGGGTGTGATTCACTTTTTTTTCTTTCTTCGGGTAGTTGTTTTTCCACACTGGAAAGGGCATGGCCCCCCTTTTTGTTAAAATCCTATTAACAAGTAATAGATGTTGTGCACCATCCAACACTATGCTGTACATAATGATGATTCCTCCTTGTACTTCTCCTGATATAAACATGGTGCAGTAGTACATGTCAATAGATTGTGTGTTGGACAAGAATTTCATTGGGTGGCATATATTAAGATACGCTGAATTTAGTGTAATTGTTTAATTTATTAATATATACTGTGGCGCATTCCAAGTAGTTGATTAATTATTGCGGATATCATAAGGTACAATATAATATTTCAATCAAAAGTTCAAATATATTGTGCAACTGGATCTTCTAGAAACATCATACAAAATTTAACCAAATGAGAAAAATATTGCGTCATTTTCCATTTGCGTTACATGTTTTCATGAGCACTGATACACTAGTCAGATGAGGACAGTTCTCATTTTCCATCGTATCAGCTTGCACTTAGTCCATACGAAATCGCGAAACGAGTCTGTCTTTCGAGGAATTGAATGCATGCACTTCAATTTTGAAAATTTTTGGAAATTGATTCGTCAATCCATCATCGAGTATCCGCTTCGAAGAAGGCCGCATTCGGGTGGGTGGCTAGTGGACGGGGCATGGGGGGGGGGGGGGGGGGGGGGGAGGTAGAAACATTTTTTTATCTTCTTGTCCCCGTAGCCTTTGTTATTTGATGTTCATGTACTCATTTATTCACTTTTTTGTATGTTCTTCTGTTTCTTCTCATCATCATTCGGACATGATTTATTTTATATGAATGGATATGCCTACATTTCATTAAAAAAAGAAGTTATAGATAATTGTAAGCTTAGTTTTAGTAAGTCGACTAGCATTCTCTCTCCATAAAGGAGTTCACATGATCAAACCTAGTTAGAGAGAGAATTTTTTTTAAAAAAAAAGTTAGGGGTAATTATATTGGTCAACCTCACACCTGTCTATTTACCATTCAAACTTTAAATCCTACTTTTTTTACTATGAACCTTTTTGGACAACATTGAGTGAAAAGTAAAAATCATGTTTTTCACATTAAAACAAAAGCTCCTCTATTCATGCTTAGAATCACCAACCATGTTTGGTATTTAAAAAAATGCAAATGAAACAGTTCAATGAATAGATAACGAAAGTGCCTTCCTTATTATCCAAAAAGAACAATATACACCTGAGGGTTTCCATCCTTATCCATCCTCATAGATCCATCTTCACCTGTGCCCTTTCTCTACCCTCACATATATATCCCTCTCTCAACCACCATCCCTCAAATGTTTGAAATGTAGGGTCCTTTCAGTGAAGTTGTAGTGGCCCGCGAGGACCTTCTAACAACTGCTGGTAGCCGGAAGGATTGTCACACTACCCAGGATGGTTTCATGCATGGTTTGGTGTTTTCAGGAAGGCAGTTAAAAAATGTTGTTGGGTAGGATAGGGAAGAGAAAATTAATGGAGATTATAGGGATATAAAAAAGGGGTGTAATTTGTGATTGTTTGTAAGGGTGAAATGGTCATTTTCACTCTCAGATTTTGATTTAAAAAATTATGGTTCTTGGAGAACATTCTTTTAAGCCCATGTTTGATTGGGGAACTGGGGATGTAATAAATGAGGGCAAAATAGAATAGTGATACAATGGATGTTTGGAAGGTTGAAATAAAGGAGAATTTGTATGTCAGAATTAACTGATATATAATGATATAATTATTCATGTTACCCCAAGAATTAAGTTATTTCATGTTATTCAGCTATTTGAATATGTGGGTCTTACTGTCAAATCAACTGTCTTCACTTTTTATAAATAATGAGGTTAACAAATCAAATCATTTTTTCACCTTTTATAAATCTTTATCTATATCTTATTCACATTTTATCCACAATACATCCATGATAAATCAAATAACAAAAACTTTATTATTACATTTTTGAACGAGATTAAATAAAGACATGCACAACCAAATGATAAATTAATTATTCCTTATGTGTACTAGAATAATCATAAAGCTTATAATAACTTTATTCTCTATCCACACGGGAGTTTAATGCATTTTAAAACATCGGCTTTCAAGAGATAAAATTGGCCACTAGCTTTTCATTTAATCTTTGCCGTTTGGAAATCCGTTATGAGCTTTTGGTAATTAAACTGTTTCTAAATGGACTCAATGATTGGGTTTAGTAAATTTTGATCAAAGTAACAAATGATGATATGATTGCATGATTCTTGGTGAGGGTAGTGGAAGAAGAATCAATGGCGCCATCAACGATACGGAACGTCACGCATTTTGTTCGTCTCTAATCTATCCTCCACTATGGAATCCATTATTACCTGATGAGAGTCTGAATGCTTTTTTTTGTTATATATATAACAATATACAATAGAACTTTATGTAAGTGTTAGCCTGTCAACCAAGAATTTCCTTGGTCAGGTTATGTATGTATGGCTTTCATTTGCAATTGTTTTCGTTAAGTGTGTTATTCTTATCTAGGAGAGTCTTGATTAAGAATCAAGATGACTAATATAAAAATAATAGGGAAAATGATATAAAAAAATATTTAAAAGTTAGAAATACCCAAATCAGCAATTTTTTAAAATTATATAAAAAAAATCTCATTTTACAATTTTAGAAACACAAAAAACTAACATACATTTATGTAATTAGATTCTTAACATATTTCATACCTCTTAACTTTGTTAGAATATTTTACTCTTGATTTTGTTAATGTATTTCACACATTTTCATATAAAACTTTTTTTTACTCTAAATTTTTTGTGATTAGGTGGATTTTGTGATATATGTGTTAATATAGTTTGAGTTTTTTATGATGAACTCCATTAAATGTTGATTTTTTTAAAAAAAAAATAGATATGTACTAATGACGTCATATAAATACGTGAATAATTAACCAAAAAAATGTAAATAAGGATTTTGAATACTAAAATATCATCTGCTGCATTAGAACACAACACATATTTAAATTACATATTATGATTATATATAATGAAAAATGATAAACAATATCATGTAAGATATATATAAGAAACACACGTACGATTTGATATATAATAACAAAGGGAGCTGCTACCTGGCCCTAGAAATTAAGCTCCATTTGTGAGCCCCAATAGGTGGCACTCTCTTATTGGTTCCCTATTTGACTTTTTATAACCACTAAAATGACAATGACAATACTACCCTTCTTATAATGTTAAAATTAGTTACAACTAATTAATATCCCTATTAAATCTCATAACTGAATCCCATAAAAAGTGACATAATTAAATCCTCTCCCTGACTTAACATATTTTTTCAAAATTTGAATTAAAAAGAACATCAACCACATGTTATCAATTAAGATACAGTAATGTATCTGAAAATCTAAATGAACAAATATGGTCTACATGCTACTGAGAACTGCACAGAAAATTCATAAATGGTCTTCAAAATGCCAACAATAAGCAAATAAATATTAATAAGCTATATTAATCAAATCCCTAAACATAAAAATAACAACCTTCAAAAAAATAGGAATTCAAATTCAGATACATGTGTATCTGAAATTTGAATGAATAAATACCGTGAAAAAAGTGGGCTGGAATTCAAATTTAGATACAGGTGTATCTGAAATTTGAATTAACAAATACACATTCCATACAAGAGAATGTGCATTGTATTTGAAATCTTGAATATGAATGAGTCGAATAATGTTGATACAAAGCTAAAAAATATGATGAATGACACATTATGCATAATTATAAACAAACACACAATCATAAACGATTGTACAAATCATATATGGTACACAACAATGCATGTAAATCAAGATACATGCTATATATCTTAATTTAAAATAAAATTCAGATTCAATACATATATATGATGATTCAAATGAATGACAAAAAATCAAAATAATGTATTCAGATCGAAAAATGACAATGTTGAATGGATCGTCATTGTTTGCACTACAAATTGGTCACAAAAAAATTAAATGAATCAAAATTCTTCTCTTCTCCACAGATTGAATTGAAACAAAAATAAAATTCGATATTTGTTTTCAGATCTACCAATCCATCTGAATTTGAAAATTAAAATATCCCAAAATCTAGTAATTTTTTGGATCTGAAAACAAGAAAGAAATCACATATCACAATCTGCTTGGATCCAAAATAGAAAAATTGAAATACCTCTCAAGAAATGGAATCGGATCGTTGTTTATGTTTATGGTCATTAAAAATATCAATGAGAAGTATAAAATGGGCTGCTGATAGGTGATAAATAATTGACTTCGATTGTTTTTTTATTCTTCCATTGAATTTGACTGGCTTTTTTAAAAAGAAAAAGAAAAAAGAGAAGGAACAAAGAATCCCAACAAATCATAACCGCCTAGACAGTTATGGATCGGTTACCCAAAAATTCAAAAAAAACTCAGTGAAGGATAAAAATGGAATTATACGTGTGCCACCTCATGGGGCTTGTAATGGGGTCTACAAGTTGGGGCCCAAAAATCATTATTGAATAACAAAACCTCTAATTTATCATATAGAGAGAGATAATTATTTTATAAGAAAAATAGGTTTGTATGGAATAACTTAACAAAGGTTAGAGGGATGTTAAAAATCTAATTACATAATGATAAATTAATCTTTTGTGTTTCTACAATTGTGAAATAATATTTTTTTAAGTATAATTTTAAAAAGTGATTGATTTATGTATTTTTAACTTTTAGAAGATTTTTTTAGCTATTTTTTTAAAATAATAATATGCCCTCGTTTGGATAACGACACTATATATTATAAGATATATAATTATACCAGTCTAGATAAGGAGTACATCAATTTCAATGTGATTGTGTTATTAGTTGTTATCAGAAAACAAAATAATAAATTTTATTTTATTTGATTAATAATGTATAAATTGTAGATAAAATATTAATAAAATATAAATAAAAAATTATAAAAGATGAAAGCATGATAACATATATTAATAAATATGTTTTCCTAATCTATTTCACTGCCCCAAACTATGACTAACAGAATGACCAAGTATTGACAAAAGGGGGAGAACTGAACGTCGAAGTCAACACTCACATCAAACAATGAAAAATGAGGTCATCCAACAGCAGAGAGAATGGCACGTCCCACCTAACATTTGAACGTTTTGAGTGCGAGTGCTCTCATCGTTTCCATGCGTACGTACGTGGAGATGCATCGGACACTTGTTTTTTTTTGTGGGTACTCACTCTTTCAGGAGGAGGTGCTGATGAAAATGAAAAAGAAGTGATAAAGATAACAGAGTAGTGGTTCCCTTCTTCTCACGTCGATCACCAAATTAAATTAGATGATGTTGCTTTCTACCTTTTGCCATAACTTTCAAGGAACTTCACTCAGGCTTCTAATTTTTTAATCGAACACATTTTAAATCAATGACATGATGACGTACACATCATTCAATTATTTTTGGGTGGGGCAGTGGAGAGTTTAATTAGTTATAATTTTTTTTATTGGTTGAGATTAAATTTTAGGTTAATTTTAATTTTTAATAAACAATGTTTGAAAACAAGTTTAAGAACTTTTCATTTTAAAAGAATACGAGAATAACTTTCACAAAAGTACCCTTTTGTTAGATTTTTTTTTTTTTTTTTATTTAAGTGACCGGCCTCCGTAGTTGACTTTACGGTTAAGATGGAAAAGCTATTTTCGTCTGTTTACCTCGGTTCCACAACATGTGGATAAATCAGCGTTAAGACTCGAATCCAAGACCTACCATTAACACAGGTAAACCCTGAACCGTTTTGCTATAGTCACTGGAGACAATTTTGGAAAAGTGGATAACAAGCTGTGTTTCGCTTTCTTTAACAAAAAAAATTTGAGAGAGCTTTCTTCGAAAGATGTCTGTTGGGGATAACTAATTTGGATTAAAAATTATTCTAATGAATGTAGAATTATCTCAAAAACTATCTAAACTCATTTTCATAAATTTTTTATTTTTTCTGTGATATGTGATGATTTTGTTGAGAAGTCAATACAAGTGTCATGTAGGTATGTTTGATGCATACTGACAAGGTTGATGTCATGGATCATGAGGACAGATATTTAATTTTAAACTTATCGATCGAAAACATGTTACATGAGCCATACAACCATAATGAAAATTAGATATCTAATATATATTTGTTTAATCAAGAATACCGTGTGTGTTGCCGTTCAATCACAGACAGGATTAACATTTTGATGTTACATGCTAGGTTTCACTGACGTTAAGAGGGTCTTTGTTCAAGTTTATTTGTATATGTACAAGAATGGCCTTTTGAATTAACTAATGTTCTAATAAAGATGTTTTGTTACTCTCTATCTCTCTCTCTCTCTCTCTCTGCCTCATTTGGTTTTGCATTTCAGTGGATTGTGTTTGAAAGCTGAAATACCCTAACGCAGATTTGAACACCTTTTCTACTTTATTTATTTTTTATTATATTTTTTTCAAAAAAAAAAAAACAAAACTCATCCATCTGCTTTTTCTTTGTTTAAACCCAACTATTAAAAAGTTATGAAACCAATGTCTTATAATTGTTGGCTCAATGTGAAATTTTGAGAATATCACAGCGCTTTTCAATCTCGAATCCAAACATTGTCTCAATCCGCATAATTGTGCATGGCTCAATTGGTTATGCAATGAAATTAACACTTTGCTATTAATTATCTGACTCAATTTATAAGGTCTTCAAAATTAATGGCTAATTTTAGGAAGTGTGTTGGTTTCAATTTTCTTTTCGGGGGTATACTATGTATTGGAATATGAAGATTGAAGAGGAGAGCATGGCACTTGAAAAAGGAAGCGCGTACCAAAGACTGTAGGATGAATATATTTGCTTAGTCAAACTATTGAAACAGTGTTTCTCAAACAGTGTGAATATAACACTTGTTATCAACAATTATAAAGATGTACCCACCAAAAAAAAAAAAACAATTATAAAGATGCGTGTAATATTATTATCTCTTTTAATGAGATTGAGAGGTCATCCACCTACTTTTATTGATTGGATCAAATAAAAGCTGTGTTTTTCCACTTGTGTTTTTATCAAAAAAATTATCCACCTTCCAACAAAAAAAAACAATTTTCATAAATAACCCTGGCTGCTTTTTTAATTAATTTCAATTTTAACCTTGTCCCAAAATTAATGGCAAATTCTACCCCCTAAACCAAGTCAGCGCTTCCATATCAATGTTTTTTTTTACTGAGGCGGGTTATAATAAGTCTTCAATAAAAAAGATAACATGCCTCCGATGAAAAATAATTTTTAAGTGGAGGTGTGTTATATATAACACACATCCACTGTTCCGATCCTAAGCATATAAAGCGTTGCAACCCGAAAAACCCATCTCTCACCCCCATTTCTCCCTCACCCGAAGTCCCGAACCCTAATCTCCCTCACTCCAATCACTTGACCCATGATCGTTAAAGGGTTTTAAAGCTCTCCCAATCCAAAAGATACACATTAAAACTCTAAAAATAAATTATTTTGCATGTCATTGTCATCCTTTGTAATTTTTTTTTAAATTGTCTATTCTGTCATTGTCATCCTTTATATATATATATATATATATATATATATATATATATATATATATATATATATATATATGAAAATGATTAGGTGCGGCGAACGGCAGGTGCGGCCACGACGTACGGGCCGTCCGATCACGGGTCCATCGCATCCAACGGTCGACGTGAATCGCACCCGACCGTCCGATGCGATGAACCCGTGATCGATGGCCCGTGATCGCTGTCGCACCTGCCGTTCGCCGCACGTAATCACGTCCCTATATATATATATATATATATATATATATATATATATATATATATAAATGATTGCGTGCGGCGAACGGCAGGTGCGGCCGCGACATGGGCCGTTTGATCGCGGGTCCATCGCATCCAACGGTCGACGTGAATCGCACCCGACCGTCCGATGCGATGGACCCGTGATTGACGGCCCGTGATCGATGCCGCACCCGCCGTTCGCCACACGCAATCACGTATATATATATATATATATATATATATATATATATATATATATATATATATATATATATATATATACGGGGACGATTAGATGCGGCGAACGGCAGGTGCGGCGTCGACGTGGGCCGTTCGATCGCGCGTCCATCGAATCCAACGGTCGACGTGAATCGCACCCGACCGTCCGATGCGATGGACCCGTGATCGACGGCCCACGATCGACGCCGCACCTGCCGTTCGCCGCACCTAATCGGCCCTCTATATATATATATATATATATATATATATATATATATATATATATATATATATATATATATATATATATATATATATATATATATGAGGGCCGATTATTGCGTGCGGCGAACGGCAGGTGCGGCCGCGACGTGGGCCGTTCGATCGTGGGTCCATCGCATCCAACGGTCGACGTGAATCGCACCCGACCGTCCGATGCGATGGACCCGTGATCGACGGTCCGTGATCGCTGCCGCACCCGCCGTTCGCCGCACGCAATAATATCCCTATATATATATATATATATATGCCGACGATTAACATGGTGCGGTTTGCGGTCGGTGCGGTTTACGACGTGGGCCGTCCGATCGCGGGTCCATCGCATCCAACGGTCGACGTGAATCGCACCCGACCGTCCGATGCGATGGACCCGTGATCGACGGCCCGTGATCGCGCACCGCACCGACCGTAAACCGCACGTAATCGGCTCCCTATATATATATATATATATATATATATATATATATAGGGATCCGATTACGTGCGGTGTGCGGTCGGTGCGGTGCGCGATCACGGGCCGTCGATCACGGGTCCATCGCATCGGACGGTCGGGTGCGATTCACGTCGACCGTTGGATGCGATGGACCCGCGATCGAACGGCCCACGTCGTAAACCGCACCGACCGCACACCGCACGTAATCACGACCATATATATATATATATATATATATATATATATATATATATATATATATATATAGTCCTGATCCCATCAGTGCCCAAATACATCAGGTCCATCAGTACCCATTCAAAACTTGACATCTGTATTATGACATCCACATATGTGAAAATGGACGTTCAACTCTAACATACACCTTTCCTTCTGTTTTTTTTCTCTTTTTTTTCCCCTTATACCCATTCTACACTGACGATCTTGTTTTCTTCTCCCTCTTCCCCATATTATTTTTCCGTCCTCCTTCCTCCTTACATGTGATTGTTTATGATTCATGGGCAGCTTTAACTAGACAAAAAAAAATGTTATGATCATTATATTGATATTATATTGAATATGTGCAAGTCAAATCTATCACTTGAAACAATTAATAATAAGGCAATAACATACTACTTAATATGTAAAATCATAAATTTAATTGAGTCTTCTTTGAGGTGTAGATTTTTTCAATCCTTAAACCCTAATCAATCCACAGTCCTTGAGTCATCACCACCTAATTAATTTGTAGTTAAGGAAAAAAATAAAAAATAAAAGAGGGTGTGGGGAAAAATAAAATCCAGTCCCTTATCACAGTGCTGTCATCCCTCTCAATCATTGATGTGGGAGAGGGTGTGTGTGGAAAAATAAAAGAAAAAAAATAAAAGGTGTTAGTTGACGGTGGACTTCCGTTTCACGCCCTTTTTTTCCTGGACAGGTGTCATCCACCTATTTGTTATTGACTGGACTTATATACATGGAAACTGATGGGATCCGAACTCATATATATATTGTTTATTTACTTTTTTTTCATTTATAACCCTATATTTTGTTTGACAAATGAATAAGTTAAATTTTAAATAAATAAATATATGCAAGTATTTAAAATAGTGTGATGTGTTTGTAGATGGATAAAAAATCCAATGTATCTTTGTTATACTCCTTCAATGAAAAATCATTCAACATAGAGAAACTTCAATATACAAAGATGATTCTGAAAAGCTACTATCATAAATAAGAAGATTTCCTACATTGATTTGTTTATAAAAATGTTCATCGTGTGAGATTTTCGTGCATCAGTTAGGGCCTTTGAGCGTTAATATACTCTATTCGTTTTACAATTATGTCTGCAATTTAAAAATAATCTCTCAACCGTCTTTGCGTACAAAAATGGTAAAATAAACTATTTTTTTATAAATATATTATTATATTTTAGTATATATTTCAATTTTTATAATAATATGTATCTTAAATAATAAATATATTTATAAAAAAATGAAAATCAATGAAACAAAAAGATCGCATCCAACACGCACTATCATTTTCAAGGTATTAAATTAACCACCAGTGAAAGAAAAATACCCCCAGAATCCCAGATGTCCCATTGATGAAAAAAGAGTGAGAATCTTAAGGTGAGAGAATCTTTATTGGTGCTTGTCAATCGGAGTTGGTCTATTCTTTTTGCATTTTTTTATTATTTTTTTGCCAAAAGCATGTAGAAGCTAAAAAATCTCTGGTGGATTAGTCCTTTTAAGGGTTACAGTGACAAGGAAGGTAGATTGAAGACAATTGTCCCTTGTCCAAAAGGAGGCATTTTTAATTTTTAATTTTCATGAAAGAGCCATCTTATGTATTTCACTTGGGGACACCACGAACTCAAATTTATTCATTCTCATCATTCATCTCTCCTATGTAGAAAGTTGTATGTTATGGAAGATATCATTTAGTTATTACAACTGAAGAAAAACAAAAAACAAATTGGAATTTGCTATATGCATGGATAGGCTTAAGACATTCAATTTTTCTCGATAATATTTAAGGGATGATATTGCATCCATTCCATATTCAAGCCCTAAATCCAGTGTACAAGTGTTTTGAATTTTTTAAAAATAGTACACTTCATCTAACGAGATAAATGTTCTTCTAAAATAATGAAACATATACCTCAATGAATTGCATAAATACATTTAAAGAAAATGAGAAAAAATTTATCGAAACATATACATCCTTAAAGTAAGTATATGCTCTGATAATTTTCTATCAATGTATATAAGATTGAAAATAGAGCTAGAATAAAAACCGTGTAACAACACTCATATTTAAGTGTTTGATCAGAGACTTCTTCCTCCTTATGAGATTCGCAGACTCAGCAATGGCGATAGAGTGCACAGAGTGGGCTGCATTTTCCTCTGTTGTCAACCGTACCATAGATGATGTTGTGGGATTAAGAACACTGAATAATTTAATGCATCCAGGGGTTTTCCCAACTCTTGTTCCTGTATTCCCTAATCCAAGCAGATGATTTCATTATTTAGTTGCTTAAAGTAACATAAATGCAAAGCTGAGGGTGGTGGAAATATGAAATCTCACTCAGAATTTCCATTTACACTTGTCATTGTAAAGGCCCCCAGTGAAAGCATGTATGTATATTTATAGCATTTATGTGCATCACATTTACATGCAGTATCCATCTCTGCTGGCAGTCTGACAATTCTGAATCTATGCCTCGCGAACTTCGAGCGGAGTATAAGCAGGATTCAATGCCCTGATAAAAATGCTACAATGTTTTGGAGATTCCACAGCTGAGCTTTTCTTCAAATCCTCCATGAGATCAATTTAAAAATGTGTAAAGAATGATGGACCATTTGTCAACGAATCGTAATTCAATTCACCAGGTTTTGCGATCTTCTGCCTGGAATTGAAAGCCACCATAAATGAACATGTTTTGAAAGACTCAATATCTTAGGGTTCATAAGAAATCAATCAGGAACAATAAAAGAAAAATAATGAGAAAATAATTCAGTACCACTCTTGATCAACCAGCATTGCTTCTGTTAAACCAAGTTCTCGCAGCTCCTCTGGACTATGATGTACAAGCAAGCTGTACCTGTTACACGATGAACTAATATCAGTGTTGGTTCAACATGTCATACTCTCATTTTTATTTTTTCTGAAGCATACAAACAATGAGAAGAAACACACATGAATATAGATGGCAGGGCAGAAATATAGCTTAAATCCAACTTATCTATCAAATTCATTTGACGAGCTCTAAATCATACATAACTATCATAAAAGAAAACAGAAAAAAAAAAGGAAGAAAATACCCTTTGAAGTGGTATTTAACATATGTTAAAAGTTATAAAAAGAAATGGGACTATACGAAAACATTTTCCTGTATTTAACAGTTTTTTTTCAAGTTTACAATAAATGGGTATGATAAGAGAGCAATATCTTTTAGGAAAAATAAGGATGACAACCATAGTAGTTATTGGGAATCCCATATGAGTTCATAAATGTTGTAATGTTGGGATTGTGAGCATCACTAAAGCCACTGATGAAACAGAATCTGATAAATCTCTCAACTCGTGGATCATTTGATTGCATATATCAGTGAATCCATGATCAACCTTTTGAGTCCCCAACACTATTGTCAAGTTTATCGATTTTTCATCACACTTTGCATTTCTCCTTATCATGATAGAATTTAGGCAAAGGGCCCTTTTGGCATTGACATCGAGCATTCCACAAATTGCAAGAAAATGATCAATAAAAAATTATCACTCCTAATGTGATGGCAAAGTGTTCCGTGAAGATACTGCACCAGAGACTTATTTCTCTATGATTTTATACATGAATGCTTCTTATTGGATAGCCAAGCCATAGCAAAGTGAAGTAGTCCGGTAGATTTCTCAACATAAGAGAATAATGCATTTTCCAATGCCTTCCAAATTCTGATCTCATCCTTGATTAAATCAATAATTTTCTAACTATGGATCACTCATGATACTTTGTGGTGTCATGAACTCCAAGCTCAACTATACGTCTTGAGATCAAATTTAGCATCAATACCTTAGCCCGGTGCAATTATGGGAAACAGTTGGGGGAGAGGATAGCCTAATATCTAATTGTATTTTCTTTTTCTTTAATTGTAAGGAGATCCCTCGTCTCCTTAATCCGGGGGTTTCTTGAAATAAAATTCTCCAATATTTTCCTCAAAAAAAAATTTAGCATGTACCAGACCTATTGATCTTGAAGAAGTCTTATTTTTTTAAGATATTCAAAAAAGTTCACATGAGAATATTTTAAGATTTTATTTATGATTTTGATTAGGTATAAAACAGTAATTCACACTCGATTACATCTAAAGTGGGGCCTGT
The DNA here is from genome assembly GCA_030737845.1 of Acorus calamus. NCBI lineage: Eukaryota > Viridiplantae > Streptophyta > Magnoliopsida > Acorales > Acoraceae > Acorus > Acorus calamus. The sequence goes on from CM060858.1 coordinate 38,674,436, forward strand.
CCAAAGTTTAACTTGGGATCTGAATCATTTAAAACAAAGTGGCCACAATATAAACAAATTACAAGTGTCAAATAAACATCCATGGTTTTTATGCAATGGGTTTTAAGTCGTCAAGAAAATCATTTCAGATGCATGAGAATTTTCATCAATGTATTATTGGACATTTCATGAATCCATTGGTAAACCTATGTTTTTGCTTCCCCATGCATATGTCCAATTCTACAATAATGTATCCTTATCAACAATCTGCAAAGTTCTCAGATGCGCCTGTCAGAAACCACAGATTTCCCAATATTTTCAAAATTCTGATCATAAAAACAATCCATTCATATGTTCCCTCATTTCCATCAACCATGACCTTCTCACACGTTTCTCAACTTCCCATCAATACAATCAATCAGACTTCATGCTTTCCCCCAGTACAAACCAATTCCTATACTACTTGAAACAGTTTAACCACCAATTAAAAACACCATCAAGCAGTTCATATATATACATGCGTGCACACTCAGCCCTATGTACATTTTTTCATTACCATATCACTCTTCAAAGGCATATTGAAAATGACTGTATAAAAATGCAGTAACATTCATCTTATATTGGTCTCGCTGTAAGAATCTTAACAAAATTTGTGATTTATACTCTCAATATAAAATAAAGATTTAGGAAATGATTTTACATCATTAACAGTTTCTATTTCTGGACTGTAAATATAAAACACTGTTACCCACGGCCACACACTGGTCATGTCAATTATGGGAATACAATAAAAAATATTGTTAGTAATTAAGATCCCTAGAATAGACAGTGTTTACCTAATTAAATGACATAAATCAATTATAATGATGGATAATAGATTAACTATCAATTGGCTGAAGGAATAACAAAAGCAGCCAAAGCTGGAGCTGGTACACTGTATCCATGAGCCTTTGAATAATTGTAATGCAACAAAGCAAGAGCAATTGCTTCCTATAATGGACCTGAAAGTTCTTTTTTTTACTTCAATACATAAATATCTACAATTAGAATAGCCAATCTTATATTAAAAATGAAAGACAGAGAGCCCAACAAACTCAATTCATGAAGGGATTCTTGAGAAATTATGAAAAATTAAAAAACATAGCAATTAGAATATTTATGAATGCATGAGAAAAAAATTCGGAGTTCAGGAGTGTGGACACCCCATTTTTTACCACCCACAAACCAATTTGCATATTCTATGATGGAGCACTCTAATTGATCGAACATTCAACCAAAATCATTTTAAATGATAAAAAGTTCTGGAAGTCTCAGTCCAACCAATGATTAAAAAAAATCAAAAGGCCCAAAAATTCAAATCCAAAAAAGGTCCATTCCATAACCATACATGGCCTAACTTCAAAATAGGGGAAATGTCATAGGACGCGGACAGGGCGAAAAGAAGTAGGCTGTCAGACCCCCAGTCCAGTTTGATTAACCGGGTTATCTGTTGAGGCAGCATCATGGCATGAGCCATCAGGCAGATATGTAGGGTGTGTCCAATAATTAATGTAAGTCAAGTACAAAACACATGGTCCTCATCAATGAAGGTGTGGGGGACGTTAATGCCTTTTGAGGCCTATAAAAAAGGAAGGTCTTCAAAGCTTGGAGGGGAAGCCGCAACAGGAACAGAGGATTGGAGAGAGAACAGACCTATAAGAGTGAGATGAAAGGAATCAAAGAGACAGATAAAGGAACCAATAGAGAAATGAAGACAAGATGATGAAAAAATACAGGAGAAAGAGAGAGCCCATAGACAATTCAAAAGCTTGAGAGAGGAAAAAATGGAAAGAAAAACTCCAGAAAACTATGGCTGCCATTGTTGTTTATCCACTGGCCAACTAGCTTCCTGTAGGTCCATTTTTCTCTCTCCTCACCGAAAATCAATACCTCTCATTCCCCCTAGAACGATCCAGTGATCCACAAAACCCCATCTTCAAGCCCTCCTGCCTAAATTCTCTAGACAACCTTTAAACCAAAAGGAACACAGCCCACAAACCACCTGCCCAACCAGCTGAAAATAAGAAAAAATCCCACTGGTGCGCACAAGCTGGATGGCTAGTATCAAGGCCAAAGATCCAGCCGTACGCTAAGAACCATGGATGAACCACCCCTCAGTACCATCGATGTGAGACATTTGGGTTCACCGTCAGTATCATAGAATAAATTCAAACTACAGAACTAAACTAATGTTAAATGTTCGGGTGTTTTAAACATATTAACTACTGGCCTAACTAGACTTAACAACACGGGACTAATAAATATGAAAGCATTAGTGTCCTGAACTAGGATTTGCTTATTTGTTTATTACTGAAGGATTTTGCTAATGATGAAAGACTCCGTAAATATTGATCTGAAGATCAGCTATATGTTTTAAATATAATATTTCAAACCCTATTAAAAATGGTAACAATTATATTTTCTGATATAGGTCGTATTTTATCTCCCCCCCCCCACCCAAAAAAAAAAAAATTAAAATGCATGCTTCCAAATGTCTAGAACATAAAAAGAAATGAGCAAACGAAATCAACTATCCAGTAGATGACTCAGTCAATGACATATCTGTGTAGTAGAAACTAGAAAGTAATGATATAGCAGACCTCATTTTGACAGGAAAAAAGGTACAATTACCTCCCCCCATACCCAGTTTGCATAACAAGCATTCCCCCATTGCAAAAATTGGTAAGGCCTTCAAACTGCTCCACTGTCCATTTGTACCACCTCATCAGAAACACCCGCAGTGTCAAACCATGAGATACGATAACCAAGTTCATATTGGGTGAGCGTTCGCCAGGGGGTTGAAAGCGTCCAATGTCAATATCTGCCCTAAGAGTCTCCCTGAAGCCTGTAGCAGTAACACTGCATAAATTTGATGCTCAGCACTTTACTTATAGGACAAAAGCAATTAAAAGAGACTAATAACAAAATTAATTGCTATGGAGGCAAATCCACTGCTTATGCACATATGCCACAATGCTGTATATTTGCATATGTTTTACTGCGCGGTTTCACTTTAAAATTACAAATAGGTAAAAAAAAATTGTGAATTACGAGTAGGGGATCTACATATGTTTTCTCTCAATTTTCAGGATTTTCTAGCATTTGTACAATTTTCTGATGTTTCCTGAATTTCAAAGGTGACACCTTCACAAATCTTGGGCGTCCAATAAACTGCATTTTCCATTGCATATCCCACAGGATACACTGCCGGACAGACTACATCTGCCAGTTTAATTACACTGACCAGCCACAAAAAAAAAAGCAATTATAAGAAGATTTGATTTCTGTTATTATTTTGAAAATTACCAGTTATTCTGTCATAAACATCAGCAGCAGATTCTCCATTTGGAAAGCGATAGAAGAAGCGACCATAACGTAGGCGGACAGATTTTTCATGCCGCATTTTCTCTCTGTCTTGAAAGTTCCCTATTGAAGAAGGAAATGAAACTCCAACAATAAGAATATAAATTGATATACTGCAAATATACTCAAGCTTTACTTAAGTTTTGCATATTGTGGCTTATTACAAAAGGATTGCATAGACGTGCAAAATTCAACAGTTAAACAAAAAACAGAAAAGATTATTTGATGCGTCTAGATTTTGCACACCAGATAATCTTGTCTTAATGGTAAGGACACTCCATACCACCACAGCCTTGCAAATCACCTAGACACCTGTGCAGATCAAACGATCTCACATTTTCCTTAACCATAGAACATTATCTCTGTCAGTTTGGTCCTTCAAAAACTAACCTTATGGGAATGTCACTGTCAGACTTGTTAGGATCAATGTGTCTAGTAATTTCAATAAAAGCCCTTCATTGTTATCCTCCAACCACATTGTGCATCAAATAGCATATGTTCAAGCATAGGAATAGCAGCACAACATGAAATCTAATAATTGTTTTCAATTGCCCAAACAAATCCCATTTTACATGATTTGATCATTGCATTCGAAATAAATAATGTAACTAATACCAATAAATTCAAAGTATCCAGTTTAAACATCAACCAACAATATTGTGATGTCTTCACAACAGATTAGTTAGCATGCTATATCAATGTCAAAATAACAGCAATGTTTAGGTCCCATCAGTTCCAAAGTTCATTTTTTTTCTGGGGCACATTTTCACAAACAACTGACAGACATGGTAACACTGAAAACAAAACAAAACAAAAACCAAAAACCCACCGAAGTCCTGCTCGCGAAGGCGAGGCTCCTCCCTGACGCCGGCGATCCTGGGGCGCTCAAACGCCCGACCCAACCCGCGGAGGGTCTCAAGCGTCCTCTTATAAGGCGACACGTAGAAGTACACCTTCCAATCGTCAGCCCCGTCGCCCAAAATCATGTCTTTGATCTTCCTCCCAGTGGCCTCGGCCTCCTCCCACCCCTTCTGCGTGAGTCCAATCCTCGGATCGGGGATCCTAGTGTAAGCGCCCTCATCGACGTTCCCCTCGCTCTGCCCGTGACGTACGAGGATGATCCGGCGCGGCCTCGGGCACGGGCCGAGGACAGGGGACTTCTCCGGGAATTTGAGGGTGGTTGATGATGAGGCGGCGTCGGAGGGGTGGATGGTCTTGAGTCGGCCGAGGGAGTCCTCGCAGCAACGGATGGAGAATGGGGAGGATAAGCAGGCCATGAATGGGTTAGACTATTCTTTGTTGGTGGATTTGGGGGGACAAAATACAGGCGGTGGAGAAGAGCGGGTGTGACCAATATTTCAATGCCAATATTTATAGTTTTTGGCAGTTTTTGGGAGGGATCGATCAGTTGCAGTTTTTTGGATTTACCATGTTTGAGTTCTAATGATACCGATCATAGTATTAGGGGGCGGTTATTACCACCCCATTGGATATTCACCCCACCCTCAGAAAAAATTATTAAAATATGTTATCAGAGGTTTTTGAAAGTAACCAAACCCACCCTATCTCTACTCACCCCATATTTCCCTAACCCACCCACATCATTACCCACCCCAAGAATCTGTGTAAAAACTAAATTCACCCTTAAAATTAAAATCCAAAAGGAACTCGCGCCTTCTCCTTCTCTCTCCCTGCCATCAGTCCCCTCCTGACGCGGCACACCTTTCCGGCGTGGGTCCTGTGCGCCTCAGCCATCCACCATCACTAGAAATCCCCTTCTTTTCCCACAGAGTCATCAACACATACTAAAACGGTTCATAACATTGATTCGGTGTCCCCTACTGTGTTGACATGTTCAATGTCGATGTTTGCTAACTGCGTTGACAAAATACTTGTCAACGAAAAGCAAAAGGTTACTGTCCCTTCGTTCGACATTATAGATGTCGATGGAACCTTAATTTGTCAACACTGAAAGTGTCGAACTTAACAAGGTCAGTTGCTGACCTACGTTCGACAAAGCCAATGTCGATGATGAATGTTGGACGTCGACATCCATGATGTCGAATTGAATCAGCCAACTACTGTCCCATATTCGACAAGAACAATGTCGATGAAACCTATTGGACATCAACATCTATGTTGTTGAAGTTAACATGTCAGCTACTGTCAATCCTTGCACTACATATGATGCAACAGATGCAATATTAGTAGACTATTCCATTGTCGATAAAAGAAAGACCTGTCGACAAGTTTAATGTCGAACCTCCCAGGACAACATGATTTCCCTGTGCTTTTATTAATTCAACCACCAATCAAAACATTCAACCACCCTCTCATAAAACACTTCAAAACACATTGCATATACCATTCAAAACACATGCATATACCATGTTAAACAAATTAAATCCATCTGATCATTCAAAACACATTAAACCCTTTTGACATAAAGCAAAGATTACACCCCTTTTGACATTCATCACTAATAAACCATACAAAGGTATCAAAAAGGCCAAAAAAACCATACAACTATCCAAAAAACCAAAAAAATTATACATTCCCACACATCGGTGTAATGCATTCATTTTCCATAACATGGGTGATACTACACATGCGAATGCCGAACATTCAGTCTTTACTGCGGCGTTCTGTAGTTCCCTATGTAGTAGGAGGGGTCGACACTGGTAGAGGACAACCATCTTGAATGTAGTCAATCTTTGGATGACACAATCGTCTTGTACAGGCTTAAATAAAGGAATATACTCATACACCCATGGCTGTATAGATGACAACCAATTAGTTAGTGGCTTATTAGGTACTGTTATATAAATTTTTATGAAATGTAATACAAGATATAATATACAGTACCTGAAGGAGAGTTAAGTATCAAGAACAATGTATTTACATATCATGCATATCCTGGTGGACTATGCTAGATGCAGATTCAGACAATAAACAATTTCCAAAACTCAATTTCTTTCAAGCACAAAACAATGTACTCTATAATTTACACTAAAAACTCCACAGCATGGATGCTTCCTAAAGGTCATGGGTTATAAACAAAATAAGAATATTCCACAACAGAATTAGAAGAAAATTTTTCGTTCAGCCAATATATTAAAAAAAAAAACCAACAATGCAAAACCTCCTTTGTCATCCAACCAGTTCCTAGAGCATATGTTTTTTTAGAGATATCTGGATGCAAGAATGGCATTAGATCAATACCTCAATCCACAAGGTTTCCAGTCTTTTTTCAATTTGCATATTTAATCTGAAACAAGTTTATCAAAACTAAAAATGCCAGAGCCAAAAGGAAGATTATTTACATCAGTGCAGTTTGTTTAACTAAAATCTATTTTTATAAAAATCAAAGTCATCACTAACAAAATTTAGATGTGTATAGTGTCAATTTCATCATGGGACCTTATGCTCATGACTGTTGACTACTTTATATGCTGGGATAAAGGGTTAACAATACAATCTTTAACAATGTATCAAAATTATATAGAATGCTATCAATATACAAAAAAACATGTAACTATACCACTACAGAGCTTGAAAACATGACCTTAACTCCATTTAAAGATAAAAATATAGCAGTCAATCTTTTTTCCTTCAAAATTAAATGGCTCATATGAATGTACTCTGATACCTTACTAGGTAATGGGTATAAATGAATGCAAGCAAGATGTGCTTGATCAAGAGAATAGAGCAGTCTTCGACATGACAACTAAAAGCCATCAATACAATGTATCCATAAATATAGAATGAGAAAAAAAATTTAGAAGTCCAAACCATAAAATTTAGTAACATTTTACAATTAACTCAATACAAAAAAAAAACAATACAATAAATCATCCATCAATAACCCAATTTTTTCCTTTATAAAAGCAATGCTACTCATTCCATCAACCAATAAAAATAATCTCTTTCAAAAAACACCATTTCCAACCATTTCTTCAACAATTTTTTTACAAGAAAAATATTCTCCAACAACACTAAAAATGGGGTTAGGGTTATATTTGAAATAAACCAATCTAGGGTTTCTAATAGAAAATTTTATATGGATATAATGTAACACAAATGTCACCTATACAATGGACATAACATGAAAAAAGAAAAATGAAAGAAAAATGAGGGGATCTAACCTTCTTTGATGAATGTGGTGAAGGGAGTCGTCGAAATGGAGCCCGCGATAGGGGGTGGAACTGGAACGGTGGAAGAAGGAGATTATGTCGCCGAGTAGGCCACGCTGGAGGTATGGATATGGGATGGATTGAGTTTTAGAGATGGAGGGGAGAGGGAAAATGAAGAGGAAGATGAAAGGGGAACTGATGAGGAAGATGAGAAAGCAGTGGGGGTGGGATTGAATATCCTAAAGCATCTTTTATATACTGGGGTGGGGTAAACTTTCTTAACATTTGGAGTGGGTGGGTTAGTTAATGGGGTGGGGATCACAGATAATGGGGTTGTAATAACTGCCCCATAGTATTACCACTCGCCATCTTCATATTATTTGATCCAGTTATGTTAAAATATTTTTAAAATTTTTATAACTCATATCATTGTTGGTTTTGCATTCACCATGTTTGAGAAATATTTTATCTCGTTTGTTGTGTTAAATATTTTGATTTAGTTTCGGATTCAATTTTGAAAAAATCCCATTGACCTTAATCGATTTTAGGTTTTTTATGTTTTTTTTATTTTTATGTTTGTGTGTGTGTGTGTGTTTTTTAAGATTTGTTTACCCCGCCTATTATACAAAATATAGCATGTCGCCTACCTCCTAGCGTAAATGTTCGGATGATGGGTTACTGATAAATTATTTGATCTTCTTCGGTTGAGATCCACTCTATGATTTAGACTAAAGTCTGTAGTTTATTGATCTCATTTAAGAATTTATACATCATCATTTATTTATTTATTCCATTTGCATGGTATATGGAAACTTTGATGTTATTCATATCTAAAATTCACCCAAAAATTAATATCCTAGATTTTTGTGATTTTAGGATATCCGCCAACTCGAGTTGGTTTTCATTTTTAAAAAATTGACTTTTTAGATTTTTCATTTCACGTGAGTTTGTTAGATTTGATTTTTTTGGATTGTCATTTGAACAAATATTAATCATTTTGTTTTTCTATTTTTTTCAAACTTTCAAAGTAACCGATAGACTCATTTAAGGGCACTCATTTAAAGGGTAATTAAAATCAATAAATAATCAATCCATTTATTTAATTTCCTAATTTAAAGGCAATTAAAATTCATGAAATCCTCAAAAACTCTTGGTAAGCAACAATCATAATTTATTATATGAGAATATATAGTCATATAATAATTAATGCAAGGTGTGAATTGAAGATGCATTATAACATACATGTGTGTTAAAAATTCAATCTAAAAATAAAATGAATAAAAGTTAAACCAATGTCCTCGTTTATTCTTTCATAACCTTTTATAAATTATCCTCTCCGGAATGATTGTTTTTCTCACATCTGTTTTCAATCTTTTTTTGGTTATAGGGAAAGCAAAAAAGTCTGAAAATTACACAATAACTTATCCTAGAAAAGAACAAAATTAGAAAATTTTATGCCTAATATATATTTAAGAGTAGATTTTTATTTGGGTGATTTAAATTTTCTATGAGTTTATTAGGATTTTAGTTTCGATGTAATTATACTCAAATTTATTTACTTATTTATTAAAAATTAGTGTTTATAAAAATGGAAATTCAATAACAAACAACCTGACCAAATTCAATTAAACTTTATAAAAATGGTCATCCTAAATGAACATATATCCTTATAGCTAATATAGTTTTTAATTTATAAAAGGAATATATAATAAAATATGAATTATCCCTTTTATCACATCATAAACACTATAAAAATAACAACATACTTTAATAATCAACTAGATGCAAGCATGTTATCATTTACTAATCCTCATTTACTAATCTTCAAAATAAAAAATACGTATTTTTTGCTTTCTCGGTAGTTGTATTTTTATCAACTTATTAATATTTTTTTAATATTCTTTTTAGGAAAAATATGTATGAAACATTGTGTACTATGAATCTATGATTGTTTTTTTTCATGTTTGATACCATTATTTTTATCCTTTGATTGGGTAAAAACAATAAATATTAAATTTCTTACATTTAAAGTTAATATTGTGAAAATATTATTGTACAATTTTTTTTGACATTACATATATTACATTTTGTCCATGTGCATTTGCACATTCACAACAACTAGTTATTATATAAAAGTCTCATAAATAAAAAAAACTGTCATTTGATCTTTTTACCCTTGTCAATTCGTTCAATCCCATTACAGTCCATTCACACCACTTTAATCACAACCATTTTTTCATTTTACCCATACATTTCTATTCAATTATATATCATAATATTATTATGATAAATGGATGTTTATAAAACTAAATGATATTCAAATATAATTATTATTCATATATTATTAACATTCATTGCAACATATGATGCATGGACTATTTAAATTTTATAAATCTATATTATATATATTATATCATATTACTATATAAAAGTCTTTAAACCAAAAAATTGTCATTTGACCTTTTTACCCCTGTGAATTCGTTCAATCCTATCACAGTCCATTCACACCACTTTAATCACAACCATTTTTTCATTTTACCCATACATTTCTATTCAATTACATGAAAATCCATTTACATCATTTTAATCTCATTTATAGTATTTTATAATACACATATTTCATTATGTAACATATTTTTAATCTCATTTATAGTATTTATAATACACATATTCATTATGTAACTTATTTATTAACTTGTAATTATAATTAAAATTGGTTATCATAATATTATTAGGATACTCCTACATTTCAACTCAATCCCATGAAAATTCATTTACAATAAAAGAAAAAAAAAATGTGAATAACATGTGAACCTCTTTTGTATCAATTGAATAGATTTTAGAGACTTGAAATATCGTTTATTCTCCCTATTATTAAATCAGTATTCTTTATAAACAAACGGTTGTCATTTTTAGTTTATTCACCATGTTCCACCCTATTGTTTTAGGGTGAGGCAATAGCCACCCCACAAGTTATCCTACCCACCCCATAAAAAATTAATTTATTTCATATCTAACCCACCCCACGTTTGACATAGATGACGTCTTCTGTGTTTAATATTGTTCGACATATACGATGTCTTATGTGTTTAAAATTGTTCGACATAGACGATGTCTTCTGTGTTTAAGTTGGTTCGACATGGATCATGTCGAAGAGAGACAAAAAATTTCTGATATGTGATCAACGTAGTCACTGTTGATAAATTGATACTAGGTTAACTCTTATATTGACAACTTATATTTATAAAGTATTAAAATATTTGATGTAATTAAATCTTATTGAATTATAATGTTTGTGATACAATCACCAACATGTTTATCTCATTAATATAGAAAATAAAAATGGGATACACACTGTTGTGATTGATATATTATAATAAATGACCACATATCACTTTGCTTGATTTTGTTCATGAAGGTCAATGATTCGTTCAACACATTTTAGCCCTCCAATGTTTTTGTCGATTGACGACACCACAAAAAATAATCGTCGTACACCTATATGAATATAGATTATCATATACATGCGTACATTAATATTCACGATCGATATAATCCATATCAAATCATCTTAAATATTAGGGCTGCAACTCGGGCGGGTTGGGTTCGGGTTGACCCCAACCCGAACCCAACCCGAATTCTAAACTATTCAACCCTAACCCAACCCAACCTGATTTTTAACTCGAATTGGACCAACCCAAACCCAACCCGAAATTAAATAAACCAAACCGACCCAACCCGATCAACCCGAATTGGACTAACCCGACCCCAACCCGATTTTCAACCCGAATTGGATCAACTCGGCCCAACCCGAATTTTCTAACATGATGTGTAAATTAAATAAATCAACCCGACCCAACCCGTAAGATTAGCTAGGTTTACCTAAAATTCGGACTACTCATATTAGAAGCTACAAATTGAACGGCCATAATTTTTTTTTTAACCATTAGTTTACGGGTCGGGTTGGGTCGGGTTGGAAGTGAGGCTAACTCGAACCCAACCCGATTTGTGAGTCAACCCGAATTGGTCAACCCGAACCCGATTTGACCAACCCAACCCATGTAAAAATCGGGTTCAACCTGGGTTCGGGTTCAACCCCAAGATGCAGCCCTATTAAATATAGAAAACATCGTCTATGTCGAACTGAAAATAAGGTTTATGGTTCATGATCGACATGATCTATGTCGAACAATCTTAAACACAGAAAACATCGTCTATGTCGAACAATCTTAAACACAGAAGACATTCCTCAATCTGGTACAACCTATACCAGTCAAGGCAATCCGTGATGTCTGCCATGAATTTATTCTCCTCCAACATCGACAGACCCCCTCCTCCCACCCCACCCGCTCTCCTCCTCTTCACATCAGACCCCTCTTCACCATAACCTCTCCTTCTCCGCCTCCCAAAGAAACAGAGCAACCAGAGCAACCCAACCAACAAAACCATCCCCACCACACCCAACCCAATCGATAACCCCACCACCACCCCATCCTTCCCCGACCCACCACCAGACGCCGTCGGAGAAGAAGACCCACTGTTGTTAGTCCCCGGGAGAGTCGGAATCCGGGTCACAGGGATCAGAACGGTTGAGAAAGGCACGAGCTTTCTTGCATTGATGGACACCATAGTCCGCAAGTCGGCGCGGAACCTCGAAGCGACCACCGACGCGTTCGTGTCGGAGGGTCGGAGCTGATAAGTGAGGAGGTGACTGACCCCGCTCGATGTGAGGCTCTTCTCTGGACACTGACAAAAAACAGGGACGACCACGTCGGCTCCGATGGAGAGGTTGGTGGGGTCCAAAGTTGGGTTGACGAGCTCGATGTCTTGGTAGGTGGTGAGGTTTTGGAACTTGGTCGTGGAGAGGATGTAGAAGGTGTCGCCGGGGAGGATCTTGTAGGAGGTGTTGGAGTAGGAGTGGTTGGAGGTGCATGAGCACGTGAGGGGGACGAGGACGAGTTGGTCGGGGACGAGGGTCGCGTTGGGGAAGGCGATGTTGCTTGGGTCGGAGATCATGGTGCGGCTCACGCCGAAGAGGTCGGAGATGGGGGCGAGGTCGAGGAGGTTGGGGGGAGTGGCGCGGTAGACGGCGTAGGTGCGGCATGGGTAGATGGTGCGGTCGGTGGAGCATGTGTAGCCGTTTGGAGGGCCTTGGGATTGGGTTGGGTGGAGGAGGAGGAAGAGGATGAGGTGGTGGAGAGGAAGGGTTGCTCTCATTTTTTGTTTTTGTTTATTTTGGTTTGTTGATTTGATTTATGTTGGGTATTGTTGAGTGTGTGTATTTGTGCGCTTCTTTTAAATTAAGAGCGCAGTTCTTTTTAAAAATGATTGAGTCTATTTTTTTTTTTTTTTTTTTTTTGATATCGGAGGGACTCCCCGTGGCTGACCTTACGGTCGAGCTGGGAAAGCTATCTCCGCCTGTTTGCCCCAGTCCCACGGAAAATTCTTTCGAATAATCGCCAACAAACAGGTGGGTAAGTCAGCGCCAAGACTCGAACCCAGGATCTATCGGTAACACCGCTAAACCCTGAACCGTTGTGCTATGGACACTGGGGACTATTTTCTTTAAGTTAATCATACGGGGTGAATGGATTGGCTTTTATTTATTTCTTTTGTTTTGTTAGAACTTCTGCATATGGTGAAGGCACTAAAGCATTTATTAGTGGGTGGGTTGCCATTTGAATCTGGGTTTGGATCGAGCGTTAAAATTCATCGAGTGAGATGAGTATGTTTCTGATAGACATTTTTATTTATATTTGATAAATGAGAATCATCTAATTTAATCAAACAAAAACAAGCACAAACAAATGATTCATCCCCCGGATGGTTTGTTGTGGAGACTCCAACAATTCACATGCATGTGGGTTGGGTTTTGTATGAGATATTAAGCATTTTAAAAAAATAGAAGCAAAATATTATTTTCTTAAGCAAAATTTTGGACATCGATTTTAAAGTGATTCAAAATAGACAATGTTGGAGTGGTGGTGAGAGGAAATATGAAAAACAGAACAAAATACAAAAAAATGAGTCCAAGAAAAGAAAGCGCCTCCCACCAAGGTCATGAAGGAGAATCCATGTAGAAAAGGTTAACACCACCCCACCCCCGCACCGTACTCCATAATTCTCAAGCAATTGTCTTCCCAAATGAATACAGCCCTACCCCCCAAGAGACAAGTACTCCAATATGTGATAGATTGTCTAGTCATCTCCCGAAAGACAATGCTATTGATCCCATTCTGGATGATGTTTTGCAGGTTAATAAGTTACAAAGACTATTTCCAAGCTATTGGATATGGCTGATCACACAGCATTTGTTGTCTATAGCCGGGGCTTGTTCCTTCCCATGGATCATACAAGATGAACCTGATGAGAATGTGGCACACCGAAAGCGTTCATTTGAACCGTCGAGGACAACTATCTTAAACATATATAATAATTTTTTTCAAAAAGTTACTTTATGTGATTGATGTAATAGATTTTTGTCAATGTTATTATAGAAAATTAATTGATATATATAGGATGCAATATATATTTATAGAGTTTTTATTTGGATTTTCTAAGTAGCATTTTTCAAGGTCCCCCAGAAGGAAAAAAAATCCAAGGTTCGCTTTTGGATTTCATGATGTCGATCATGATCAAAACCTCATTAGCATTTCTTCTCAATGAGAATAAAGGGGGTTAGGCTTTGAAAGAGATAGAGAATCACTATTTTGTTTGCATTACAAACACACAAATATATACACACAATGATACACATATAATCAATCCCATGACTTAAGGGATGTGGACGCAGTGATCCTATGATACAAGGGATTGTACAGCTAAGTAAATCAAGACTTGGTGACCAAGTTATTTAGTGGATAAGGACATTCCTTCAATACTCCCCTGCAAACTCGACGGTGGAGAAGAGACGAGTTTGGAACTCAATTGAGAAAAACGTTGCTTGGAAAGACCTTTAGTAAATATATCAACTAATTGATCTTTCGATTGCACAAACTGAACGCGATGAGTGTTGGCTGCAACGCGCTCCCGAACAAAGTGATAGTCAAGTTCAATGTGTTTCGTGCGTGCATGGAACACTGGATTGGTAGCCATGTATGTGGCACTAATATTATCACAGTAGAGAAGGACCGGAGAAGACAAGTGAACACGAAGCTCCCGTAGTAGATGTTGTATCCAAATAGTGTCCGCACAGGTATACGCAAGTGCTCGGTATTCAGCTTCAGCACTGGATTTGGAAACCGTTGGTTGTTTCTTGGCACACCAAGATATCAAATTTGGACCCAGAAAAATACAATAACCAGTGGTGGAGCGACGACTATCGGGGCATCCAGCCCAATCTGCGTCTGAGTAGGCGACCAGGCGTAGTGGTTGCGGCGTACTTTGTATAAGAAGTCCGCGACCAAGGGAGCCTTTGAGGTAGCGAAGGATGTGTTTAACAGCCTCAAAATGGGATGTGCGTGGATGACTTATAAATTGAGAAACACATTGAACTGCATAAGCAATATCTGGACGGGTAAGGGTAAGATATTGAAGGGCGCCGACGAGATGCCGATACTCCGTAGGATCAGATAATAAATCACCAGAACCAAGGGATAATTGAGAGTTAGTAGCCATAGGTGTAGTACATGGTTTGCTATCAATGAACTTGCTTCGATGAAGAATATCCATGGTATACTTGTTTTGAGAGAGATGTAATCCTTGTGGAAGATGAGCAACTTCAAGACCCAAGAAATAATGAAGCTTCCCGAGGTCCTTAATCTCAAACTCGTGACCCAACGTGCGAGTAAATGAATTAAGGAGTGATGAAGTATTACCCGTGAGGATAATATCATCAACATAGAGTAACAAAATCATAATGCTTGAGTCATGATAAAAAATGAACATGGAGCTATCAGCTTTGCTTTGAATAAACCCATAGGATAGAATGAAGGAACTAAAACGCTGAAAGCATGCCCTAGGTGCTTGCTTCAAGCCATAAATGGCTTTGTGAAGTTTGCAAATATGATGAGGACGGCAAGGATCAACAAAACCTGGTGGTTGAGTCATATATACCTCTTCAGAAAGGAAGCCATGGAGAAATGCATTCTTGACATCTAACTGATGAATAGGCCAAGCACATGAGACTGCTAGGCTGAGAACGGTGCGGATAGTAGGTGGTTTGACCACAGGGCTAAAGGTTTCATCATAGTCAAGACCAGCTTGTTGATGGAACCCTTTAGCAACAAGACGAGCTTTATATCGTTCAATACTACCGTCAGATTTGCATTTTATTTTAAAAACCCATTTACAACCAACTGTGTTGAGATGAGATTGCGGTGGGACGAGAGACCAAGTATGTTGGCGAAGAAGAGCATTAAACTCATCGTGCATGGCTTGGCGCCATTCCGGGGATCGAGCCGCATTAGTGTAGCAAGTGGGTTCAATGTCAGCAGAGGTGAGAACAGATGCGAAGGCTCGTGGAATGGGATGTCGAGTAGCAAAATCTCCTCGTTTGGGTTTAACAATGCCATCCTTGGCTCGAGTGCGCATGGGATGAACATTAGCGCCTGAAGAAGAAGCCAACTGTGATGACGGTACAATGGACGAAGAAGGGGGATCCAATGTAGTGGGCTGCGTAGAAGAAATAATTGGCGCAGATGATGAAGTGAGAATATCCTCTTGTGGTGGTGGTGGTGCCGTAGAAGGGATTGTTGCTGCCGTTGGTATATTCAGAACTGGAACAGAAACCATATCAGAGGAAGATGATGCTTCAACAGTCATGGGCCTTGAGGCATATGGGAATTCAGCTTCATTGAATAGAACATGTCGTGAGATATATACTCTGCCTGTGGAAGGATGAAGACATCTGTACCCTTTATGGCGATTGCTGTAACCAATAAAAACACATGCAATAGACCTTGGTTGTAATTTATTAGCAGCATAATCACCAAGATAAGGATAGCATGCACACCCAAAGGTTCGAATGGATAAATAATCTGGGTTGGTGTCAAAGAGCATCTGAAATGGGGAGGACCATTTTAGGAGCGGGGTCGGAAGCCTGTTAATCAAGTACACTGCTGTGGAAACCGCTTCAACCCACAGATTGTGTGGGAGGTGAGATGCAATGAGTAACGTACGACCCATTTCTGATATATGACGGTGTTTCCGCTCCGCAAGGCCATTTTGTTGTGGGGTGTGAGGGCATGATAAATGGTGATGTATCCCTTTTTGCGCACACAATCGTTTAAAAGAGAAATTATCAAATTCTTTACCACCATCACTTTGAAAATTTTTAATGGATGTAGAAAATTGGTTTTCAACAAAAGTTAAAAAATTTGTAAAATGAGAGAAAACTTCCGATTTATGACGCATAGGAAATATCCAAGAATATCGGGTGTAATCATCAGTGAATAAGACATAATATCGAAAATTAGAGACAGAAGAGACAGGAGACATCCATACGTCGGAATGAACAAGAAAAAATGGTTCATTGGCATGATGTGCGTGAGTTGAAAAAGGAAGCCGCGTAGACTTGCCCAAAGCACAATGGCTACAAAAACATTTATTTGAGGCAAGAACTTGAAGCACTTTATTGGATGGATGGCCTAAACGTTGGTGCCAGAGTGACGACGAAGAGCAAGAGGCCGCTAAAGCATGAGTGAATGCACGATGTGGTTTGATAGGATAGAGGCCCGCCTCACATCGTCCCTGAAACAAAGTGGCACCCGTTTGTAAATCACGAATAACGAAACCCCATGGGAAGAAAGTAAAGCTAACAGAGTTATCTTTGGTGAATTGGGCTACTGATAAGAGGTTTTTATTCATATGAGGAACGTGAAGAACATGAGTAAGACGAAACATGGATGAGCCAGAAGAAAGAGAAAGACTACCAGTGTGCGCGATGGGAAGGGAATCACCGTTACCCAATAGGACTTGATCGGTACCGCCATAATCAAATTTGGACTTCATGGAGCGGGCATCACCAGTCATATGGTTGGTGGCACCAGTATCAGGATACCAGTTGGGATCAACCGGTTGAGCAATTTGCATTCCTGCAAAGGTAGATGGAATATCTTCTTGAATATTGCGATATCGTTGGTAGCAAGTAGCGGCACTGTGACCATATTTGAAACAAATCTGACACTGGATGGAGTTCGCATTGTTAGACGGAGAGTGCCCAAGAATTCCTGTATATTGTTGGTTGCGGCTTCGACCGCGACCGCCGCGACCACCGCGACCACCACGACCACTATTGAAATAAGTGAAGTCAGAACGATCCCCACGACCAAGACGACCATGGCGTCCTCCATGAAAGTGCTGACCTTGCCCACGATTAGAAAGAAGTGCTGTTTGTGGAGTGGTTTCATGAGTGATGGAAATTTCATGACTTAAGGGATGTTGGAGCTGCGATTCAAATGTCAAGAGGCGTGCTCGAAGATCTGAGAAACCCGGGAGCGGAGGGAAATTAATGAGAGCAGTGACAAGCATAGAGTAATCTGCACCAAGTCCACGAAGGACAGATGTGACAAGGTCGCTGTTTGAAACAGGTTCATTGATGGCAACGAGAGCATCCGCAAGAGACTTAGCATGCTGCATGTATTCTGAAATAGACTTGGTTCCTTTAGATATAGAGAGGAGCTGAAAACGTAGATGAGTGGCATTTGCGAGAGACTGTTGAGAGAAATTTTGTTGAAGACATTCCCATATCTGACGAGAAGTAGAGAGCCCCACCACTTGAGAGAGAACAGGTTCGGAGAGAGTAGCGGTGATTATGCTGATGATGGATTGATCCATTTGAAACCAAATAGTGTAGTCAGGATTTGGGGTGGTGGTGGAGGTTGCATTATTTGGTATAGACTGAGAGGGACATGGATGAGATCCATCAATGAAACGCCAATAGTTTTGACCAATGAGGAATGGTTTGATCTGAGTTTTCCAAAGGAGGTAATTGGTTTATGTTAATTTAACATAAACCACAGTTGAGATGTTAGGAATAGAGATTGTATTTGAGGGAGAAGATGATGAGACAGGGGTAGGAGCCATTTGAATTTAAACCTGCTCTGATACCATGAAAGAGATAGAGAATCACTATTTTGTTTGCATTACAAACACACAAATATATACACACAATGATATACATATAATCAATCCCATGACTTAAGGGATGTGGACGCAGTGATCCCATGATACAAGGGATTGTACAGCTAAGTAAATCAAGACTTTGTGACCAAGTTATTTAGTGGATAAGGACATTCCTTCAATAGGCTTCATGTAAAGTATCATGAGCCTCATTAGTCTCATTAGTCTTTGAGGAGAATTACCAATACAACATGGTTAGAGACTTGACTAACAATCAAATACAAGATTTTTTTTCTTTTTTAAAGAATGAGCTGAGAGATAACCCAAATTTTACTGAAATAGTGAATCTCCAACAAGGAAAATTAATAAAGGGTCTATCTTTTACACCTAAAAATAAAGAAAAAAAACAAAGGCTAAAGCCTTTATTAGGATACATAATCAAGAGACTTGAGGATGCCTTCATCATCCACACGATACCACATCTGCCATCGGCACAAAATACTGTGTTTTCAACATATGACATCTTTCCCTTAAATACAATAATGTTTCAAATGAACCAAATGAACCAACAAACGGCATCGAATGTGAGATCAAGTCATTGAACGGTCCACCAATTTCCAATTTTTTTAATCATTATGTTACAATGAATGATATTGCGCATTAATAACATGCAAATAGAGACAACTCAAGGGAGGCACGATCGACAGTGTCTTATGCAATCTTTTTGGTCCCTCATCTAAGGGTGCAGGTGCTCTGCGTCCTCCCCCTATTCCTACTTCGGAGAAGGGTAAAAACATCTTGCGTGGGGCAGTCTTCGCGCTCGGTTTCAGAGGCTCGGTTTCGGAGAAGGGTATAAACCTATACAGGTTCCAATAGCTCCTCAGAGTCGTAGTTGGGCTCAACTCTTCCCCTCAACAGAAAAATCTACTTCTAACAATAACCTAGAATTCATTGCACCTGAGATAGAAGAGGACAAGCTGGTGGATCTGAAGGCAATAGATGATCATTGGAGTCTCTCTTTGATTGGGTATGTCATTGGTAAGAAGCCTTTTTTCAACCCTTTCCTTCATTTTCTTTACCGTGTCTGGAAGCCCAAGGGTAACATGGATATCATGATGAGAGGGGGTGGATTTTTTTTGTTGCGAAGTTCTCTAGTGAAGAGGACATGAAGTCTGTAATAGAGGGCGGTCCGTGGTTAATGGGAGGTCGTCCCATTGTGCTCCGAAGATGGAAACGTGGGATGTCCATGGAATTTGAGCGACTTGAGATGATCCGCATATGGATTCGCCTCCCCCAACTCCCCCTTCATCTTTGGGGGAGCCGTATGCTTAGCAAGCTAGCAAGTGCGGTGGGTGCTCTGTTATACATGGATTCGACCACAGGCAACCTTTCTCGTGTTGAATATGCGAGAATATGCATTGAAATTTCAGCCTCTTCTAGCTTACCTGACTCCATTTGGCTCCGAGAAGAGGGTGAACTCAAGGAAATCCAGATCGAGTATGAATGGAAGCCTCAACCCTGCAGATATTGTAACACTTTTGGGCACTCTGATTCTCAGTGCAGTGTTACAGGCAGTTTGAATCCTTCCATTTCCTTAACTTCTACTCAACCTGCTCCAAGGAGTCATATTGTATCTAATAATGCGCATCTCAGAAAATCACAAGAAGTGTGGATTCCAGTCAAGCAATCGGGCAACTCTTCATCAACCCAACAGGGAGTGACAGTTGGCAATTCTATTCAAAGCAACAATCCTTTTGACTCTCTTAAGGAGGCAGAAGTTGATGTTGCTGACATCCCCACTCAGCATAATAAGGTAATACCTATGGTAGTTACATATATTAATGCTACAAAAGTTATTGTAAATGATAGGGTGAGAGAGCATCAGGGGAATATCAAACAGTTAGAGATTCATGCGGTCTCTGTCAGACTGTCACAGAGGGGTTCAAGAAGCCAATTGAGGATGCTTCAGATATTCAACTTACTCGAGGAGAAGTCCTCTCTGCAGCAGCAGGAGAGCCCCTCCTTATTCATGGAGGACTCTCTTACTTCATTCAAGACTAGTTTGTTGGAAATTGCTAGAAAAATTACTCATGATGATGTTGCTATTGATTTGGCTGAATCTATTGTGGGCAAAGATCTATTATTATAAAAGGATGGCGATATCAATGATGGTGAATTTATTATTGATCTAGCAGAAAATGCCTCTGACTCTCTCCCTCATCTGGTGGGTGGTTCTCTTTCCAAGCCTAGCTCCAAATCCCGCAAAGATAAGGTGCATGTTGTGGGCATCTCTCAACTCAACAAACAGAAATGAAAGAACAAATCCCATCTCAAGTTGGCTCAGGTTCCGCAGGTCAAATCTAAGAACTCTGCTGTGCATGGATCAGGTGGGGATGCCTCCTCGGACTGCTAGGATCCCCGTGGTCGGATCATGGAATAACATCGTTTTGTCTAACCCTTTTTTTATTGAAGTTGTTTTTTTGAATGTTAGGGGCACCAAGAGTCCAGTGAAACAAATGGACATCAAGAATTTTTTGCTCAGTCATAAACCTCATTTTGTGTGCTTGGTTGAGACAAAGCTGGATGATAACTCTCTGAAATCTCTGAAGAGGAAGTTGGGTATTTATCCAAATTCTCTCCTTGGTCCCAATGCTCATATTTGCATCCTATGGAATGCAGACATCATGGATGTTCAGATTCTTAGCACATCTCCTCAACATTGTCATTGCTCAGTTCTTATTTAAAAAATCCAATCAAAAATTGTATATTACCTCCATTTATGCATCTAATCTTAGTTCAATGAGGGTTCATCTCTGGGATACTATCAAAAGGCTCTCTACTTCTATAGGGAACGACAGTTGGATGGTTGGAGTGGACTTAAATGAGGTCAGATTTAGTAAGGAGAAGGTTGGGGGATCTAAGGTGCACTCGCGCAGGCTTCGCTCTTTCAATTCCTGTCTCCAACACTCAGGGCTCGATGACTTGAAATCTATTGGTCATACCTTATCTTGGAGCAACAGACAAGACAATCGCATTATGTGTCAACTTGATAGAACTCTGTGTAACCAAGCATTTATCACACAATATCC
This sequence comes from Acorus calamus, assembly GCA_030737845.1. Lineage (NCBI taxonomy): Eukaryota > Viridiplantae > Streptophyta > Magnoliopsida > Acorales > Acoraceae > Acorus > Acorus calamus. The sequence goes on from CM060858.1 coordinate 38,696,100, forward strand.
CCACTCCTTGGTGCAATATCTCCCCCCTGGGATATCAGATCACTCTCCTCTTAAAGTCTCTTGTACTCTTTCTTTTCCTACAGGTCCAAAACCATTTAAATATTTTGTTGCTTGAGAAACTCATTCTAATTTTCAGTCTTTGGTTCAGGAAGCTTGGAAAACTAACATTTCATGCAATCCTATTTTCTCCTTTGTGAAGAAATTGGCTCATACCAAGCAAGTTCTCAAATTATGGAACAAAGATGTATTTGACTAGGTGCATTATAATCTTTCTTTCAGGAAACAAGCCTTGGAACTGGCCCAATCTGCTCTTCACCTTAACCCGAGGGATCCCATCTTAATTGCTTTGGAAGAGGAGTCCCGAAGAAGTTATCTTTCTGCTCTATCTCAAGAAGAACAGTTTCTAAGGCAGAAATCCCAACAACTCTGGTTGGATGATGGGGATTCCAACACAAAATATTTCTATAATTCTATAAAGTCTTGATCAGTCTCAAATACAATTTGCAAGCTTCACTGTTCTGATGATTCTTATTGTTCTGGTCCTGAAGAGCTGAAGAATCATATAGTGCAGTTCTATTCAGATGTGCTTAATAGATGTCCCTCGGGTGAAGCTTCCTTTCCTCTCCCCCAGGGTCAGGTCTCCAAAGAAGAGAATAAATTGCTATGCTCTGTTGTCTCTGAGGATGAACTCCGCACTGTTGTGTTTCTGATGAAGGCATTGAGTTCACGTGGTCCAGATGGCTTCCCGGGCCGCTTCTATCAGCTCTTTTGGCCACTTATTGAGGAGGACTTGTTGAAGGCGATCAACTTCTTCTTCCAAAGGAGATGTTCTCTCCGACTAGTCAGTCATTCCTTTATTGCACTTATACCGATATCTCTCCATGTTGACTCTTTGGACCTCTACCGCCCCATTTATCTGTGTAATACTTTCTACAAGATTATTACCAAAGTCATGGATCTCATATTGCAGCCTATTATGAAGCATCTTATCAGTCACCACCAATCTGCTTTTATTAAGGACCGCAGCACCCACCACAACACGCTTCTCGCCCATGAGCTTGTCAAGTATTTGAATCAAGGTAAGCCCCGTGCGTGTATTAAAGTGGATCTTAAAAAAGCCTTCGATAGTGTTCATTGGAATTTTCTAGAAAAGATTCTCCGGAGTTGTCAATTTAGTGATCATTGGATCTCCCTTCGCATGGCCTGTGTCTCTTCTCCTCAATACTCTGTACTCATCAATGGTGCTCCTGGTGGTATTTTTTCTCTTTCTGTGGTATTCGTCAAGGTGACCCTCTATCCCCTTTGTTGTTTACTCTTGTTATGTAATCATTCTCCTCGCATTTAAACTCCTTGGTATGGGGTGGTCTGATTGGTCAATTCATAAGGGGCAATCTGAATGTGATCCATCTCTATTTTGCTGACGATCTCTTGGTATTTACTGATACGAAGCCTGGTACTGCGTCGGCTCTGAAGGATATGTTTAACTCCTTTGCCACCTCTTCAGGCTTCTAAATTAACCCCACAAAGAGTCAGATATTTGCTTTTGGACTCTCTGCTGATGCATTCTCTCTGACCTTGGGGATGGTACAATTTTCTTTGCCAGTTCGCTACTTAGGCCTACCATTATTGAACTGCACATTGAAACACTCTCACTGTCTGCCTCTTATAGACAAAATTAAGAAAAGGATTCTTGCTTGGGAAGGTCACTCTCTATCGGGGGCTGGAAGAGTTGAATTGATTAATTCAGTACTTTCACATTTTCTAGACTTCCTCATTTAGTATACCCAGACGGACTCAGAAGGATATAGAGAAAAATTTTCTCACCTTCCTTCGGCAAGGACATTCTTCTTCTCATAAGTCTCATTTGGTGTCTTGGGACACCACCTGCCTTCCCAAATCTGAAGGGGGATTGGGCTGCAAGTCCATCAAGGATTGAAATTTAGGAGCTGCCGGAGTTAGATTTTGGGAGACTGTATGTCACAAGGAATCCCTTTGGGTGGCATCGGCAATTCGTCGTTTTTTAAAGAATCATAACATCTGGACAGTCATTCCTCTTGCGGGTTGTTCATGAATTGGATCGCTCCAAAGGTAAAGTATATCATTTTTGAAGGGCACTCCATTAATGTGTGGACTGATCCCTGGTTAAATGGTAGGGGTCTCAAGTATTGGCTGGGGAGAACTTCATATATTTGGGGACCTCCGCATGCGGCTAACCTGAGTATCCTCATTCGAGATGGTAATTGGCACAAACCACATCTATGGCCTTCAGCTTTGTATTCCATTTGGACTGAAATATGTCAATTGGAAGTTGGTTGAAAGGGTTCAGATGTTCTCATTTGGCCTTCTTGCAAATCAGGAACCTCTCTTTATCTTCAGCTTGGCAATCTCTTCGCTCATCAAGAGACTCTCCTATTTGGACTAGTTGGATTTGGCAGCCTTCTCAGACTCCCCTTCACTCTATGTGTGCTTGGCTTGCATTTCACAACAAGCTGCCCATTAAACAAAGACTTATGCAGCAAGGTTTGCTACGGGATAGCAAATGTGCGCTCTGTCTCCTTGAGGAAGAAGACGTCAACCATCTATTCCTGAAATGCTCTTTCTCCAATTTTATTTGGTGTTCCATCCTCAAAGACATTCAGATTAAAGGTGGTCCACCTAGATCCATGTTGGAACTTCCAGACTGGCTGTCCAAGAAACAGTTTGCTCCCATTATGAAGACTATCCTTCATGTTGCCTTGACTCATATCTTATGGAATATTTGGTTAGAGCGTAATGCAAGATCTTTTTGCCGGCCTAACACTCATAAACAGGGGATTCTCAAGAGAACTCTCTTCTCCATCAAAGATAGGATATGTTGTATGTCTCTTAAGGCTTCTTCTACTCCCACCTTACTGAGAGTTGTTAAGTTTCTCTCAATCCAGTTTGTAGAACAGCTGCCGCCCACCACAGATGTCCATTGGTCTCCACCGTTTGTGGGCTGGGTTAAGGTCAACACTTGACGGTTCTTTGGCGGATGATAGAGGGGGTTATGGAGCTCTCATTCGCAATGAAAGAGGGGAATTCTTGTTGGGAATTGCAGGCCGTAATGACCTTCCCTTGATCAATCTCCTAGAGCTTAAAGCAATAGAAGTTGGGCTCTGGATTGCAATCAAAGCTGGATTTCGCTCCATATAGGTTGAAACTGACTCTACAACTGCTCTAGCATAGGTCACGAACAGGGGAAATAGGCCGTGGAGTGCCATCCGTTGTCTTCGAAGCATTTCTCTTGGTCTTGAATCAATTGCTGCTGGGCGATTCACTCACATCCACCGCGAGGGAAACACCCCGGCAGATATTCTTGCTGCCTTTTAATCGGATAGAGGAGAAACTATCATCAATACCAATCGCATTTGGAGTGACCTTCACCGATAGGATGGGCACCATCTACCATAGAACTAAAAGCTAACACTTGGATTTTGAATGTAAGGTTTTTTTGGCTTCTTGGGGTCTTAAGTTGAGGATGGTTTGGTAGAGGGGATGCAGGGTAGCCTGGTCTGCCCTTTCCTCCTTCAACTAAATCAAACTACCGTTGGACTCCAAGTATGGGTTATATAGTGAGTTCCACTTTTTGTAAAGTTTCGATTTTTATAGTAATACAGAGTTGATTTACCAATATAAAAAAAACAAACAAACAAACGGCATTGGAGTGAAGTCCTTTACAAACTCCCAAATGTGGCTGACGTTTAGAAAATCGATCACTTTGGAATCTCTTCATGTTTTCCCAAGACTGGACAAAATCCCCAAAGAGATGATCACTGTCTCTGTTGTATAAGGCACATGCCGGTTCAATTCAATGGGCACCACTAGCATAGATTCTTTTATGTTAGTAATTTATTCTTGTGTATGGTAATAACATTGATTGAACCTTCATTAGTGTTTTCCCTTCAAGATCTCTTCTCTTGATGCGACCAGTTCTATTTTGGGATATCCTTCATAAACCATGCATGTATAATGTGATTTCACTTTTTTCTTCTCCTTCCCTGTCGGATTTGTACTCGAATTCAGAAGCAAAATCGTGCTAACAATAACTACATTTTCTCTTTAAAAAAAAAACTTGATTTCATTGTTGGGCATCTAAAAGATATCTTCACAATAAGATCCAATGTTCTCTTCTTAGAGCCTTGATGTTAGGAGTCCAAGTTCATACTTTGTTATGTTATATTACTTTACTATTTTTTAAACACCAAGGTTACAACGAAACAAGATAGCGGGTGAAACATTTTTTTCCTTTTTACCCCCTTAAAACTAATAAAATGACAACTTTTTTTTGTCACAGAGGTATTTGAAGGAGAGGGTTATTTATGAAATTATGGTTTGTACGACGATAGACTTCTCCTACATTTGTCAAAATGACATTCACTTTTTGGTTTTCTCTCTCTCTCTCTCTCTCTCTATATATATATATATATAGAGACGGTCCACGTCGTAAATCGCACCGACCGCATACCGCACGTAATCGCGACTATATATATATATATATATATATATATATATATATATATATAGGGAAGTGTTTGCGTGCGGCGGACGGCGGGTGCGGCAGCGACTATGGGCCGTCGATCACGGGTCCATCGCATCGGACGGTCGGGTGCGATTCACGTCGACCGTTGGATGCGATGGACCCGCGATCGAACGGCCCACGTCGCAGCCGCACCTTCCGTTCGCCGCACGCAATAATTTTCATATATATATATATATATATATATATATATATATATATATATATATATATATATATATATGTCGATGATAATATGCGGCGTGAGGGAACGTGCGGGAACGACGTCGTTCGCCCGATCGCGGGTCCATCGCATCGGACGGTCGATGTGATCGACCGTTGGATGCGATGGACCCGCGATGGACCCGTGATCGACGGCCCGTGGTCGTTCGCGCACGTTCCCGCATCGTGCACCGTATCATTCCTCTATATATATATATATATATATATATATATATATATATATATATATATAGGGATCCGATTACATGCGGTTTACGGTCGGTGCGGTGCGCGATCACGGGCTGTCGATCACGGGTCCATCGCATCGGACGGTCGGGTGCGATTCACGTCGACCGTTGGATGCGATGGACCCGCGATCGAACGACCCACGCCGTAAACCGCACCGACCGCACACCGCACGTAATCGCGACCATATATATATATATATATATATATATATATATATATATATATATATATATATATATCAGTTCCGATTAGGTGCGGTGTGCGGTCGCGTGCGGCGTCGATCACGGGTCCATCGCATCAGACGGTCGGGTGCGATTCACATCGACCGTTAGATGCGATAGACCCGCGATCGGACGACGCACGTCGGATCCGCACCGTGCGGTCCGCCGCACGCTATCACTCGAGTATATATATATATATATATATATATATATATATATATATATATATATATATATAGAGAACCGATTAGGTGCGGCGAACGACGGGTGCGACAGCGATCACGGGTCCATCGCATCGGACGGTCGGGTGCGATTCACATCGACCGTTGGATACGATGGACCCGCGATCGGACGGCCCACGTCGCGGCCGCACCTGCCGTTCGCCGCGCCTAATCGTGAGCGTGTATATATATAAACATGTAATCCAATGCACAATTTTCTTTTTCTGGAAGATCAACATACTTAATACATTCTTTTTTATGTGTGAGTATTCTTGTAATGTTGATATTAGCATATGCTAAGACATGGTTTTTTTCTCTTAAAAAAAAGACATTTTTTTTTTAGTACTTGGTACTTTACATATTTATCTTAGTTCGCAAATAAATTCTTTTATAATTTAAAATATTTTTTAATAATACAAATTCAATAAAATTTTATATCAACATCACATGTTTAATATATTCTACATGTATGAGATTATATGTGCCTTTGGGCACATATCCATAACTAGTGGCTATTTAGATGTTTAGTGAACCGATTGTAATAACATGACTGCATTTCTAGATTCATGTATTCATGTAGGTGAAAGGAGTCGGTCTCTATTTGTTATCAATATCTCAAAAGACGACTCATTTGAGGCTCATCTATTGTATCAAAAGTATGTCCATCGAACCAAAAATCTGCATTCACACCATTTTCAAGTGCGGTATGACGATATTTTATGGGCCGTTTGGATTGGGGCTGGCCGACGCGGTTCCTCGAATCATTCTTTTGGAGCGACCACCAATGCCACCAAATTACTCTATAAACGTGAAGGACTACGGACTGTTTCACCAACGTCAATAGATGTTTGGATGGGGTTTTCTGCATTTGCATGCATTCGGCCCTTAGTCAAGAGTGAGTCCGTTTTGCAATCTCGTTTGTAGTTTGAAAGTAAGCGATCCATCGACTACCTACTATGTTATCACAATGTATGAAAGTTTTTTTCCAAAAGAAATTATACTAGTATATTTAGTTCAGTGTATGATTTACTTTTTATTACAATATGCATTTTAAAAAATTATATGAGTGCATAATTTTTAAAAATTGGAAATCAATGTGACTTTAATGGATGAGTGTCTGCGAATGGGCCTGCATACAGAGTTAGACATATATCATTTTTTCCATAGGCCCCATTTTAAGGTTTTAAGGCCCGTCCCTTTATTCGAGGGTATTATACATTTTAATGAGACTCATGAGATATATTAGGGGCAGATCTATTAATTGGCTAGATTGGACATCATCATTGTCGGTGAATTGGGAGGTCAATACGAGGAGGGGGGCATACTTATTAGAAAGATTTAAATGGATATTTTGTAACACAATCCATATAAAAATGGCTTACTTTTACAGATTGGAGGGGGCAACTAGAGCTACCCAACCTCAAAACCCCAATTTTAGCCTAAATTAGCTTTCTCAAGCTCTTAACCATCCCTCTCTCGGATCTCCATATTACACGTATGCCGAAAGAAAAAATCACATCCCATCAGAGCTCGTCGTGTCGCCGCTGATCACCTCCGTGTTTTCGACGATCGTAGCTAAGGATGTCACCCGTGGTGGAGCCATCTAAGGCCCAGGGGGCACAGGACCCCCCTGAATTTTATTTATTTATTTTTAAACCCTTTTATTTTTTTGGTGATGGAATTTTAATTAGGACTATAGGTCATGGGCCCCAACTACATATGAAATTCCCTAAAGAGAAACAATCCAACACATTCATCTGGAACATCCACATGTATGGTGTACATTCACCCCTTCTTTTAATTAACCCTCTCATTCACATAAAACAAAAGTTGATTTTGATTCTACCTTTTTATTGACCCCCAAGCCTTCTTCAATATTTATATCCCACACACAGCCATAGAGGCATGGACCCCCCGCTCCTCAGCATCCCCACCCAGGCACCCACCTTGAAAAAAATAAATTTTTTAATCTTATTTTTTGGTATCTCAATTGTCCCTAACATCGATCCTCATCTCTAAAAAAAATCCTTAATTTTTACCTTTTGTTTCATTAACCGTCCCACAATTGAAAATCTGCAATCAATAATCATCTCCTCACATACATCAACACTTCGAAGGTATATAATTTTTCTCTTTTAACTTATTGTTATTGTTATTAATTTATTTAAAGTTTCAAATATTTGTATAAATATCTAAAATTATCAAATCATTCAATACTTTTAGAATATGAAATCTCATCGAGGTCAAATTTAAAGATATGTATTGCTTTTTAAATATAGGTTTTGACTTTTTTTTTTGTGAATCATTAATATGAAATTTGACAAATCCTTTTAAAATATGATAATTATCTTTTAAAATTATTCAGATATATGCTTTATGTAAATATTTTTATTTTATTTCATACATTTTTAAGTTATGCTATTGAGGGGGGGGGGGGGTTTGAATCTTGAGTGAAAGATTGTTTATATCCTTTTTTTCTTTCACGGCCTCACCTTTTTATTCTTATGTGGGTATTTATCATTTTTATTTCATCCATAAAATAATAATAATATGTCGTGTATACTGTGTGGATGAGTAAAATGGGGTCATGGGGCTATTTTTTTCTTTATTGAAAAATCTAAAAAAAATTGTTATTTCTTAAGATTTTTATTTATTTTTTTCATTTATTTATAAATTTTTAATGATATTTTTTTGTAAAAAGAAGAAAAAATAATGATATGCAGTTATTATTGATTTTTTAAAGGTGCTTTTTAAAATGTTTTACTAGATTTGTTTATAATGATTTTATTTTAATGAGTCATGATACTTATGCCCCAAAATATAAGCCTCACTTAGGGCTGGTAAGCGAGCCAAGCCGCTCGGGTTCGGCTCGGGCTCGGCTCGATTTGAGCTCATTCAAGCTCGTTCATTTAGATAAATGAGCGAGTTTGAACAAGTTTTAAAGCTCGGTTAGGCTCGGGACCTAGATCGAACTTCATTTTATGTTCAAATTCGACTCGTTTGTGTTATTAAAACTTAGTTTAAGTTTGACTAAACTCCTTTATAAAATCAGAATATTAAATTAATACAAAGTTATTCTCATTTAAGCTCATGAACTTGGCTCATTTAGGCTAAAATTTTATTTTCAATCCCTAAAATCCTAAAATGAAGAAGAATACTAGGCTCGTTGAGGCTCGTGAGCTCGACTCGGCTCGGCTCGGCTCGACTCGTTTATAAACGAGCCGAGCTTGAACATGTCAAAGCTCGGCTCGTTCGGCTCGTTTACCACCCCTAGCCTCACTCATAAGCCCCATAAGGTGTCATTATCTAACCGGTTGGCTTGTTGACTTTTTAAAAAGGGTAAAAGGATAAAATACAAATATGTCATTCATTAAAAATATTTTCCATTAACCCAAATCCCCCCTTTTTCTCTAATCAGTTACTCATTTTTCATATTTATACCAAAATTTATGTATTTCAAATTTGAATTTTGAAATCCTTACCTAGTAACTAAATTTTCAATTTCAATTACACCCAGATCTTACCTAAATTACACTAAAACTTAAATTTTTTAGTCAAAATCCTTCAAACGACTATTGTTACATTCACTAATGTAACAAAAATAACACAGATTTAAAAAATTAGTTTACTGTTACATTTATTTTTTTGTCATAAAATTTACATGTAGCTGACTGTTACATTTATGAATGTAACAAATATAAATCAACACATGCATGCGGTTGACTATTGTATTTACGAATGTAACAAAAATAACACATATTTAAGAAAATACTATTTCAGCCTTCCAAAACCTCAAAAATAGAATTTCAGATCTGCTCTCATGTGTTCTTGATAAACAAAATCAGTTTAAAAAATCAAACATCGATTAATATTGCTGCATGATTTTCATAATCAAATAATGATGAATAAATACAAGATTTTCAAAATTAAATGATACTCCACAATGATAAAGATTTATGTTGAGATAGTTATCAAGTAAATGGCATAATAGACAATGTTATATTGCCACATCATGAGGTCTGATTTGGTGCCTGTGAAGTTGGGACCTGGGAATCATTATTGTATTTTAATAGTTCTGCTACATAGATCCCACTTTATAAGCCCCAACCACAAGCCCCATTAGGTGTCAAAAGACTATTGGTTTTCTAATTGACTTTTACAAAAAAAAAAAAAAAAGCAAAATACAATACTACCTTTATTTAACTCACAAGGTTTCCATGTCAAAATCATGTTTACCAATTCTTACTCTCTAAACATATCCAAAAAATATTTTAATTTCTAAAACACATCCCAAAAATTTCTAACCATTTTTTTATACACATCTACCACTTAGAAAAATCATTCCGGCTAACCTACTCATCTCCCGCGAGCGGTGTCACCACAAATAGATCCCTCTCGCTACCCTCTATCATATGAGAGGTGGTTCGACTACCTTTCCAGTCTTTCTCTAAACTCGACCTTCACATCCACCTTTTAATGAATGTAATTGATTTTTGATAAAAATCATTAAGATCAAATGAAAAGTCAGTTACATTTGTAAATGTAACTTAGTTTTAAAATATATTGCACAAAAAATACAGTTACATTTATGAATGTAACTGACTTTTATTATATAAGTCATATAAACATCAGTTACATTTGTGAATGTAACCGACGTTTATTATAAATTCATATCAATAAATTAATTATACTGTATAAATGTAACCAAATTTTACAAGTAAAAGTTATAAATGTTCATATTAATTACGAATGGTAACTTACTTTTGAAAAAAATGCATCTAACTCCAAATAAGGTATGAAAGCGCAATTGACATTCAACCGTTACACAACCATGTGCCATAATAAAAAGTTTTGACATCAAATACTATATTCAAAAGGCCAGATCAGATACTTTCATATTTTAATTCAACAACCATATTCAAAAAGACATATCAGGACTTAAAATCAAATAAGCAAAATCACAACAAAAATCTTACCCTAATGATTTTTTTAAAATCAAATAAGCAAAAAATCACAACAAAAAATCTTATCCAAACAATTTTTTTTTTCTTTCGTGGCTTCTTTTCCTAAAGAGAGAGATGCTTCCGTGACTTCTCCAAAAATCAAAACCGTGATTGAAAAACATCTAAAAAAAACTTTGGATGTTCTTCTTTGATGTGTTCTTATAAACAATGATAATTGAAGAGTTGATTCAATTATCAATAAACAATTCAATTGTGATAAGTAAAAAAAAAATTAATTGCATGTAAATCTTAACCATCCTATAATTATAGTGAGAAGTTACCAAAAGTGACTTAAAATGCAAATTTGGTATTACAACACATGTCACCTAATGGGGTTTACATGGGGCATATAAGATGGGGTTTGTGAATCATTTTCCTTATTTTAATTAATGAAAAGAATAGTAACACTACCATCATCAAATCTAAAATTAATTTTTATAATTCTAATTTATAAAGAAAAATTCTCTCTGTGTAATATTCCGTGGAAGGTGAATTATTGTCTTATTGAAGAATCATATAGATCAAGATTCGGGTTATCTCTTGATCTTCACAGTGAAAATAAGATCTCTTTTTATAGCTAGATGAATCAATGTTTTACAAGTGCTGTGGAATCACAAAATCTGTATGGATTTCTCAATGGTTTTCACAACTCAAGAACCCTCCTTTTGTTTTTTCTTTTGTGTATGCTTTTTGTCTGTCGGTTATTTTTTATTATCAATTATGATCAATAAATAAGGAAGTGATCGAGAGATGCCAATGGGTGTGACTGTTCAAAAATAAATGGGCCGAGCGGGTAGGCCCATCATAGGTGCCCGATCCATTTATTCTAACACTGGGGCGGCGCCACTTTCAACAGTGGGGTCAGACCCCATAAAATTAAAAAAATAAAAAACAAAAAACCAGAATCTTGTTTATGATCATTATAGTTTTTTTTTTAAAAGAAATAATAATATATCCATTTTTTAAAGAATAAATTTAAAATAAATTGGCTCAGACTCCAGAGTATATCCATTAAAAACCTTGTACAGTATTAGAAAAAATAAAAATGTGAGACAAATACCATATTAAAAAAAATGAGCCTCTGGAACCCCTTATCGGCGGATTCGTTGATCACCCGATGCGCTGATGAGAACGGACGCGTCCACTATTGAACATTAACTGTGTTTTCAATATTTAATCTGGATTTTTAGAATTAAAATGAATTTGTAATCTCTAGAAAGTTGTTGGAGACAAAGAAACACCTCTATATACTTAATCTATTTGCTTTTTCTAAAATGAAAATCTCTCTGAATGATTGTTTGGTCTCTTGAAAAAGACTCTAATGTTGATAATGAAATTATCTACAATGATTTCAAAATATAAAATTTCGAGACAATATAAAAGATATATTGATATTTGATAACATTTTTTATTAATATAAGGTATTTTAAAAAAAAAATTAGATTTTTTATAACATAGTAACAGTTTTTTAAAAATGTAAAATTTATTCTTTTGAATGACCCCGTTTAAAAATTCCTGGAGCCGCCACTGCTAACACTGTTAGAGAAATGATCACGAGAATAAATTTCAACTAATAGAATGAGAATCATTAAAATCTCTCTCTCTCTCTCTCTCTCTCTCTCTCTCTCTGAGTATAGATTTTATTACTTTTTTTTATGCCTTTATGTGGTTCTCAACTAATTTCGAGTATAGACTTCATTCGTAAAATCTACTTAGTATTTTTTATAATAAAAAAGTTTCACTAACAATTTAGTTTAGCCCATCCAGAATAAATTGCTGGATCTACCCTTGGATATATACTATTTTAGTGGGACTAGAAACGAATTTGTGTCTCACATGCACTTTCTTGTACATTTATATAAATATAGAGTTACTTCATCAAGTTATGAATGCTAGAAAATAGTAGTTGTAATAAATAGACTCGATGTAAATTCTCTCAATTTTGTACCATACTGGAACATCATCCATTTCAATCCCATGTTCTGAACTCATTGCGAATGTGAATAAGATTGTCTTTTGATACATTGATCTCCACCCACATATACGGCCATTACTAATAATGCGGCGCGCATTGATGTATCCCCAATAATAGGACCACTTTATACATTTTGTACAGGAGGCTCCAACCTCCTTGTGCTAAATTTTAATTAATACATATGCCTATCAATTTTTCACCAAAAAAAAAAAATAATAATAATAGGACCACTTGTGGTACTGGGTGTTTGTTATGTCATCATGTGAGTTGTGATCCTTGATATAACAACACATTGAGATAGCATAACGCTAGGTACACTAATTTTTTAATATTAATTTTACTCTACATCTATTTTAAATTTTTTTAAAAATAATATTTCTCATTAGATGAGCTAAATATTTTAATAAAAAATGAATCACATGAATAGAGTTAAAGAAAATACGAAAATTTCTATCGATACATATACCTCGTTAATGTGAATATATGTTTCGATGATTCTCTGTCAATGCATGTGACATTGAAATTTGGGATTAAAAAAAACAGAGAAAAATCCATATAAACCCCTGTAATCTTTCTGATATCCATATAACCCCCCATAATCTCACTATATCCATATAACCCCCCTGTAAACATACCATAAATGCAAATAACCCCGTGCGATTAAAAATTCTTAAATAGAGTTGGAATATGCGGGGTATATTTCGTTATCTAAACCATGGTTAACAAATATTTGTTATTTTAACCCTCTAAAAATAGCCAATACTTAAAAAAGAAACCCTTAAAGGAGTGTAAAATTAGAAATATAAGGGTTTTTTGAAGTATTAGCTATTTTTAAAGGGTTAAAAGAACATATATATGTTAATCATGGTTTAGATAATGAAATGTGCCCCGGATTTTCCAACTCTGTTAAAGAATTTTTAACTGCATGGGGTTATTTATATTTATGGTGTGCTTACAGGGGGTTATATGGATATATTGAGATTACAGGGGGTTATATGGATATCAGAAAAATTACAAAGGGTTATATGGATTTTTCCCTATAAAAAAAACTGTGTAACACCACTCAAATATAAGCGTAAGCCAAAAAATTATGAAAAGAAAAAGTGTCTAAGCTCAAAATAATTAAAAGCGACAAGGCAGTGGATATTTTAAAATATAACATACAACCTCATTTATAACCTCGCTCATAGATTACACTTGTTTTGATTTATATGAAAATAGGGTTATACGTAAAATGGAAGTCTCAATCCCAGTTTACATGTGTTTTAATTTTTTTTTAAATTGTATACTTCATCTAATGAGGTATATATTTTTATAAAAAATAAAATATATGCTTCAATGAATTGCATAGATACATTTATAGAAAATATAAAAAAAATCTTTCGAAGCATATACCTTATTTATATAAACCCGCATATGCTTCATTAATTTTCTATCAACACATATATAGGATTGGAATTGGGGTTGAAAACAGATCTAGGTGTAACAACACTCCTAAAAATATTACACCTCAGCCCGTTTATATTCCAACAAATTGATACCTTATTTAACGAGAAAAATATGTAGTTATATCAAGATATATAATACAGATTGTATTGTGATAGATATATGCCACGAATTTAGTATTATAGGTTAAAAAAGGAAAATGTTACACTCTCAGTCTTAAATAGTCCAAAACGCACACATTACTTTTATTTTTTTAACATAGAAAATATTATCTAACGAAGTGTATGATTTAAATAAAAGTATATATCACTCTATTTCAACTCATTTTAAATAAATGTAAGAATTATTTTTAATGAGTATATATACACCAACCATATTTATATTTCACTAAATGACTAGTGACGTATATGAATTTACATTTGAAATTATAAAAAAGACACTAACATTGCTCTAAAAGAACACTATGATTTGAGGAAATAATTAAAGCCGACTGAACAGCTTCATATCCCCCACTGCTCCAATTCAATCAAGAAATAAAAAATAACTATTATAAACAAAAACATGCATCCCCTCACATCAAACATCTCCCGGAGAAAACAAAAAGGCTACAAATGTTTTTCTTTCTCATTAAAATAATCAAATAAAGAGATCTCTGATCCTAACAGGACGTTGATATACTTTGTAGTCATGACTACATCTAAGAGATACACCTACACGCTCCATCAGTGAAATATATATTACCGTAATGTAGTATATACTCCATATAAAATGTTCATACTCCATATAAAATGTTCCACACAGAAAAATATCATGCACCTGGAGGAGGGGTGGTTATTGGGGTAATCAGGACAGGAGGTTTGTTTTTTTCTTTGGGATCATTTTTGGTGTTTTGTTCCCACCGGGAGCCCCTTTTTAGAAGAGAAAAAAAAAAAGGATACGAATGCAACTGGACATGGTACTGGATGTATCATAAGGTGTATCACACACTTTTTAAAACCTCGTAATATAAAAATAAATTTATTTATTTATTGGAATGATACATATTTCAGGTAATCATTCATTCCCTCTAAAAAGTTGGGAATGAGTTGGGAATGAAACACTTTTGGGTAATCTAAAAAGTAGAAAAGGTAGCCAGGTTTGTGAGAGGCGACAAGAAATCATCAAACAGACGAGTGAAACAGAAACCCGAGAAGAGCCCATCACGAGCACTAGCTGAAACAGAGGTCAACCCAAGAAGCCCTTCGTCGGTGAACGTCGAGCGACAAAGCGGGCAAGTCCTCCGGTCATGACCCACCCACCTGTCGAGGCACTCTCTGTGGAACATGTGACCGCAGTTGGTCAGCCTCCGCTGCTCCTCCCCTCCTCCGAAGTCGCACAGGCACACCGCGCAGATCTCATCACAGCCGTCCATTCCGAGAATTGGCGGATGGTGGTCGTCGGTGAGGAGGTCGCCGAGTCCGATGGAGTGGAGGAGCCAGGAGAGCGGGTAGAATAGGTGGATGAGTAGCTCCGAATACCCGATTGGAAATCCCATATTTTTCTTTTCTAACAAGATGAGAGAGAGTGGGTGGAGGAGATGGAAACGTTGCGTTGTTAGATATATAAATAAAGTTAATAATAAATATTGTGATGTCTTTGACAAGAATTGGACTGGAGGTGGGGCACGGTGGGTGGGGGAGGCAAAGACTGTCTGTCAGTGGCGCGTGTTAACTACCGATGCATGCCAAATCTAAGGATCCGTTTGAAAACACAGATTGAAAAATAATTTTTAAAATAAAGTTGTTTTTTAAGATGATTTTAGATCTTGACTTTTTTATGATGTTTTTTTTTAATTCAGAAATCAATATTTGAAAGGAGTTTAATATTTGATAGAGAAAATTGCATTTCAATTCAAAAAATCGATTCCGATAAAAAATCGCAGTTTTTTAACACGGATTTTGAAAGAAAAATTAAAAGGAATCCATCTTTTGATTCCACCAGAATCCGTCCCGTTTGGAGTCGTCCTCAAATCGTGCAACCAAACGGACCCTAAGTAAAAGTGTCAACACGCGACACTTTCATAACGTAACTCTCGAGCTCCAAAGTGTATACAATTTTATTATGAATTCAATTAATCCAATTTAATAAATGTAAACGAAGAAAGATACGCGTATAACCCAATTGCAATCCATTTCATTTTTTTATAAAATTATACACTCACCTTTAAAATGCATGCTACTATATTAATTGAAATATATACTGAGCTATTATATGTATCAATACATTAATGTATTTTTTTCATGGTGAAAAATATAAAAAAAAACGGACTGCAGTATATATTATGATAGTATAGTATACACTATGTTATCATAGCATACGAGATGCAAAACAGTCTATAAAAACATGCTGCGTATATCAACACTCCACAATTAATGAGTTATCTCACTGAACTGTTCATGAGACTATCCTCAAAGACAACATGTAACAGCGGTGATGATTGAACAACTCTAATCTGATTCCCCCATATTTTTTGCAGAGACGATCGGATCCAAGAAGAGAGTGGAGGGAGTTGCTCCTTTGTTGGCATGCAATGCCCGAGCTCTTGCAAGTAGGGCAGAGAAAGCTACAAAAATTCAATGAAATTTTCTCTCAACTACCTCTTTCAATCTCTTTTTGGATATCTTTACATGAATATTTGTCCTACAAAATCATCAAAGTATGTGGATATTTTTATAGATAAACACTCGCATGAATTCTAACTTTTTTTTTAGTAGAATGTGGCATATCTATTTCAAAAAATGATCAAAACAAATAATGTCTAAAATTTGGGTTACAAGAGAGGAAATAAAAGAAGAGGATGCGAAGTGGATGACCCTCAACAACACCCCTTAACAAAATATAAGGTCTATAATGTGTTACAACTAATATTAAATCAACTTTAACCTCTTGACAAAATATTACTATAACCAAGACTACGAAGCCTTACTTCGATGGATGGATAATTCTTGCCCGGCCGATACTCGATTGATTATTTAATTTGTTGCTCTTGCTTACTCATTTCAAACTTAATTTGTGTATTCCATTGCTTATTAACTCGTCACTCTATACCGATTCGTACCTCTAGTTGGTATTTGTGCTTTCCATCTCGGCACCTTCTCATTCATCTTCTTGTTCTCATAAAGGTTTTCAGTGAAAAAGTAAGTATTTAGAGCCTCATTAATTCAAAGGACAAAATTTTACAACTAATTTTGTTTCTAGTTATTGTTAGAATTAGGAATTGAAGAGAATGAATCAAAATATCATTAGGCTTTACACCAAATATATATATAATGCAAAATGGAATGAAAAAAGGACTAATCTATCCTTAATGGCAAGAAATACTAAAATATCCCTAATACATATGAATATATTTATCACCCCTCCTCCCCCTCAATCTCATGGTGGATCATACATTAAGAGTTTGCTCAAAAGAAAGGCATGACGCTGGAGCGTATGAGACTTCGTGAAAAAGTTAGACGACGAAGATGCTGCTTGACTGGCTGAATATGAGAAGAGTCATCACCGGTGATAATCATGTCGTCGACATAAAGCAGCAGAATGGTACTGTGGCGACCAGAAGTATGAACAAACATAGTTGGATCTGAAGTACTTGGAATAAACCCAACAGAAGTGAATGGCTTCAGTAAATCGAGCAAACTAAGCGCAGGGAGCTTGTTTAAAACCATAGAGAGCCCATTGAAAATAACATACATAACCAGATAGATGAGAAAGGCTTGGAGGGAGAACCATATAAACCTCATCTGATAAATCTCAATGAAGAAATTCATTCTTAACATCGAACTGGTAAATAGGCTACTGACGGACAAAAACAACAGAAATCAAGGTGCGAACAGTGGTCATCTTGACCACAGGAGCGAAAGTCTCATCATAATCAATGACATGCTGCTGAGTGAAAATCGCGAGCGACCAAACGAGCTTTGTGATGCTCAATCGAACAATCAGAGTGAGTCTTGATATTGTAACCCACTTATAGCCAATGGGCATATAACCCACAAGAAGGGGAGACAAGATCCCAAGTATGAGTGCATTGTAATGCACTAAATTCCTCTGCCATAGCATTCTCTCTATTTTCAGAGCTTTCTTGCAGCAAAGTATCAAGAAATTGACATTAAGGGCCCGTTTGGGGTGTGACATAAGGTTATTCGCCCATGATAGCTATACTGGCATAGATAACAATCCATGTTGAATAGGTAAATTTTTGTTTGGTTGTCTTTTCTATTATTCTCATTGGGAAACGTAAAATTGATCTTTTTGTTGTTTGGTTCACATTAAATAAAGTAAGGATAAGTGGTAAATAAGAGATGGATAAAAGTTTATGACTTTTTAAATGACAATTATACCCCTGCATAAATTATTTGTGTTTGGGAATAAGTATGAGAGATGTGTGTGTGATATGATAGATGTGATAGTTTTTGGAATGTGTGCAGAGAGTGTTAGGTAAGATAAATTTTTTAAAATGACAGATAAGGGTATTTTTATCCATTGGTATAGATAAGCCCTGATAAGCAATTCTAGCCTTTTATGAGAATAGTTATCAGGCCTTATCCTAGCTTATCCAGACATAACTATTAAGGTTTATTCTTGTCAAACAAACAGCTGTTTGGGGACTATTCTACTGTATTCTCTCCTATCCACCATTTATGCTTCACCCCAAATGGGGGTTAAGTGTCTATGTATCCAAATATAACTTCATCATTATCATCCGACAGATACACTGTAGACCATATATATCCAAGTGATAATTCCAACAAAAGTGTGATTCAGGGATTCAAATATCAACAATGACAAGATCAATAGCCTTTATAGCAAAATAAACATCAATCTTGCCCCAAATAAAAACAAGTTCTCTTGTACACGCACCCAAGCATCAACATACAGAGTATAATAACATCAGCTCATCAAAACGGGTTCTTCCATTGAGCCAACAAACAGGTTCTCCTCACCAAACGAAAAAAAAAACAAACATTCCATTCATTCATCAAACGAAATTTACAGAGGCTTGGTATGTCAACCCAACGTTCCAGTTAGAAGGGGCGACGTTCCACGCGACGATGGTCTGTTTGGTGGTGTAGGAGGTGACCTTGAACGACAGAGCCTGTCCACCCAGCGTCGCGAACGCCTGGTACGATGCGCCCCAGTTGTGGCTCATGCTCATCCACCCTGTCTTGCTCCCCTTCACCCAGATCCCTCCGATGTCCCCGCCGCCCCCGACGTTCATCACGTACACCAACAACCAGTACCCGTTCCCCTGGAACGTGAACCGCAGTCCCCCCTTCTTCACGCACGGCACCCTGCATGTCCAACAATAAGGTTCGTTAACGCTAGGTCTTAATATCTTTTATCCCTCTCTCTCTCTCTCTCTCTCTCTCCCACCCGCTATAATCTTATTCAGGATATCATCTATTTTTATTTATGATTAGAACAGATATATCCAAAATTTCCTCAAAAAAATAATGCTGGGTCTTAATGTCATGCATTCGGTTTCTCGATATCAATTAAGAATGCAGAAAAAATATTGTTTGACTTACATCCACATGCAATCATTTGATTGGCGAACTGGTTTGAAAGTTAATGCCAGATATAAAAAGAAAAAAAAAGATTTATATTAGAGCACTATTATAGTTTGTCTTTTTTATAGTCCATAATGCAGTTTTATGTACCTCATTGGATATATATTTTACCTTTTTTTTTTAATAAATGATATCATTCAATACATTGACAAGTTCACATTTTATAAAAGTATATAACCTATTGACGGATTGCATTAAGGAACTATAAAAAAGACTAAGTGTAACATTTTTCTTTTCAGTTATAGTTTTCATTGTGTGCAACATAAGTCTTTTCTCATGTTATCTTTTTTTTTTTTCTCATGTTATCTTGTGTGATCATGTGTTTATTTTTTAATTTTTGGACAACTGGAAGGAATCAAAGTGTCATTGTATAGATTGAAGATGATGTGCGTCACCTGCGATACATGACAGGGACGATGCCAGCCTTCCATGCCGCGATCTTCATGAAGACAGGCTTGGACATGTCAAAGTGAGTGCGCGGGGGGTTGCACCACCCACCGTTGTTGGAGTCCTGGGCCCAGTTGGGGGGACAGAGGTTGGTGGCCGTGACCGTAGCGATCGGTGAGCCTCTGTAGCAGTGTGGGGAACTGACGCATCGGATTTGGTAGCACGTCCCGCACGCATACCCGTTCCTAAATAGCGTCGAGCTCAGGGCAGCTGTGTCCGTTCCGTAGCCGCTGTTAAACAGGTTCCCGTATCCGCAAGCCCCACCTACCAAAAATATTGAATCTCATCAGGTCTGATCATCTAACATGCATGACATGTGACAAATAGAAAAACTAACAGTGGCTGATGGAGTGCAGCCCTGGCATGTGACATATTATCATACCCATTGTTTCGGAGGCGGTCTCATCGCCATAGAAGGTGGCATGGGCGAGGGACCATCGTCCTGGCATGAACCTCGCCTTTCGAACCCCCAAGGTATACGATTCGGCCACGATCACTGTGCACGCGACGAGGATGAGGCCGAGGGTCCATGATACCTTTGAAAAAGCCATGGCACTTTGTCTGTACCTCTCTTTTAAGCAGGTGCAATAAGGTTGATCTGCTCATGTGGTTTATATACTTGAAGCTCCTGTGTTCCTTGATAGAGAATCATAGGATGCATTAATTATGGTGAGGAGGGAAATACCATGAATGTCCCTTGATATTCCTACAATGCTTTTAAAGGATTTAGGGGTGTATATGGAATTTTATGAGATTAGGATTTGTAATTGAAGAAGTTGGAGGAATGAATGCAGGGATGATCTGAGGACGTGCTTGCAGGTTTTGGTACCTTTGTTTCAGGTGAAGCATGATTGGTTTAATTTGAGGGGAAGGAAAGACAAAGGTGTGGAAACCACTAAGCAAATTATTTTATCAATAATTTTATGGTTCTGGATATGCTGCTGCTGCGTTTCATTTTATTCAATTGAAGCATGACATAATTTTTAATAGCTGAATAATAGTTCTCATGAAACCTGTCAGTTGCCAATTGCCAATTAACAATTCACATCATAGGCCAAGAAAATATATTTCCAGTTATTTCTGCATTAGCCAAACCAATAATTTTGGATAGTTTTTCGAAAGCTCTTTGTCAAAATTATATTTAATTTAAACTTGTTTTAGACACATCAAATGTTCAAGTTTTTTTTAAGAAAGCCAAAACTCTTTTATTCAAATATAAAAAATAATTTTTCAGTAACCTAAATAAAGAAAATATTTTTCTATGAAAGTTGTTTTAAATTTAAATACTCTTTTAAATGTTCCATGCACTTTTTAGATAGCGTTTGGTAACACGATTGTAAAACTGATTTTCTGCAATCGCTGCGTTTAAAATTGATTATGCAGAAAGCTGTCTCCCCCAGTTTTTTTAAATCGCAGTTTTTTAACACTATTTATTTAAAATCTATTTGCAGGAAGTTGCGATTGCAAAACTGTTTGGTTGCACGATTGCAGAACCAATTTCCTGCCATTACAAAAGCTGCGCAATCGTGCAACCAAACGTTATACAAGTCAATTATATTTCCATTTTTTAACAAAATGTATGTTTCATTAAATGAAACATGTTATCTTTGATTTTCATGAAAGTATATCCAATTTATCATAGAAAATATGTATATTATTTTAAAAAATTCAAAACAAGTGGGCTGCAAACAAAATGAGCATAAATTGACACGTAGCATTATTATAAATAAAATTGATGCTTTTATTTTGCATCTAAGGCGGCCCGAGATGGTTGGAGGTGGGGTGTGTAAAGTGGGGATGAGATGTGAAAGGGCGGTGTGCAACTCCAAAGTGAGGGTAAGGGTATGGAAAATGGGTATGTAAAGTGCGGTCAGTGTGTAAAAGAGGATGTGCAGAATCACCTATTTTTAATATATAGCTAAAATGTAAATTGAGTGGGGTGTGCCAGTGGGTGCAAATGAAAGCGTGCACGCACAAAAAAATATATATATAAATAAATACCATGTAATAGTAACATGGGTGACTTTACTTGGACCATTGAAATCATTTTGCATACCCTTCTAATGAAATAATTGATAACATGAGAGAATACGCAAAATAAAATGAGAGGTGTAAATAAAAGGAAAATGATACATCGAGTCTTACGTGTAGCCTTGTCTGTAGCACTTAACCATTTTTATTTTTTCCTAAATTATATACTCGCTTAATAAAGTACATACTAATATGCTATTATAAAAATGATAAAAATATACCTTGATAAATCAATATTTTTTTTACTATTTTTTAATTCATATATTACATTAATGGAGTATATACCGCATTAAAACAATATATACTTCTATTAATGGAGTGTATATGCAATTAGATTAACTCTGAATTATAGACGGACTGTAAAACAAACTAAGAGTATTTAAAAACCCCATAAATAAAAGGACAACATTACACTCAGTCTCATTATCAGCCCCAAACACAATCCTCATATTTTTTTACTGTTCTAAAAATTATATACATTGTGTAATACGAAATGATGATATATTACATATGCATTGAATGGTATCATGTATATAATATGTGAAAAAATTTCATATGTCTTGTTATAGTGAGTGAAATGGACTAAATAGTATATATGAGATTATATTTGAGACTATAAAAAAAAAATTTAATATAACAAAGATCTAAATAAATGTATCCCAATAATGGTCCCCCTAAGAACCGTGACGATTTAAAGACACCTGACCCGCGGGTCTCAAAACCAAGGCTTATCACATGGTGCCTCTATTTGCACCTACTTTTTTCCTTACACACCCAAATCTATGCACACCCAATGATACTCTTTAAACACCTCCAAAAAAATGGATCATTGCAAGATCCATTTACGTTAGGTTGTGCAAGAGGAGGAGGAGGAAGGTGACAAAAGGAGAGGAGGACAAGGAAGAGGAGGGATTGGGGTGGGGCGGCTGAAGGAGGGTGGGGCAGGGGTGGAGAGGAGAATCAAGGGAAGGGAGAAAGAGAGTAAGTGAGAGAGAGAGAGAGAGAGTGGAGGAGGAGGAGGGCTCCGCCGCCGTCTATGGTTGTGGAGTCATTCACCCATCCTGTTAGGCCTGTGTCATTTGGAGCCCTATTTTATTCGATCAGAGTCGCTAAAATTTTAGTTTTTAGCTACATGCGAGGAGTTGTAGTGCTCTGATTGAAAATCTGACTGCATAATTATTCTCCTAGTATTTGGCATTGGCCTACCTGTAAATTCGGGTCGCATTCAGACGTCTTAGTAGAAGTTATGCATTTCAATTGGTATTTAGATTTAATTTTGTTAATATCCAAGATGAAGAGGTTTAAATATTCTTTTATCATGAAATGTTCAATTTTGAGTTAGCTTTCATACAAAAGTGAAATTAGATCAACTAGATTCATGTAGTAAAAGTTATGGATATTTTTCTAAGTATATCCCGGGAAAAAGAAAATCCTGGCAGCAGCCCTGTTTGATATGTAGCTTACATTTTGAAATAGCTGGAGGGGTTATTTGATCTGATTATAAACATGTAAGTTGTAGATAATCTTCTTGGCTTTCCAATGAATTTTGAATTGTGCAATTCAGGAGTTATATTGTGAAAGTTATGACTGTTCTAGTGAATCTTGTCCAGAATTTCTGGTCGGAGACGATTTGGTCCCACAATTTTGGTTATTAAATGCCCCACTCTCGGTTCTCTTTTGTTACAGCTAGGCCTGTCAACGGGTCGGGTCTAGACCCGGACCCGACCCGATCCAGACCCGATTACATGTGTAATATATCCAACCCGATTTGGACCCAACCCGGCGGACCCGAACAAACAAACGAGTCGGGTCCGGGTCCACCCCGCCCCGACCCGTTGGACCCGAGACCCGATTGTTTTATTAATATATGCTCATATATTATAAGACTATTAGTATTAGTTGATACATAATTTTATTTCTTACTTAACTTATGTTTGTATCTATAAGTTCATAAATCATAATCATAATCATAACATTTCCTTCGTTGTGTTGATGTTGCAACTTGCAAAAACTTGATTGTCTAATATGTAATAAACTTAGTAATGTATTGTCGTCGATTTATTTTGGACAATTAACTTATTAGCTTTTGAATTTGTATAATTAATTAGTTTGTTGCATGATTTATGTTTATTATTTTATTTAATATGTTAGTGTTTATTGTTTTGAATGTTTGTATAATTAGTTATCTTTATTGTTTAGGTTAATATATTTCTTATGTTAGTGGTTATTGTTTTGGATATTGTTTAATAATTCATTTACTTCTTTTGAATTGTATAAGATTATGTTCAAACATAGTCTCATTAATAATAATATTTTATTACAAAAATTTTCAAATAGAATGATTAAGTAAACAAATACACAAGCTCCTCTTTTTTTTTCTTTTTTTTTTGCCAACCATCTGGGTCGGGTCGGACCCGGACCCGACCCGACGGGTCCGGGTCCGGGTCCGGGTCCGGGTCCACATTTCCTCGGATCCGTCGGGTCTTGCTACGGGTCGGGTCCGGGTCCACCCCGACCCGATCCGGACCCGACCCATTGACAGGGCTAGTTACAACCCTTTTGAGAGTGTTTGGAAGAGTTTTAGAAGGAGATGGAGATGGAGCAAGGAGAGGAAGGGTTAGAAGAGAATGATCTAGGTGAGTTGTGTGTGTTGTGTTAATGTTTCTCCTCCTTCTCCTCCTCCCCTAGCTGATCCCCTGTTCCTAGCGTGCCCAACGTGTCCAGCGTGTCCAGCAGCATGCCCAACACGCCCTGTCCTACCTATGCATCCCGGGTGCTGTCTACCCTGCATGCGCGCTGTCCTGCCTGCCCCGCATGCATATCATTTCGTGAACATGCTTGTCCCGGGTGTGTGCTGCCTTGCTTGCTCCTGCACCCATGCAACCTTGCGCGCCCTGTTGCCCTTCTTGTTAACTCGACGCGCAACAACCCAGGGTATCGGTGAGTGGTTCGATTCAACCCTTCAGGATGTCCTCGATGCACGTTGTCGTGCATCACGCATTCATGGGGCTTCTTTGCACCCTTAATATGCTATATATTTGCATGCTATGGTTTGTATAGCTCGTATATTGCGTAGAACCCCCTATTCTACCATATACTAGCATATGTATTGTATTCATGTATGAATATAATTGTGTTTTCATGCGCCCTTCTTGTTGGACAGGTAGTTTCTATTGATAATACTACCCTTTTATGAATAATATCTGGGATGTTTAAGCATGGGTTAATAACCAAGTACATACTTAATATTCTCTGATCATAAGACTAGAGGACGTAGTATAGTTGTTACACCCATCTTGTTGGGGCAAAGCTATGACCAGCTTCCGGAGAGGATGAGACTTTCCCTCTCTCTTGCCCTCCCTCTTTGCATAAACTGAGTAAATAGATGTGATTCCTACTTGACTCAGGTCCGCTAGAGATTATCAGCATGCACCGGTTGGTGCGCGAGATTGTGCTTAACCCTTCCCTCTTAAGTTGGTGATATCCAATGCATGTTAGGGTGTACCTTGTATGTTTATATGATTAAAGGCTTTGTATGCATATTATTTAGGCCATACATGTTATGTATGTTGTACATATATTGTTTATGCTTTTTATCCATGTTAGGGACTATCTCTATAATTATTTGTTATGTTATCGTGCATGTAGTCCATGTACATAACTATGATCTAATCATCTTGTATATATATGCGCTTGTTGAAACGGATTAGGCCTATCTGAAATAGGCATGGATATGACCCGTTGCCGAGTTGTACCTTATTAGTTAGCGTTGTAATCTCTCCCTTGCATCCGAGCGATGCATTCGATTGGAATTCAGGATAATTCATTGTCATATCGGTTTTGTTAAGCCGGTGATTATGGCATTAAACTAAGCCTACCCATGTTAGACAAGTATATGAACCATCTATTGGGTGTCTTAGGGCTTATCTCTGTGCGAGAGCAGAGGTGACTCCCTCCGTCTGAGCAACGCATTTCTATGGGAGTTCAGGTGTATTTCGATAGCATCGGTATGGGATTACCGAGGTTAGTTAATTTTCCATAGGGTTCGCATTGCAAATGCAAAGTCTTCTCCCAATATCGTCGTGCACCGAAGCCCCACTGTCGAAGCTATCCTGTGTAGTGCACCACTTGTAAGTGCTATTGATGCGTACTGTGGTACCCATCTGGCTTATGTACCGATCATGGAAGTCCAATAGGTATAGACTACGCGGAAGAGGGCTATCAGATGATATTGCAGCGTGGAATCGTTCTCTCCTTCAACGAGTCCGTGTTGAAGCTACTCGGCGTTGAAGCTGTCCTAACAGAGGGCTCCCACTTTAAGTACTACCGATGCGTTCAACAGATGTACTAATCATGGGAGTGTAACAGGTAGAGGCTACTCGGGAGAGGGCTACCGATGACGAAGGGTGTAGAGCAAAATGTTGTCTTCCAACAGTCCCGTGTCACCCTTAGGGGTGAGAATGAAGGATGAGTTGATGTCACGTCGTCACGTGACTCTAATACCCATCGAGTATACTCTGGGTATGTTGCTCCTAACACTTGAGGTATTGTAGTATATATCTAGCTCGTAGCGGATGGACTCGTCATATCTTGTTATCCAGTAACACCAAGTGTTATGGTTAACAATTGTTTCTCCTCGAGTGTCCCAAGAGCTCCCTCCGGGAGTGAAGGCGAGGGCAAGGGCGAGGGCGCCGATGCATGACCTTGTTATCCTTTGGGTTTCTACCCATGTTTTTACTTGAAAGGAAATTGCCATAGTATTGAATTGTTGTTATAGTATTTGGTTTCCAACCACTCACTGAACTTGTAGCTCACCTAACGCATATTGTTTCTTTTATAGGGTGGTTTTGGGCGTGGAGTTGGAGCTTCCTTGTGACGTGGTCTTGCATGCATGAAGCGTTCCGTCTGGCGGGTGGCGAGTGCGAGACTGTCAGCAGTCCTAGAGTCATGTATTGTAAATCGTACATGTTGCACATAATGTATTTTATTTAGACTCGACTTGGATCTCATAGACAGTGATTGTGTATTCGAGTCTGTAATAATATTTTGAGTGACAGACATTGTTGGTATTTTTATGCTTTCATTTTTCAGTTGAGGTATCAGTTATTGTTGCTTGCCAGCTTGTGTGTTATTTATTAGAGTTATTGTTGTCCTCTTGTACTTGATAGCTGACACTTTACATATTTGCCACGTCTCGGGGACGGCCTCCCTGGGGCGTGACACTTCCTCCTCTCTTTCTCTCTCTCGCTTTCTTGCTCTCTCCCCATGCCCCCGCCCTTGCCCACATCCGCCCCACCCCTCCCCCTCCCCCTCTCCCTCCTCTCCATTTCCTTTGTACACCCGAAAATCCATTTATGTTGAGTGCGTATAAGAATAAAAGGTGCCTCTAATTGCACCCTTTATAATTGCACCCTTTATTTTTGGTGCACACCCTCACAAATGAATATAGCTTGAAAGGATCCATTAATAATCGGGTATGATCACACCCTCTTATTTAAACAATTCGACACATACTATCGAGTTTGGCATACTCTTTCAACATACTAAGTGTCAAGCAAAAGTATCTTATCCGACTATTCTGGTGTCGAAGTAAACAGTTAGTGAAACCAGAGGTTCTGAACCCACGTCGACACAAGCGATGTCGAGTGGAATAGAATACCTCGACACAAGGTTGGTCGACGCATCAACCAGCACCTTCAAACATTTTTTTCTGGGCGTCTCAATATAATAACTGTCAACAAAGTGAAATTATCTCGACAGTTTCAGTGTCATCACGATTGTCTAAATATTTATTGAATTTTCTAGGACACTGTCAACAACATAAGTGTAAACGGATATGATATATCGCGACACTGGTAGTGTCATCACTAGTAGTAGGAGCCCATTCTTCAATTTTGTGGATAATTTTATAACTTCAAACAAAATCAATCATTCTTATATAAATTAATCCTAGATCTGAATACTAAACATGAGTTAAACCCTACACAACAATGAAAATCTAAAATCAAGCAAAAAAAGAATCTTTAACACATAACTCACAATATTACACAAGTTCAAATGAAAATAGAATATGTAACCATATCAATGAATATATGAGATTAATCCATGAAAAAGAGCACGGGACCGAGAGGGAGAGCACATGACGATATGGTGAAGAGAGGTCACAAAAGGGATGATTGATTGAGAGGAGGTGTCGATGGACGGAGAGCATGGAATGATACAATGGTCGGCAGTTAGGGAGACCACCGAACGGGCTCGACTGACGATGGCGATTGAGAGTGCCAGACGGACGAATGTTGACGGCGAGAGGGGAGCGAGTAGTTTTAGCTAGGGTTTGATGTTTTGAAATGGTTTTCAATTGGGTGGGTGTGTACTATAAACCTAACACCTCCTTTAAATATAAGGGGTGCTTCTACCAATTTCAAAAAAAAAAAATATAAGGGTTGCTTAAAAGAATATAATAAATTTTTGGTAGATGTGCAAAAATAAAGGTGTGCACTTGAATAGGAAGGGTACAGTTAGAGACACAAGGGGTGCAAATAGAGGCACCCCTTCTCATATTCGGATCCGGTTGGCGGGTCGAGAAAACCCGTGCCCTCTCTGACCCCTAGGTCGAATTATTGCGGGAACCCAACCCAACCAGTTTACCTAAATATTGCGGGAATCGACTCAACCCTCCCTAAAAAAAACAAAAAAAAAAAAAAAAAAAAAAAACCGGTCTCACAAAGTCGGAGAAGAAACCCAAAAGAACAACCCGTCTCAGATCAGGAAAAATCGTCGGCTTCCATGGCCGACTCACCACCGTCTCCGTCAACGGCGTCCAAACCCCCTCTTCCCTTTGACATCACCACCCCGACCCGCCATTCAAACCCGGGCCGGCCCATCTACAGCGATCGATTCATCCCAAGCAGATCCGGCTCCAACTTCGCCCTCTTCGACCTCTCCACCCCCTCCCCGTCCTCCTCCTCTTCGTCCCCCTCCACGGCCACCCGCGAGGATGGCTCGTCCGGCACCTACTCCGCCCTCCTTCGCACGGTACTCTTCGGCCCGGACTGCGGCGTGGTCTCCCCCTCCACGCCCGAAAAGCCCTTCTCGGGCTCCGACGGGCGGTGGTCCCCTCTGACCCCTCCGAGCAGGAACATCTTCCGGTTCAAGACGGAGAGCCGGAGGCCGCATCTCTCGATCTCGCCGGTTGGTCTCGATGGGGCGTTGCCCGGGGTTGTTTCGACCCCTCCCAAGGCCCCCAGGAAGGTCCCCCGCTCACCTTATAAGGTTGGGTTTTTTTTTTTGTGTGTGTGTTGTGGGGGTTGTTTTGTTTTGGAGGGGGATTTATAAAGGAAGCTGCTTTTGATTAGGTATTGGATGCCCCGGCGCTGCAAGATGATTTTTATCTGAATCTGGTGGATTGGTCTCCGAACAATGTGTTGGCTGTGGGTTTGGGGAATTGTGTGTATCTCTGGAATGCTTGCAGCAGCAAGGTTTGATTGATTTTGAGAGTTGGTTGGTTCTTTTATGTTATTGGTTTTCTTGATTGGGTGGTGGAGTTATGGATTTTATGTTTTTGATGTTGTTCTAGGTGACCAAGTTGTGTGATTTGGGGGTGGATGATACTGTGTGTTCTGTGGGTTGGGCCCAGCGTGGAACTTACTTGGCTGTTGGAACCAACCTTGGGAAAGTTGAGGTGAGTGATGCTTATGAGGTTCATTGTTTATGCAAATGTTGACTGGCTTTTTTTCTTATGATGATTTGCATTTGCAAGTTAGGATGAGATGCTTGGATTATTGATTTTATCTTAGGTAGTGTAAATTGTATGCATTATTGTATGACCCAGCTATAAGAATAGTCATTTATGTGAGACATGTTCTTATCTTTAGACAGTCAGGCGAATTCTGGCTAAAGAACAGTTCTTGGATGGGCTTATACATTGTTATCAGATATGAAGTTAGTCAGGTGCAATCTTATTAAAAGAATAGGATTCATTGTAGTTGGGCTACTCTCAACATTCGCCATTGTTGAAAAAAATAAAAACGAAGGCAAATACAAATTTAGGACACAACTTCAAGAAATAATTATGTTACTATGACTCTGACTAGCCTTTCTTACCGGAGTGTTTCTTACCATAGAAATAACTTACCTTTCTGGATTTTGTAAAAGAGGTCAACTTCTTGGATCCTCCTTCACCTTTCCATCACAGTGGGGAGAATAATCCGATCAAATGGTCAATCACCTTGTGGCATAGGTTAATTCCATAACATTTGCATACACCTCTACATGATATTTTCCATAAACCCTAATCCTCCTGATTTAATTTTAGATTTTGTTGAACCATTAAGTCTTGTTCTCTCTTATAAATTGGAGAATGCGAAGCAATCTTATGTGAAGTGGATTACATTGTGAGTCAGGGACTAGAGAGTAGATAGGAGGGGGGTATAGAGACGGGATAGAAGTGGTTCATAGACGTGACTTACAGTTTTAATTTTCTGCCATGGGCAGACTTCTTGCTTGACAAAACATGTTTCAGTCCATATGAACGAATAATTTTCTCCATTTATAGGCCTTGACGCTGTTCTGGCATAAAAGTCTTTAATTATAACATATCACTTTTTTTCACTTGGTTGGTCCACCAATAACTGTTTGACAAATGAACTAGTCTACTTTCATTGATGTCTTTGTTTGACATTGCTTTGACTTGAAAATCTTTTTGCTTTCTGATAAATTTTACATAAGATTAGGGCTCTAAAAGTATTGAAGTTCCATTGCTGCAGATTTGGGATGCATCACGCTGTCGGAAGATTAGGACAACAGAGGGCCACCGCCTGCGAGTCGGCGCTCTTGCATGGAGCTCATCGCTATTATCATCTGGCAGTCGGGACAAGACCATACTTCAACGCGATATTCGTGCACAAGAAGATTTTGTCAGCAAACTTACCGGACACAAGTCAGAGGTGATCCATTGGATATTGTGGAGAATCCTACTTTTTAGTTCTTGCATAGTCTGTTTGACTTACTTCTACATTAACTAGACTTGGTTTTGCATACATCCTTTCTTGTTTTTTCCGTTACTTCTAGCTGTCAGCATATTTATGCTTGGTATTGTATGCATCGTTCATTTTTATTTCAAGTTATCATAATCTCTTTTTTTTAGTAAACTGGTAGGAATCTACCACCAAATTTGATTAGTTTATAATTTGGAGTACAAATTCATAAAAAAAAACACCTTCCACTGCCCTCAGATGGGGCACTAGAAGGGGAAAAGAAAAGGAAAAAGTATAAGAAAGCCGTAGAAGAAGATCTACTGGACAAAGCCTATGGTGAAACCAGACTCAATTTCTAGATTACCTCTCACAAAACTCACTGACTTTGCACCAGTGCAATGCAAAATTCAGAACATGATGACTTATGAAGTTATCATAATGTCTTATTCATCTATTGTTTATTTACATGATTTGAGTTTCATTTGTCTGATTATACTATGCCCAACTATAAAGTCGATATAAATTTTTTCGCTGAAGTTTTGACAGCCATTTTGTTGATATAGGTTTGTGGGCTTAAGTGGTCTTATGATAACCGAGAACTCGCATCTGGTGGAAATGATAACAAGGTCAATTGTTTTCTTCTGTCTTCTTTTAAATATATGTACCATAGATTTTGAGTTCAATCTATAACCAACTCTGAATATTTTCTTCTAGCTCTTTGTTTGGAACCAACACTCCACACAACCTGTACTGAAATACTGTGAGCACACAGCGGCTGTGAAAGCAATTGCTTGGTCCCCACATCTGCATGGGCTTCTTGCATCTGGTGGTGGGACTGCAGATCGTTGTATCAGATTTTGGAACACAACCACTAATTCTCACCTCAGCTGCATGGACACTGGAAGTCAGGTGGGTTTCTCACCATACTTAAGTTTTTATATTGCATTGAAATATGTTATTGTCAACATTACTGCTCTGATATGAATATTGTAGTATATGTGCGACTATTTATAATCAAATGCTGTAGATGTATTGTCAAGATCATTGGCATCATATTTTTCCTTGGGGTTTGAATTGGACACTGTTCACTGTGTATGTGAATTTTTTTACAAAGAAAATGAACACCAGAGGCCATAGTACAAATTCAAACTTTGCATATGCCCGACTTAAACTAAATGAAAAGGCATCATAAAATGTTGACTATTCATTTTATTCATCTTCTATGTTCATTGCATTTATTCCTGTCCCAGCCAATGCTGTAATTCAGGTTCAAGTCATTTTCTGTATTCATTAATTTCTTTTACATCTTCCCCACCTATTTGGAGGACAATTAACCCCATTCTAGTCAGATAAGGTCATGTGGGTTTTACCTAGTATTTTTTTTCAAACAATGTCTATTAATTCTGCATAATTTATTCTTCATTTAACCACTCCAGGCTTCCTTAAGCACATCCATTTTTATTGATAATGCGTGAGGAATAATGCGTACTTCTAGAATGCCCGGAATAATGCACCTGTTAACTAATATTGTTTTAAACAACCCCCTTCCTTCTTGTGGTCTGTTTTCAGAATAAGAAATGGAGTATGAGTAGAATAAGATATTTTTGTTATCACCATTTTGTTTTTTTTAAATAAGAAAATAGCAATTCAATTTCAAATGGGATAACTGGTATAGCTATTGTGATGAGAGGAAGCCTATTCAAAAAATTTAGTCTATCTTTTGTTTATTGGATAAAATTAGAAAACTTATTCTCTAGTCGGGATAAATCTAATTCCTTAGAAGTAGAATGACTTGCTAGAACTTTTAATTAGCTTGAACATTTTTCAATGCCATGGCATTTCTTCCATTACCAATCGGGGTCCTGGGCTCTTTGGTCTTACCATAGTTTTTGACAATTCATTGGTTTAGCATTCTGGATATTTTTCTTTAAAGGTTGTCCTTTTTGGGAGAAGCGTCTTCTAATCCTTTTAATTCTTTTCCTACATTGGGTGCATCATTATCCTTTTCACCTCTCTCGTCTCAATCTGTATATATGGGCATCATCTTCCAACGTTTTTCTCTGGTAACTCTCAGCCAACATCATGCCACACTATGTTGCTGAATTTTCAGATATACTTGGTGTAATGAAGCAATACAATGTGAGTGATGTGTGGAATAAGAAAAACTGGTTAAAATCAAGAAGTCACAAAACTGCGAAGAGTTGTGGTTTTCTTCTTCCCTTAATAGGTTTGAGGTTTTATATAGAAGAGTTATCCCAATTAGTCTTGTTTAAGACTGCTGATCTAGGACTCCAGGCATTAGATTATCATCTATATAATTTCTGGTTTGTTCCTTTGTATGAAATGTAAGATACATGGATGAGGGACACGAGGGCACTAAGGCTTGAAGATGCAAGGGTACTTGGTAGTTGTCAATGATGCTTCAACATCATTAGTGGGAAAGGTGTCCATCCATTATGCATAATAAAACATAATTTTTTTAAACGCATTCATGGATTTATCTGGTCATCAAGTTTACTACTAATATATTATTGACAACATTCAGTGCCATGGATGAAAACTAGTATTTAGGATTTGGAGTTCCCAGATTCTGAAGTAGAAAAGCTTTCTTTTTGGGTCCCACTGATGGAGCCCTTGAATGTTCCACCTTTCCTTTTGTTCAACAAGGATATATATTCGGAGATTTGAGGCCCTCTTATGTTCTTTCCTACTACTAACAAATTTCTTGTATATTTTGTAAACTATTCTACATATTGATGATCTGCTCAAAATTCAGAATGTTGTACTCAATAAGAATAAGATGTCATGAAATTTTGCACCAAACAGAAGGGAGACTGACCCTCTTAACCCTTCCGACAAACATGCAGGTATGCAATCTCGTGTGGTCAAAGAATGTAAATGAACTAGTGAGTACTCATGGCTATTCGCAGAACCAAATAATCGTTTGGCGATATCCAACCATGTCGAAGGTATAGAATTATGATCTTGCCCATCTTGTATTCCACCAAATCACAAATCACTTTTACCTCTTAGCTTCTTACGATTTTTTTAATTTGTTTACTACAGCTGGCAACACTTACTGGCCACACATACAGAGTTCTGTATCTTGCGATCTCACCTGATGGACAGGTAAAAACACGTGTTATTTTCACTTGTTTCATGACATGACATTGGAGTCGCTTCACCTGGACAATATCCAATGGGTATTATTTGATGTGTGTATTTCTTTTTCAGACTATTGTCACAGGCGCCGGAGATGAAACACTTCGGTTCTGGAATGTATTCCCTTCTCCTAAATTTCAGGTGAGGATTCTTCTTACATAAACTATAATTGATGCTGACATGTTCTATCATCAACTGGGCATAGAAAATTGAGTAGAATCCTTACCACCCACAACAAGAGTAGTGTTTCAATGTAGAATCCAGTGTTTCCTTATAATACGGTGAAACAGAATTCAAACTTGCTAATGCATACCCATTATGCATTTTACTTTTGCATGTGAAAAGATAATCCAATGTGCTAATGAGTTTTTTTTAATGGCAGAACACTGATAGCGAAATTGGAGTCTCATCTCTTGGCCGAACTCAGATACGGTGACTTTGCAAGTACACACGAGCACACGGAGTTTTTTTTTTCAGATGGCTTTTTACATCAAAATTTTGAAACCGGAAACTGAAAATCAACATTTCGGGTTTGAAGAAAGAGCTGGACAATTTTTTTTTGGACTGGTTTCAGCACACTTTCAGGACTTGCAGAATGAGCGAAGCATGGTGAAGCCGCAAGGAGTGTATCTTCTTGAAATGCATTCCACACAAATTGCCCCTCTATGGTTTCTCTGTAATGGTCATGGCAGATGTTTGCGCCTAATGTTTTTTTTCAAATATTATGTATAGAATTAATCCATTCGTTATGTATCTATAATGTGTATCTATCACTATGGGTAAGAATCACCCATTTTTAATGGAAATGCCCTCAAATTACGCTAAAAAAAAGAATCATCCACTCTTTGTATGGGTTGCACATAATAATCATATGTTCTGCTATCTATCAATGAGAATCCATTGTGGTATTCCATCCTTTAAAACCTGAGATTTAACTATCAGCATAAGATTTCCAAGCGGGGCTACTGTTCCACATTGCAACAGAGGGTTCTGACTTGATATGAATAATTATGTCTCATTTAAATATTTAATAGCAACTAAAATAGGTAAATACGTTCTGACTTGATATGAATTAATTTTGTCTCATTTATTCAATGTAACAGCTAAAAACAAAGAAAATATGGAATTTAACTCTAGAACAGATGGGTACAAGATCCTCCATGGGAAATATGGGGATACATCACTAAGTTTCAATTAGGTGGGGTTTTAAGTTAAGTTTGGAAAGAATTTATAAGAATAGTCATGTATATTTGTTGTCAAAGGTTATTAATATAACATCGATTCAATTTTATATCTTGATTATACCAATTCATATGTTATTGAGGAAAATGTTAGGGACAACTTTGTTTACAATTTTTTTTTTCCCGTTAAAAATAGTATGTTGCTCCAATGAGGTATGTGTTTTTTTTTTTTTAAATGTGGTACACACACCCCCAACAAATTGTATTGACCCACTTATAGAAAATGTGAATTACTAAAAAGGTATCTCGTGTAATGAAGGCATATACATTGTTAGATATAGATCGAGGTCTATAAGATTGCAGGTGAGGCTGTAATGAACTACATGTAACAATGCTGTTAAGTTGATGGTGGTCTTTTTAAATTTTAAAAATGTGTAAAATAATATGTTTTTTTTTTGTTGAAAACAAGGTAGATTTATTGTCGATGATTTTATTTTTGATTTCATAGTACAACTTCTAAGTAAGGGTAAAAAGTATAGAGAGCAAAAAAAAATAAAGCAATGCAACAAGTAAAACATAAAAAGCGAAAGGAAATGTTAGACGGCTCGACGCACCCTCCCAATTTGAAAGAGTTATCAAACCAAAAGAAACATCATTCTTCAATAACAAGGGTAAAATGTATATATAAAAAAAGGATGTATATTTATTGCAATGAAATGAAATATTGAATCATATGCATCCGCTCATAAAAAAAAGTTATATGTCTTGACTAACAAAACATATATGTTATTTTTTTATGTAACCGGTAGATAATTGTTACCCTGATTGCATATATATCAACGGGGTTACAACATCCAATACGAAAATGAAGTAAATACAACAAAAACATATATGTCATTAGAGAGACACAAGGTTACAAATAAAGCTGTAGTAATAGCAACCCAAATAAATGTTAAAAACTAAGCAGCATGGAGTTAATTCTACAAAACAAAGAAGAATACAATGCGTACTGAATAGGAGAATCTGTTCTGATGAAGAGGAGGACCGAGGATAGAGTTTGACTCTATTTTCTTAAGACGTTGTTCACCCCGCACTGGTGCTGATGGATAGCGACGAATGTCTCATAGGATACAACGGTCGAACGTCCTTTAGTAGCAGCACTGCAGACCAGAAGACCAGCGAACCAACTTGTGTGCAACACTCTCTCTTTTATGACACTTTAATGAATAAATAGGACTTGAATGCAGTGAAAAATTCGATGCCTAAAAAATTCAATCACCCATTGATTCAAATAATCAACGGTCCGATCGTAACCGTCCATCTGACGGTCCACATTGCATCTGCGGATCCATTAAGTGCCAATTGCGCCCTAAAACGCCTAATACACGCGCGACGCGCGTGGTGGTGCTATAGCACCACCCCGCTTGGAAAGATCCACCATAGGGTGTCCACCAAAACCAATTCACTAGAATACAAGGAGCCCATCTTATAAATCCCCAATACTTTTTGTTTTTAACCGATGTGGGACTAAAGTTTTTTCTTCTCCAACCACCAACCACTTTCATCATGTTATTTGGAGAACTTTGAATTCAATTTTCTCATTCATCTTTTGACAATGTAAATATACTACGTTCATCTACTCAACGAGAGGAACGCAATCAAATGGGTTTCCACTAAATGTAATTATGGAACCCAAACTCATTTTAACCCCAAATTGGTCAAAACCCAAGTTGTTCCAACAATAAATACATCCCCTAGGTTTCTAAGATGTGAACAGGTAAATGTAAATGTAAATGTAAAGCCGGACCTCCAACTCACTTTGGCTCAGATGATGAGAGTGTAACAAAGCCAAATTTCAACGTACAAACCTATTTCACCGCATGAGCATAAAACAAACAAATTGGGTTGCCGCGTGGTCTCTTAGGAGGGAAACCAGGCGGTTGGAAACTGTCAAAAAAAGAAATAAAAAAGAAATCGAGAGAGCCGGATCTCCCAACACTTTTGGGTCATAGAGGCCGACAGATGAGCTCTTACTTTATATATATTCACATCATGAATTTGAGAGAGAGAGAGAGAGAGAGTCAGTAGAGGATGTTATGTTAGCTCTCCTGCCCTCAATTTCCCATATATCAATTGTGGTTTGTGTTTAGAACTCTGTTTCGTTCTCCTCGCAATTGCATTACAAAATGCCCTCCAACCCATCTTCAGGTAAGCCCTCTCTCTCTCTCTCTCTGATTGGGAACAAATGGACAATGTGGGTTGTGTTGCGGATGACTGAGAATGTATATGTGAATGTTGAAATAATTGGTTTTGTCCAATGTGATTTAACTGACAATGTATTTGAATATTGAAACAATTGGTTTTGTCAAATGTGAATCTGGGCATCTAAAAATATTATTGTTGATTTCCTCAGGACCCTAAAGATGTCTTCTTGACAATTGGGTACCATTTGTCCGTCTGTTTTTTTTTATTTATTTGTATTTCTTTTAAATGTTGTAAGAGCAGGCCCGGCTCTGGGCAGAGGCCACCAAGGCCACTGCCTAGGTCCCCCAGCTCATCTAGTTGAAGCCCATCAGTCCATGAATTTTTTTTTTTGACTCAATCAGTCCATGAAATAAAAAATAGTTAATATGGGTGCTGAAGGATAGACCCTTGCATACCATTACACACTTCAAGGTCCACTGCCCAGGCCCAATAAAATACACCCCAAGTATCCAAAATTGAAAACCCAACCTATCGATTCCCATTCCAAGCCATTTATTTTCCAACCATCCCTATTAAAATCCCTAAAAAATCCTCCCTTATCAAATCCCTAAAAACTGAAAACCCAACCTATGCGAGAAAAATAATTTTCAAATGATATTTATTTGATTAATTGTTTTTTCTGAGCTATTGTACCTTTTTATTTGATTGATCTTAGTACGAATACAATTTTGTATGGTTATTTATAAGTGTTTTCTGATGTAGTTGTTACAAGAAATTTTTATATAATAGGTCTCAATTTTAATGATTGTATATATTGTATTTGTAATTGTATAACATTTATAACTTAAAATAAATAATAGTCAATAACATTTTTTTAATGTATATGGGACCCCGTTTTAAAAGTTCGCCTAGGGCCCTGTAAAAAAAATTAATTCTCAGGACTGGTCTTGTGTAAGAGAGTTTTGATCTTTTAATCATCTTGGGTGTCCTATGAAAATTTTGGATTTGGGAATAGAAAATCCAAATTGGTTCTTTGATTTTCCTCAATGTCTCTCCTCTATATCAGTTCATAGGGATTCTTTTTGTAGGTGAGTGTTTTTTTTTGGTTAAATATTATCCTATCAATAGTAGTAAGAGTCGAACCCGACCCCTCAGGATTCCTCTGTCAATCTGCCAAGATGTGGTTTTGGGATTTAATATAATGAAACACACACTTT
This sequence comes from Acorus calamus, assembly GCA_030737845.1. Lineage (NCBI taxonomy): Eukaryota > Viridiplantae > Streptophyta > Magnoliopsida > Acorales > Acoraceae > Acorus > Acorus calamus. The sequence continues at coordinate 38,734,801 of CM060858.1, forward strand.
GATTTTTACAGGAGTTGCACCTCAAGATTTATATGTATAGTTGAAATGCACTCATAGTCAATGTGCTAGTTGAAGGGGCTCGTCTTAGGACCAGAGGGAAAAAGGAGATGCAAAAGATTGTTAATTGTTGGGCTCTCTTGATCACTTGTCTTGCATAAATATATAGCATTTGAAAAAATTTGTTTCTGGATCTAGATTCTCTCACTAATTTCATCTTCTTGAATAAATGCAATTTTCCTTTTGAGCAAAACTGGTCTTTTTCTCCCTTTTCTCTTCCTTTGTCACACTTTTTAACATTTATTATTTTCTTTTTTCTTTTTACTTATGAATTTGAGACATTCGAATAAGTCCCATTATAAGAAATATATAAGCATGACTTAATGTTAGACTTTCTTTTCACATTTGTACATCAAGTTGATATTTTAATATCTCTTAAGCTGATTGTTGTTCCTTGTGTTACGTAGAATTTCCATTTTTTGTTTTTTTAGATTTCCATATATGAAGAATCCTAAATTTTTGGTCTTTAAAGTGCACCCGAGTATAAAATATATCTCATTAATATTTTCCAATATATATCTGACTGCTATATAACAAGAATACTCCATTACATTTCTGGATATACATCTCTGTCAAACATGATGTATCCGCCATATTCGACTCCCAAATGCATGACCCTGAAACACATTAGTGTGTCATTTCTGAAACTATGTACAAGTGTTAGATAACTTGCATTATGATGCAGCTCAGCTGTTGTACATTTTGAGGCCTCACAATTTCCAGATTGGAAAAGAAAAAATGAATTGATTCTTATTTTGCCACTTTGATATGGTCACTGATCCAAAACAAACTATTTGATGTAGGTGTGAGAAGAGACTTGAATGGTCGTGTAGCCCATGGGAAAGGGTCACTTGTTGTTTGTTTTGGTGAGTTGCTTATTGATTTTGTACCAACTGTGGCCGGAGTTTCACTTGCAGAAGCGCCTGCTTTTAAGAAGGCTCCAGGTGGAGCACCTGCCAATGTTGCTGTTGGGATATCAAGACTTGGTGGATCAGCTGCATTCATTGGAAAGGTCAGATGACCAAGTATATTTTTCTTCGATATATTCTCTGGCTTATTCTCTGTTTGCCTTTGTATCAAAGAAATTTGTACCATAATTTTGTTCATAATTTCCTTCTTGGTTCTTTGCACAAGCATGAAACAATTAGAAGATAACTCTCCTTTTCGTTTATACCAAACAGATACTTGAGTATACGTCAATCAGCAATTGAGATTTTATTTTTTAACATAAATTATACCTGTGCTTCTAGATGCATTGTTGATGAAGGTTAATATTATGTCATTTCACTGATTCTAATCAATAGATTCAGAATATTGTGAGACAATGTCATCCAACAGACTACAAAGTTTCTGGAGGTCCTACCTAATATCCTATTGCTCTTGAAATTAATGCAAATATGGATCCTGAGAGATTGGATTGATAATTTTGATATTGGTGACCCATATATTTATTTCCATTTATCTTGCTTGTTGGTTTTGCTTCTTGCAATATTCTCAATACTTTATGTTGTCAAGAATGGATTAAGAATATGTAAGGTGGTATTTCAAATGTTACAAAGTGAATACCTTGTATTTCCGTTTACAATTTAAATTTTTACCTTGGATGCCCAGGTTGGGAAGGATGAATTTGGATACATGTTGTCAGATATCTTGAAAGAAAATAACGTCAATAATTCTGGTGTGCGTTTTGACCCTAGTGCGAGGACAGCATTGGCCTTCGTCACACTTAGAGATGATGGTGAACGGGAGTTTATGTTTTTCCGGAATCCAAGTGCAGACATGCTTTTTCAAGAATCAGAACTTGATATTGACCTAATTAAAAAGGTAACTTAATTAGAAATTATATAATGACTTACAGAAGTCAACAGATAAAGGTTTCTGATATTAATTGTATTTAAATGCAGGGATGTATTTTTCACTATGGCTCAATCAGCCTAATTGATGAGCCTTCTAGATCCACACATCTTGTTGCCATGGCTGCTGCTAAACAGTCTGGCAGCCTTCTATCTTATGATCCGAATCTTAGGTTGCCTCTCTGGAAATCTGCAGATGCTGCTCGAAAGGGCATTATGAGCATTTGGGATCAGGCAGACATCATCAAGGTATGGTTGTAGTATCATTTTGAACGTTAATGCAACCACCCAATGCAGTGATCTATTAAATTAATAGTATCTACTAAATTAATAGAAATTAATTTTTCTTCTTGCAGGTTAGTGAGGATGAGATAACATTTTTGACTGGAGGAGATGACCCTTATGACGATAATGTTGTATTTAAGAAGCTATTCCATCCCAATCTTAAGCTTCTTCTTGTGACAGAAGGACAAGCAGGTTGCAGATATTACACGAGGGTAGTCATTCGTGTCTCACTAGGTTATCTTGATTGAGCATGTCCCCTGTTTTCCATATCAATGGTTATTATAAACCCTATATCATGCAGCAGATAGTTGGACAATTCACTATATTTTAGAAAACATTGTTATAGGAAAGTTTGTAATTTACAATGTGAAAAACTAATTTTCTCCTCATCTTCATTGACGTGGTGATTTGATGCAGGAGTTTCACGGCAGAGTACATGGTGTCAAAGTTAATTGTGTTGACACTACTGGTGCTGGTGATGCATTTGTTAGTGGAGTGCTTACTTTTATGGCTTCTGACTTAAATCTCTATCGGGTAAACTTCTATTCAAAGTCTAATAGAATATTCATTATTTTATCTCTTATTTCATAGCTGAAAGTTGTCGCATAGTGATGACGCACTAGTTTCTTTTACTTTTTCTATACAATATATGTGTGACATCTCATTTCATCATGATGTGTGTCTGTGCAATGAAATTGGGACATATAAGTTTTTTTTCAACACATTCATTCTGATACCATCTTATTATATTCCAGAGTTATGTCCCTCCTATGATTCTCAGTTAATGATGCAGGAAATAGGAATGTTAGATATGGTTTATTCTATGTGCGACTCATATTTAAATTAAAAGATCAGCAAAACTTGCAAGTTTTATATGCCTTGTTAAAGGACAGTGCATGTTACGTTAATGGTGATCTTTTGAAATGGTTTTGTATTATGCAAAAACATAATTGTAGCAAGACAATAAATTTACTTCGGTTGTCATGTGAAATGAATAGCGATAGAATACATATGATGTAAACTTTTCATAGTTATGCCTGTAAATAAATTTCATGTCTAACAAATTAAATTGCTCCTTTTGCTGTTTTTTAAATATTGTTTCCCAAGCAAGAGGTATTGAAAAATGTTAAATTTATCATTCCATGGGTAATTTATGATCTTTACACTGAAGCACACTGATTAAATTTGGTGTTGCCATCTAGAATATCATGTGTCATACAAGATAAGATATTCAGGGTTAAGTTTGACTAATTTGCGGTAGTGATAGTCAAGTCAAGTGTGCACGTTGAATTTGTCTTGCATAATGAAACCTAACGATCTAGTTTCCCATTGATCTTCAAAATGATCTTTATTTCTACTATACTCATTTCTAGATGGACTTATTCGTGGTTTGCAAGAACATGCTGTGTGAATTAGCCTGAGAATCATGTGGACAAACCCATGCTGCGTTATTGGCTGGTGTGAACCGTGTGATTGATGCTTGATTTACTCATGTTGTGAACTTCTGAATATGTTGTACGCTAATGGGTCCAACCAAGCTGACACCTTGGATATATATCAAAGAAAGCTAATTATATTCATGAATGTATCTTGGAACTCTCTAATATTGATAAATTTCAACTGAATGCAGAACGAGAAAAAATTAAGGGATGCATTGATATTTGCAAATGCTTGTGGCGCCATCACAGTGACAGAAAGGGGGGCCATTCCTGCACTTCCTACAAAAGAAGCAGTTCACAAAGTCCTCCTTCAAAGCCCTTCAATAATTAACATTACTATTATTCACATACTCCTTGAAACAGCTATCACTTGAGCTGACACTTTCTCTATTTCTTCTGCTCTTTTTTGTTCTCCAGTTGATATCCATGCAAGGCTCTGGAGATCCCTCGGTGGCGTGACTTATGTCAGCTTTGGGATCAATTTTGTTGATCCCTTGCAGGTGTATAGGACTCATAAACTGAAAGTTCACAATGATGGGCTACTAAATAATTTGGAGATCATGCATAGGTGCGGTTTTTTCTCTACTTAGAGTGAGTTCATCATACCAAATTTACAGTGTGTGGTTTGGTTTTCCTTTTGACTCTTGTTTTTTTACTCCCATGTAATGTCATTGTCTACAATGTATGAATAAATGCTTTAGCATTTTTTGCTTATCCAGTGAAGGTAAATGGTAAATCATTAGCTCTACATGCATCTGTGCATGCTTTAATGACTATTACTTTCGTGGATGTGAGGCCCAATAAATTTCTTCCTTTTCTTTATTTCTTCTTCTTCTTCAACTTTTTCATCTTCTCCCTCTTCAATTTTTTGGGATATCATGGAGCAAAAGCATCTCCCGGGCCCCCGGGTGTTTGCCTAGGCCTGAGGTTTTACTTCCATGGGTCTTCCCCCTGGGTTTACCTTAATTTATCTGATAGAGTATTGTTTACAGACGGTTTTTTTTCAGCTCCAATTCCAGTCTTATATGCTTCGATAGAAAATCATCGAAGCATATACTTACATTAACGAAATATATGCATTGATAATATCTTTTATAAATGCATCCATGCAATTCATTGAATCATATGCTTTATTTTTTCTAAAAGCATGTAATGAGATGAGGTATACTATTTTTCAAAAAATTCTAAACAGCGTGTAAACTTGAATTAAGGCAGGAAAAGCGGGATTAGTAGGGTTCCGAGAGCAAAAAAATGGTTAAGTGGGTTATCCTTTCCCTTTTTCTTTTCCAAGTCGCTAGATTCCCAAAAAAGTTCATTGGATGTTTTATGGGAAGGGTTAAAAAGCAAAATGAGGATTGTGTACACTCAGGGTTTTTTTTTAAGCCTCAATATTAGTTTTATGTATATTGTTAGTGTCGTACACTTACATTAATAAGATGTATATTTTGTTATAAAAAATTATATTTAGATAATACATATTATTTTTTTAAAATAAAACATATCTAAATTGAAAATGAAGCTATAAAAGGAATTGTGTCTAGTGTGTAAGGTCATAGATTTTTTTTTTTTTTTTAAAAAAAGATGAGACTGTTAAAGGGGAGACACTCCATATGGCATTTTTCATTTTCTTGATATTACCATCTATCCATTTTAATCAGATGCACTTTAATGATTTTTTTTCACGGCACTATGTCTGTGTGCGATTATAGACTTGCAAGATGGGTCACTGTCAGAGTTGTTCAACCATGGCAGAATATTCTCATTTTTTATTCTTGATCCTTGTAAAATTCGGTCTGCGGTTGTTTAACCATTATTTGTTGGTCAGTGGTTTTGGAAAAAAGAAAAAACATATACGACTGTGTTTTCAGACAAACAAACCAAATTTCTTTCCTACAAGAAACTGACTATTAATATTTTATTATTATTATTTTTTGATGACATGTAATCTTTTTTTTAAAACTTTAATTTCAATCTATACTTGTTTTGAATTTTTTATATAATGAAATATATATTTCAATGAGATACGTATTTTATAAAAAATTCATTAATTAAAAATCATTTTTTCAATAATCCAAAAAAAATATATTCTAAAAAACTATTTTCAAAAACTATTTTAACATGCAAAACTTATTTTGGAACACTATATTAAGAAAATATTAGTTAACTTGGTTCAATTGATGGCAATGACACATGTTTGTAACAAAATGAGCCTTGCTTGTTCATCAAAAAAAAGAAAAAAAAAAAAAGAGCCTTGCCAATGGCTTGTCCAAGGGTTAACGTGTAATTGATCAAATGGACTTCTCGTCAGATACATGTTCCAATAATTTCAGTGTTTAAAATCCGACCTGGATTTTAGCCTGGTTACCCCTACAGTCAGATCTAAATCCAACCCCAATTTCAACCCTATATATATCGATTACAAATTAACACATATGCTTACATTAACATGACATATGTTTCGAAAGAATTTTTTTATATTTTATATAAATACATCTATACAATTCATTAGAATATATGTTTCATTTAAAAAAAAAAACATGTACCTCATGAGGTATACTATTTTTAAAATTTAAAATACATGCAGACTGAAATTGAGGCTAGAAATGGGGATGAACAGAACATTATCCTATAAAAAATCACTAATATTGAACCAACTGGGTGGTATGTCTTGCTCAGAATCACTTGGTATCCAGTCTATGTAAGAATGTCTGGGAGACAATTGTGTTTTTTATCAAATCCTGGGTCACCTCGTGTTGGTGTCAAGAGGGTGAGCTTTGTAGGAGATAAATTATCTGTGAAAGGGTATTTTTTTGTCTCCTGGTGTATTACCAGGAGATAGAGTAGATATCTCTTCTACCTCTTTCTCTTTGATGAGTGTCTTTGTAAGTGTTTATACTTTGAACAATCTTTTTCTTTTCAATAAAACTAAGGACGTATGCCTACTGTTTCTTAAAAAAAAAATATTGAATCAATTGTTTTTGAGAACATGCTACATTTGGCTTTTTTTCACATAAATTTCCATTAATCACTTGTTGAAATATTAAATTTAATAAAAATTAGATTTTATATAATAAAAAATCATGCTATGATGTTACATACAAACTTAAAAAATATTAATATTTAATATTTAAAAATTATGCAAAAAGTATTTAATATGTCATATTTTTTTATAAATTCCTTCGTAGTTATAATAACTAATATATTATTCTATCATGATAATATTACGTTTCAAATTCAATAAACACAACTATTGAATTGAATAAGTGATCCATAATCTGTTCATTTTTTTTTATTGAGCTGTTTGGACCCAATAAGATAGGTTAAATTCTGGGCAAAAAGCAGCCTATTGGATCAGCTTTTGAAAAATCTTTCTCATGAATTTTTTCAAATTCAGATCTCATGAATCTATTCACGATAATTGGTTCCGCTTTTGGTACCACAAAAGCAAAAAGAGAACCAAAAGTTAGACCAAACAGGCAAACGCTGGCCCGACTGCAAGCTGTGAGAAAGGGTGAATAATTGAATGTGGATCACTACGCTTTGGAATGTAAATGTTCATAAATGATTTGTTCCCCCCTTATTTTAGTCCCTTTTTTTTCTTTCGAAAATTGATGCCAGTCATCCTACGGAGAAAAGTGACAATCTCACGTGTAATCTGCACAAGTTTTGATTTTTTAAAAATAATAAATTGTATATGTTTTAAAAAAAATGTTTAGCTCAGACTTTTTTTTTCCAGTCTTAGTTCCAGTCTCCACATATTTTAATTTTTTTAAATAATACTCATCGTCTAATTAAGTATGTATTATTATAAACATAAAATATATATTCCAACAAATTGTCTAGATCTATTTATAAAAAATATAAAAAAAAGATATACACCATTTTAATGTGAGTGTATAACACTATTGAGGTTAATGATATTTAAATTGAGATTGAAAAAAAGATCGTATGTGTATTTTTTTTTATTTGAAAAAAGTTAAATTTTGCAACCATCACTTTTATTTCTAAAAGCGAATTACAAATCTGAATTGAAAATGATAGAATACAGAAAAAATAATAGACAAATACTAAAGAAATACGACACATAAGTGAAAACACTTGGGGGGACTATCAGTAGGTGAGGTTTCTACCAATTAATCTAAGCGACCCATCACTTGGGGGGGGGGGGGGGGGGAACTATCGGTAGGTGGGATTTCTACCAATTAATCTGAGCAACCCATCATACACGCTACTCTACACCACTACAAGGTGAATTCCAATCGGCCTTTATTGATTAAACCCCCTACCCCCTGCTATGCTCCGGCCTCACTGAGTGATCGAGAGCGATATCATCTCCCGCATATTCTCCACGTAGACCCGCGAGCCCTTGAAGATCGCCTCATTCAGTGTTCTCCAAATCGCCTATGTGTCCACCAGGATCACCATTTGAATAATGATATTGACAAATCTAGAGTTCTTTGGTCTACAGAGAGACTTCCCCACCTCCCAAAGGGACTCAGTGTTAAGGAAGGAAAGGCGCTAAAATGTGGCCACCCCCACAACGTCCCATAAAGCTCACAAAACCCTGTACTGACAAAAGAGGTGGGCTATAATCCTCTGATCCTGTATGTGTATTTGTCAAGACCTCTGATATACTAATTTTTTTTTATAATCTTAAATGCAGTCCTATATTCCTAGTTAGCCCTCATCATTCACTGTAAAAACATATACCTCATTTAAATTTTTCACATTTTGATTAATCCATTGATATAAATATTTCACGTTTTAAAAAAATATAAATCTCATTAGATGATATATATAATTTTTTTTAAAATAAAATATTAAAATAAATGCAGTTATATATGAAATGAAATATATATAAAAATATAATAATATAATTTTTTTTTATTTTGATAAAAAATATTTAGTGTATATATATTATGTTAGCAGAGAGTATCTAGGAAATGATCTGACTGAGTAGAATGGAATGAGTGACGTGAAGAATAATTAATGCATGGGGTATGGAAATTTTCCGAGGATTACAGTGCAGTGTAACAACCGTTGTGTAAAAAAATCCATCCATTCCTTGGACTTCAAGGGACGTTGGACGTTACCATTCCCCTCTCGGCACCTCCCCCGCCTTGACCTCCCAGCCGAAATATTCTCCCCCTCCCTCTCTCTCTTTAAAAAATTAAAAAAATCCACCAACATCAGACAAGCTGACATCACCGTCGATTCTCACTTCAAAAAAAAAAAAAAGACACAACCACCTGAAATTCAAGAAATATTAATCATTTGGGCTCTGTAAAGTCAAAATCAAAACCTCAACGTCCCCAATTTAAAGTTTCAGACAACCAACATGCACCAAATCCTCTGAAATTTTTTTTTTCTTTTCTTATTACAGTGCTTTATCACCATCTCAATTAGTTCCTTCTTTTCTATGAAGACTTAGAGAGAGAGAGAGAGAGGGATCGGATCATTACCTTCCTTGGAACATGCGAGAACTTCCCCCTCTCTGCATTTGAAAAAACAAAAAACAAAAAAAGGGGGTTCCATTGATGGCCGCCTCGGAAGTGAAGGCCGTCCTCGACTTCCTGAGGAAGAACGGCCTCGTCACCGCCGAATCCGCCCTCCGCGACGACGTCGTCGAGCGCGGCGATCTCTGCTCCTTCCTCTTCCCCGACGCCGCCGCCTCCCCCCGCTGGTCGCCACCCCCTCCCCTCCGCCTCCTCAGATCCGCCCCCGATGAGGCTGGCGCCGGGACCTCCACCTCCTCCTCCTCCTCCGATGCTTTCTTGAGCATGACCTCCCCGTCCACCTCAGGTTGTTCTACTCGATCCACTCTGTTGTGTTTGATTTTTCGTCTTGTATTGGTTGTGAATGTGTTCTTTTTATGGCAGAATTGATGAATCCGTACGGGTTTTGGCCAGCTCCAGCGGAGGCGGCGGAGGATTCTTCGTCTGATATGGAGTTTGGGACTGCTCGTGAGTACAATAACGATTCGGATATCTTTAGTAACGTGTTTTGGTACGACGAACCATTGCTCAGTAGCACGGGTTCCCCTCTCGGGATCCCCGGTGAGGATCCATTCTTCATGACTATCGAGGCGGAGGAGAGTTTCGGGAGACCAGATGCGCCGCTTTGCGATTGCTGCGCTGGGAGTGGAAATGATCACATGGAGATGCCCGAGAAGGAATTGCAGGTCCTCAGTTCGTCGGAACTCGTCACAGATTTGTTCGAGAGTAAGATTTCTCTTTTGTGTGTGCGCGTGTGTCGTGTTTTTGGATTGCTGGATAGTCTGTCTTATTAGTGTTGGATATTTATGAACTGCTTTTGGTGTGCTCTGAATGCAGATTGTGATTCTGGTTCTGACACGAGAAGTAACTGCAATAGAAATGGATGCACAGACAATGGTTTTGCGAGTAATTTTGATGAGGGAAAGTCCCGGAAAGAATCAGAATTGCTCTCTTTGCAACCGGAGATTAATCATGATAGAACCGGTGATGCTTATGATGAAGAGTTTGAGGTTTTTGATCTGCGGATCATACATCGTAAAAACAGGTTTAACTTCCAAAAGATTTGCTTTTTGAATTTCAAATGTTTACATAAATTTATTCATATATAGAGAGAAAAAAGGGCCTCCGCTCATGCACTGCAGGACTGGTTTTGAGGAGAACAAGGATCTTCCTATTGTTCTGAACAGTGTCTTGGCAGGAAGATATTATATAACTGAATATCTTGGCTCTGCCGCTTTTAGCAAGGTTATTCAGGCACATGATCTGCTTACAGGGATTGATGTTTGCTTGAAGATCATCAAGAATGATAAGGATTTCTTTGATCAAAGTTTGGATGAGATCAAACTACTGAAGTTTGTGAACAAACATGACCCGGCGGATGAGCGTCATATTTTGCGTCTTTATGATTACTTCTATCACCAGGTATGTCTTGATTGAGCCGTAATGTGATATACTTGGTTATTTGTGGGATCATCATATAATATATCGTTTTACTACCATCTTGCTTCTGTGTTATTAATCTAGAGTTACCATACATATCAACATTTTTTTTATTGAATTCCTGTTTTGGTTAGGCTCTATGGTTGATTTATTGTCTCAGATGAATTTTGTCCCTATATCTATATGCTTTCCAACTCTAAGGGCTGGTTTGGCAAGGGAGTAAGTGTTGGGATAAAGGGTAATTATGGGGATAAGTGAGTGGGAGGACAACTTATCTCCGTTTGGTATAAAAAATAATTGGGATAAACTGTGGACAGTTGTTCTGATTTTGAAATGAAAATGGTGATATTTTGTTCCACCTAAGGTCTAGTTTGGTAAAAGGATAAATTTTTGAGATAAGTTAGCCTTATTTATGCGGATAAAAAAACCATTATTTTTATTCAGATTTACATTTAATAATGCTTTTTATTATCCTCTATTTTTGTGTTCTTATCTTCAATCTTACATTTGGATCAAATATGGGATAACTTTTAATTTATTTTAAAAAATACCAAATCTGTCCTTCCTATTAATGAGGTATTAATATTGTTTAGTGGAACACATTCTTTTTTTTTTTTTTTTGGGAAAGGTAGTCATAAATGTTATCCCAATTTTACAAGATAGGGATAAAAAATTGGGACAAAGTCTATTCCACCTTTTACCTAGAACAAAATATCCTCATTTTTTATCTCAAAATGTGGACAATTGTCCATGCTTTATCTCAAATTTTTTTATGCCATATGGGATAAGAAGTGATTTAATCTAATTTTTTCCTTATCCTAACCCCTTATCCCCATGCCAAACTAGGCCTAAAGGTTGTGATAACATTTATCCCCACTTTTTATCCCAATTTTGATAAAATGTAGATATGAACAAAATTGATGGACACTTTATACCCTAAAATTAGGACAACTTATCCTCAAAACTTTATCCCCTTGCCAAACTATCCCTAAGGGGGTTACATAATTCCTCATTAGTTGTGTAATCTTCAATTAGAGAATCAATAAAGTAGGTCTATTAATTGGTCTCTATCGTGGATTTCATGGAGGGGTCCCACTCCTACCTACCAATTGGCCTTCCAAGACTTCAATCATTAGTAAAATTAGTGTGAGGTTGATGTCAAGTGAACAGCTAGTCTGGTCATAAAATTATGTTAATCTTGTTTGAGAAATCTTTTAATTTTCAAGATTTCTTCCAGAATTAGCCTGTTTTTATTGGGGATAAGATCTGTTCCTTCTGTTTTTTCTTATTCTAATTTGTCTACAGAATGGGAACTGTGCGAATAAATGAACAATCAATACTGTTTACTCTGAGTCATTTATTTCTAGTTTATCATTACCAAGGTCCATAAGGTTATCTTTGGATGATCACAATCTTGAAACTGTGTTTCCCTTGCATCATTTACTTATATTTTTCATGTCAAGGTTATTGTGTGGATATATTTTGATGATGCGAATAAGCGTCGCTGCATTGAGATTGGACCTCTAAGAAGTAACTATATTAGCTTAAGATTAAGAAGATAAAAAATAGATAAATACTCTAACCCCATTCCATTTTTTTTTGTTGCCCTTAAAATCTTTCTTAATTCTCTTGACCTTCCATAATCCCTTTTTGGTAGTTAAGTCCTACAGCATGATTGCTTGCCTAATAGGATTTGGCTATTTGTAATCTAGATGTCTCAGGGGTTTCAATATGAATTTAGACACACAATTAAAAATCAATAATTTCAGTTATCTCCTCTAAGTTTCAACAGTTGGATCCTCTTAAGTTTAAAAGGAGAATGCACATTTGATTTTTGATGAGCATCTAAATAAGCTTTCCAATAAAAAATCGAAAACTGGAACACAGTAGCTTTATATGATTATAATCATATGATTCAACATGTTTAGATTAAATGAACATTGGTTGTAATGGGCCTTGTTAGTGCTGACAACTGGATATGTTGCATTAGCATATAATTGTGTTGAAAGAGAATGAAAACAAGTGTAACATGCTGTCATGTTCTTGCAAATAATTTCATCATACAACATGCTCCTTAAAATTGCATTTTTGAAATGATATCTGAAATCCATGCTCTTGATGCTGGCTGTTAGTCACTGATGCTTCCTTTTTTACTATATTTTCTGCAAACTCATTGGACATGTGGGCAGTTGACAACTACATCTGGCAAATGCTTATGCTTTCCTTTGTAGCCATTCTATGTCATTTTATGATTCAATTACAATTGGACTCTGACATGCTATATGTTTAATACTTGATGTGGTTTGATGTCTTCCACTTGTTACAGGAGCATCTTTTCATTGTCTGTGAGTTACTACGAGCAAATCTATATGAATTTCAGAAATACAATCAGGACTTTGGTAGGGAACAGTATTTCAATTTACCCAGGCTGCAGGTTTGTTTCGAAGAAAATACTATTCAAATGATTTTCACATATGCAGATTTTCCATGTGTGAATGTGTGGTAAACTTATGATCATCTCATAATATTCTGGAGGACTGAATAAATAATCACTGGACAAGCCTTCCTCCAATAAAAAAAAAAGTAGGCATTTTTTTGGCTCATCTCGGTCTTCCTGTTTCTCTATGGTTCGAGGATTTGGATATCTGAAATATCTCACAGTAAATATTTTTGGATATTGTTAATCGAAAATAGGCCTTTTAAGTTGCATGCGTTTTAGTTTAGTGAAACAGGTAGATGATGGAGAGACCGAAGATGGATTTTCTATCATCATGTTATTTGGGTTTTTAGAAGAAATACCAGGATATGCATTGTAAGCCAGATCATTATGAAGGCTAGACTGCACAAACAATAATAATCATTCATAGAGAATGCAGGAAACAATTTAAACTATTGTCTCATTTGCTTGTATAACGTAATACCAATAGCGAAGTGATGAAGTCCAGTCGATGACCACTTTACATGGGTCGTCAGGAATGGTCACTTTACTTGCACCTCTTTATTGGCCTTTGTCTTCTCTTTGCTCCCTGAGAACGGGAAGGGGATTCACGAGGAGTGAAGTGAGCCAAATATCTAATCACAACCAAGGCCCAATAAACATCAAAACGAATGAAAATGGTTCCACATCAGAGAAGCTATCAGGACAGCCACTTCAACTTGCCCATTTAGTAGCCTACCGTTTACATCAAAAAAGAAAACTTGCCCATTTAGTAGCAGTATTTGAATTTAAATCCCGAATTCAAATAAACCACTTGAATTCAAAATTTTGAATTCAATCAAATTAATTTGAGATTTCATTAGAGAATAAAGGTAGGTTATTTTGAAGATTTATTCTCAAGGTTGACAGCACAAATGGACGGTAGCTTCTATGTGCCTAATAGTAAGATAATAAGCAAACCCATTCTTCCATTGCCAGGGCATCTGGAAACTGTTGGCTGCCTGTTAATCCATGCTCATTTCCCAAGCAGAATTTTTCAAAATTTCTGTGGAGTCTTAGGGCATGTAAATACTTCCCATCGGCTGAAGAAAAAAATAACCAAGTTTTAGAGTTGTATTTTGTTTAGTTTTAGCATTTGATAATGTTTTAGCCTTCCAGAACCTGTAGTTCATTTCTTTATGCAAGTAATATAGTATTTCTATAGAGTAGGTTATTTATGGGATATATTTTACCAATGTTGTAAAAAGCGCTAGGCGCTAGTCGGGTGGTTGAGGAGGGACTATGGATTAACTAGCTAGGAGGGATTCATCGGGGTTTAATAACTTTTTAGAATAATAATTGTAATATATTTACATATTTTATATATAATAATTTTAAACTATAGAATAACAACAAAGTAACATCAAAACAAAATTAATAATGTTGGCATAATAGTGATGACATGAAAAATTAATAAATAGATATATAATATATAAGGTAACTTAATAACTTTAAACTATGGATTAATTGGAAAAGCGGCTAGGTGCTAAGCTTTGTAGGCTGGGCCCACCTAGGCCTAGGCGAGGGATTAATCGGAGCCTAGAAGGGATTTTTAGAACATTGTATTTTACTCTATTGTGGATATTCTCTTGATAAAAAAAATCTTATGTTAATACTGTTGAGTTCCCTTATTTGTTATTCAGGTGTTGTTAGTCTTTCTCGTTCTTGTAGCTCCATTTGTCTTTTTAATCATAAGAGATCTCTTATTCATAAAGCCCCCGTTTGGATAACGGGTTAAGCCCGGATAAGAGTGGTATAAGGGTGGTATAAGAATGGATAGGAAAAATGACTATTTGTTTGCAGAGTATAACTTAGTATTACTAAGCCAGTTTAAACGAGTATAAGATAATATAACAATTCTAAGTAACCCTTAAGATAAGTTATACTCACTTTATCTATTCTCATGGGTCCAAATCAACTTTTTACACCTTATCATATCAAATCACCTATTTTTTCACACTTTATTTATATTTTATTCTTTTTCAACCAAACAACTCAACCTTTATTCTTACGTTTTCCAATGAGAATAATAAAAAATACACCCAAACAGAAAATCTCTTATTACTGTAGAATTGTTATCTATACCGGTATAGTTATATATCCAGAATAACTCAATTCCTCAATCCAAACGGGGGAAAGGGTTGTTTGGGTAGAGAGTTAAAGTTGGAATAGGATGAAATAAGTCAAATACCTGTTTGGATAGTTAGTATAGGCTGATATTTAGATGCCAGTATAAGATGAAATTAGGGGGTGTAACAATTCCACTTACCTTTGTTATTAGGATATTCCAAGTAATCAAATAAGTGGGACCCATTATCAAATCAACGTCATCACCTCATATAAATCAAAGGCCCATAGGTCAAATCATTTTTTCACCTTTTATAAATCTTTATCCACACTTTATTACATTTTATCCAAAACTTATCCATGACCAACCAAACAGCAAAAACTTCATCATTAAATTTTTCAATGAGAATAACTAAAAACACAATCAAACAGAAAATTACTTATTCCACTAGTATAGTAATATATTCCTAGAATAGTCACAGGACCCGTTTGGGCATGTGTTTGATGGGCGGTGGCATCCGCGGATGCTGGAGGATGCGAACGCACAGACAGACTCGTTTTTGACGTCTGCCTTGATAACCCAAGGAACCCTTGTTGTATATGGCCCCCCCCCCCTCCCCCGCATGTTTGGGCACTGCGGATGCCCGCGAACGCATTCCCAAACGGGCCCATAAACCCCAGAATAATTTATGTCTCTATCCAAACTGCATCTTAGGATTTGTCAAATTGCAACAAGATGTTAAAAATACAGCAAACTTTTTTTTCATTCCTGTGTGGAGCTGTCATGTGGTTGGGATAGACCATATTAAAGGTAGCTCCATTCTATTGGGATAAAGCTTTTAGTCTATGATTGTCCTTCACAACAACAACAAATCTTAATCCCAATAACTTGGGGTCGACTACCATGAATCATTTTCTGTCATATCTATGATTAATTGCTTATAAGAAATATATATGTGCTAAATGTTTTATTTATTTTAATACTTGGGGATTTCTACTCATTGAAACTCTACATTTGCTCATGAACAAGGTTTAGAGAATGATCTGCTTCCTATATTGGTGGGAGGAATTGGACCTTATTTTTGTGTTGGCTGTTTTTATCTCAGATCATAACTCGACAGTGTTTGGAGGCTCTGGAATATTTGCATCATCTTGGAGTAATCCACTGCGACCTAAAACCTGAAAATATTCTCATCAAGAGTTATAGTAGATGTGAGATTAAGATTATTGATCTTGGAAGCAGTTGCTTTCATACCGACAACCTATGCTTATATGTTCAGTCCCGTTCATACAGAGCTCCAGAAGTTATTTTAGGTCTCCCATATGATGAGAAGATCGACATTTGGTCTATTGGTTGTATTGTAGCTGAACTTTACTCTGGTGAAGTAAATACAGTGACTATATTTCATTTCTTAAGTTGTTAATGTCTCATTTACCTGCCAAATTTTGTTATGAACCTATTATTGTTGAAATTGCTATGCATACAATTAGATTTAAAATAGTTGCGGCCTCTTGCAGTTCTCTGCTTTTTTGCTTCATAACATACTTCCATATATATTAAGTTATTTCCTGTTCCTGCTACCAAATTGCCTTAAATAAAGGAGGTGAATAGTCTTGTACTTGTGTATAGAGAACTTGGTTTGATGATAGGTCAGCCACATTCTTGAGGAGGTATGGTATTTTGAGAAGGTATAAGTCATAATGACACCTTTCATGCTACCTCATGCAAGGGGAGTCTTATTTCCTTTCATATGTCTGGGTCACATGTTGAACGTGTATAAAATGGGGGATTTATTTTGTTTGATACGTGGGGTGTGATGGTGGAGCGGGGATAGAAGTTGAATTCAGCAGAGATATGAAAAGAATGAAAAATAGATTGGGGATTTACTTTAATTGAAAGGATTTCTCTGGCTCCCACTTATGAGGTGAAGTTGAATGGCTCCACTAAATAAATGTGATGTTGACGTGGGAGGATGGAAGTACTCTGTTTGATAGCCCAATGTGGATAGGATGCCTTCAAGGGAAAAGGAGGACGAGGGAATAACAAAAAGCTTATGATGGCGAAAGAAGCTCCCTTATCCTCATTGTCCCATCAATTATGATGGAGGAATGTGTTTCAGTAGAGGGGATCCAATATACTTATCAAGAAATTTTGTTGTGTGACAGTGGATCATAGATCCTTGTTTCTGTGTCATGGAGATGGAGAACTAAATGAAGTTGAGCAGAAGTGAAACAAGGACAAAGTTGTGAGACAGCTGGAATGTGCTGGAAGGTTGGGAGAAGTGTGTTTTGGTAGAATACAAGATAAGTACTCTATTGTCAAATCATGGTCAATTTCATTGTCTTAATGCTCTTATGCCACTTCTTTGGGGTTTCCGCATCTGTAAGACAATGATGAATCCCGAGATGAAGATCAGGTATTCTAATTTAATATAATCCAGTATTCGACGGAGAAAGTGAAGCTTAATGACTGAGAGATGATCGTCACCATCCAGATGGATCATGCTGTGCAAATTGTGAGGTCTGGTGAGCACAACTTCTCAAGCACATGTTCAATTGGTTCCAGCCATGCATTGTTTCAAAAATGGCAAAAAATCTACATTGACTCAAATGGACAGGAGTCCAAGGACTAACTGATTAGATTGAAATTCACTCCCCTTGGGGGTCAAATTGCAACTTTTAATCACGGTTTACTAATTTGTGAGGACTCCAAACTTGAAGTCCTAGAGTCAAATGGAATCCTTGGTCTTTTAAATACCAGAATGTCAAGTTTTGTGATTTTCTAATCTATAGAGATTTTTTGAAGTAGGGTTATTTTCTGTTGGCGATTTTGTGATTTCTTTTCCAAGTCAGAAAATTGGAATTATGGCCATATAGATAAAAGATTTGGGGGATTTAAAAGCAGACCTCATCCTCGAATATTATGATACATTGTTTCTTTAAAAGAGTATTAAGATTCATTGCGTCAAACTCCCTTTCTTTATTTTTTTACAACTGTCTTGGATATTATTCTTTTACCTTACTCTGGCTATTCTGATCCTGTAATGATACTTTATCTATTAAAACTCAGACATACATTAACATCCTTTCAAGTGCATCCACATTTGTCTATATATTTCACATGCCTAATTGTCTGCCATATGAAATGTCTTTATCATTTTCAGATTGACAGCTACTTGAAAGAAAAGCTAGAATCTTGTCTTTGATTATGAAATTGGTTATCTAGAGCAATTGCTCACACATTGGCTCACTTACTTTCACATTCTTCACTGCTAATTTTTCAGATTTTGTTCTCCTGAATCCATGATTCTCTTGTATTTTTCTATTGCAATTGAATCTCTTTTTATGTGATCAACTGAATGAGGAATTTAAATGACATTTTGGATATCAAACTTAATTTCCATAAAATCATACAACATCCTCAAAGCATTACATATCATAAACATTATTTGATTTTTGCGTGTTGTGCAGGTGCTTTTCCCAAATGATACATTGGTAATGTCACTTGCTCGCATGATTGGAATGATCGGCAGAATTGATACTGAAATGCTTGAAATGGGGCGAGAGACACACAAATACTTCACAGATGATTATGAGCTTTATCATATAAACGAGGTTCCTTCACAATCTCATCAAAAGTTAAATCATACATGGAGAATTGTTAAATATTTACATAGATGTATGCCTATGTTACTTTGTTATAATTCAATTTTGTTATTTGGAAGAATTATTTAAATTATTACCATTCTCAGGTAACAATTGGTAGGTTGCATCTTAGTTTTAAAATCAATGACTATTTGATTGCATGTAACATGCAAATTCAACCAAGCAAAAAAAACATGCAAATTCAACCGCATAACTGATTTATGTGATCGCTTTTTAATACATTTATTCCAAAATGACACCAAAAAAAATATAATTTGTAGAAATTTAGAAAACCAAGTATTCCATTATATTCGATAAATCAATATCTAGAGTTTGGATTTAGAATAATGCTGTAAAAACTGCAAATCTTTTATGGATAATAAAAAGTCTTCGACCATAAACCTGGTGCCCCCAGCTCATAACTCAAGTAAACAACCATCCTTCTTTTTCATCAAGATAGAATTTACAAAGTTAAAAGTTATGACTCACAAGTTATTTACACCTTTGCAAGAGTAGTTCTACTTTTTCCAGTTTTGATATAATATTGACCAACCATATTTCATGGCCATTATCTGCTGTTACTACATGTCTTCTCCATCTTTACTACTACCACAATCTCCATTGGTTTCCAACTCTTGTTCGTCTCTTACACCTCTTTTAATGGCAATTCATTCAAGTAATGAAAAAGGCTTCTTAACCATTTTTATTAGAATTTGACTTTCATAGCTATTCAATTTTCAATCAAGAAGAATTTCTTTATTTTTCCCAATAACATGTGAACTTTTCGACTTGTGGCTCTTTTATTCAAAATTGGCCAATACTAGAATGTTTTGTGCTATCACATAGATCCAGTAATCCAGAAGCAACATGCATGTTAGAAAATGTAATAATTTTATTTTGTATTCTGCATTCCTCTTTATTTATGTGTCATGCTTACTGCCTTATAGTCTCTCATCCTGTTAAAATTACATTGGCCTGTCTATCTGTTTGTTCCTTGAATATTTTCAATGTCATGAATTGGCCATCAATACAGTTTTTTCAATATTTAAATCAAGTATAAATACATTGGAATTTCTGGCATGAAACCTGTCTATCTGGTTTCAAAAATATTTTAATTCTTATTCTTCTTTCAGGAAACTAATCAAGTGGAGTGCATAAATCCTGAGAAGTCTTCTCTGGAGCATCATCTAGGAAATTCTGATAATGAATTTATTGAGTTTGTTAAATACTTGCTTGAAATAAATCCTCAGAAGCGCCCCACTGCAAGAGAAGCACTATTGCACCCCTGGCTATCATACAAATATGAATAAATTCGTTCCTAACTTTCTTTCTTGAAGCAGCAAGAGTGCAAAGTCTGCTTCTCGTGCATCGAAATTCGCATCTTGATTTTCTCCCAATTTGCAAGTGCCTAGCAGAGAATCAGCCCACCATTGCTGGTCAGTCTTCTAAATCTGTTTCTGGTTATGTGTATTTTTTCCCTGTGTGCATTTGTGTATATGAGTGTACAGTGTTTGCGTTTGGAAATAATTGACACATGCAATATATAAATTTAATCATAATTATATGCAGTGAGGATTATCTTTCCTTTTTTACCCTTATTGGAAATAAGAAATTTGTGTTGTATTCTTAGTATGACCAAACTTCAATTATTGCTGGCACATTAGGGCAATCATAACAAACTCTAAAATTTGAAGTTTTGATCTATATTAAGCTAGATGTTACAGTTATATCGCACAATGGATGATGGGCAACAATTAAAGTAACAAATTTAAATTATCACTGTGCATGAGTATGGTTAGCTTGCATTCCCTAACAGCAAAAGTAAATGCGCTGAGTTTGGACGTATGATTTTTTTCTTTTGTTTTACAGAAATTTCAATCACCATGTAAATTATAGATTATGTATGAGTAGGAACATAGTTTCTAGCCACCTTGGGTAATTTTTATTGTTTAGGAAGGGTAGAGTAAAAAATTTTATATTGTGTGTGATTAGTGATACTTGGTAGGTATTTAGTAACCATTGCATGGCAATTAAGGTTGGCTACAGGAATTAGAGGTTTTGTTGATGATCGTGGATTATTCAATTTCTCTTGTTTTTTTTCCGAAACTAAAATACTTCAATTTCTCTTGTTGTCAGAGATTTTGACACACTAGGAGCAGATGAACTTGAAGCAATTTCAACCAACCTATTAGACCATCAGTCAGTGATCCCATCCTCCTGCTTGGTTCATGGATAACTTATCGAGAATAAAATAATTATACAAGAATAGAAGAGAAGGTTTTAGTTATTCCTAGAATAGATGATTTGTATTTGTTATTCCTTACTTGGTTTTAATTATAAAAAAATTGTCTTTTTATGTTCTATTAAATTATTGTTATAGTTTTAGTCTTTCAGATGAATGTGTAAGAGCAAAATATATGCATCTTTTCTCCAAGTCTAGGTATAGTGATCATGTTTATACAGCGGAAAATGATAATCCGGCCTTGTGTGCAGTCTTCACTAGTTTTCTTTTTCAAAAAAAAATATATATTTGCTCATTGAAGTATATATTGTTCTGTGAATTAAAGTATATATTGAAATACATTAATGTATTTTTTCTTTGAAGAAATAAAAACAATTGCAACCTCATACACTTGAGGGTTACAACAAGAGCTGCAAAGCGAACTGTAAAATGGACTGATCTTGTGTAGCTTATCAGGCTATAAATATTGTAGTATATCATTAAACGAACATGTTTTTTTTGAGGAATGAACTTGTTCTGCTTATTCGTGAAACAGATAGAAACATTAGGTTTGGTCTGGGAACTTAACGGAATATGATTCTAACCTATTAGACAAAGAATTAGACTAACCAGCCTGGATGGGATCCAGTTAAATATCTTTTTCCCTCTTGAACTCTTGACCAATGGGCCACTTCATTTATTTCCATTCGTGATCTTTGGTAGAAAAGCTTCTTTACTTCATCTAATGTTATGTATAATCCTTTTTCAGACTAAAATCTAGTCCAGGCACGTCTTTAATTTTATTAAAAATAGAATACTTCATTAAAAAAAGGTATATATTCTAATGATTTATATGGGCTCCTTAACAAAAAAGAAAAGGTAAAAAAACTAATGATATATATATCATGTTAACGTGAGTATACATGACTAATGAGATATGTGAGACTAGATATCAAATTGAAAAAGACAGTAAAACATAGTCTTCAATAAAATAGTTTTTCAAATATACTTTTTATTAATGGTTCATATAGATCTTATTCTGTATGAAATAAAACATTATCAAGTTTTTTTTGAAATATAGTAAACCTAGGGGTGGTAAACGAGTCGAGCGAGTTGAGCTTTGACATATTTAAGCTCGGCTCGTTTATAATTAGACTCGGCTAAGCTCGAGACTGAGCTTAATTTTGTGTTCAAACTTAACTTGTTTGGTTTGTAAAATGCTCGGTTGATTGATTTATAAAGAGGTGAGTGCAAGCTCGAACCAAGGCTTGAGCTTGGGTTTATTTAGCTTTAAAAAAAGCTCGTTTAACTCCTGTTTACCGCAAAAAAACTCGTTTAACAATTAAAACATGTAGAAAATAGATAACATGTCAAAAATAGATAATCATATTTTAAAAATCATCACTAAACAATCATATTCGAAAAGAGCTCGTATATGCTTGTGGCTCGGCTCGGGCTCGGGTTCGGGCTCTGCCCGTTTACAATCGAGCCTTAAAATTATTCAAGCTTGGCTCATTTATCTAATCGAACGAGCCCGAACGAGAGCAGCTTAGCTCATTTACCACCCCTAAGTAAATTTGTGTAAACATCAAAGTCAAAATAAGATGCACCTTGGTGAACACGAAAAACATCAAAGTAACGTAAGTAGTATATCAAGTTATAAGTAATGTGTTACCTTTCTATCAATAAGTAGTTAATTTTTGTTTAATTTTTTTTTCTCGTATTGTGTTTCTATAAAAACACTAGAAGATGAACCTTCCAAAAAATACTAATTAGTATCCTTAAAGTCCATCAAATTGGATTTAATCAATGCCCCGAGTCCATATAAAATCTCGAAAACTTAATTGTGATGATTTAAAGGTCATCAAGCATCCTCGAAGATGGTGATTTAAAGGTCGCAAAAAAAAATTGTGATTGATAAACTATGATCAATTATTTTCTACCGAAATATATTCACACACATAATAGCAATAAATAATTAAATAGATATTAAATCCCAAAAAGAAATTCTGGATCATGAATGGGACAAGTATTATATATTGGAATTCCTAAAACTCTGTAAATCTTTTATCTAGAAAAGTAAAATAGCATAAGAAAATTCATTATACATACATCAAGTTATAAAAATTTCTTCTTAAAAAAAAAAAAGTCAAACTCATTCTAACTTAAGCCAGCCGACTTAATTTTTAATTTTGGTCTTTTTTAAGTTTAACAATTCGCCAATAAAATTATAAAAAAAATGGGATTTAAAATAACAATTAAGAAAAATGAAAACTAGGTCCCACGGTTTCCACGAACAGAATAAAAATGAACTCATTCTAAAATGTAAATTAATTTAACTATCATTTTTTTTTATCTTTCTAAGAATAAAGTTTTATACTTATCCAATGAAATTATAAATTAAAAAAAAATTAGGCCCCACGGTTTGAATGAACTAATTTAACTGTCATTCTTTTGTCAATTGTACCGCAAATCTATATTACTATATAAAAGTCTCTTAAACAAAAAAACATGCCATTTAACCTTTTTACCCCTATCAATTCATTCAATCACATTACAGTCCATTTACACCACTTTAATGACAATCATTTTTGCATTTTACCCCTACATTTCTATTCAATTCTATGAAAATCCATTTACATCATTTTAATCTCATTTATAGTACATTATAATCCATATATTTCATCATGTAATATATTTATTAACTTATAATTAAAATTGGTTATCATAATATTATTAGGATAATAAGAGCCTTCCTTTTTTTTCATTTTACTCCTACATTTCTATTCAATTCTATGGAAATCCATTGATATTCAAAATATATTTCACACAATTTTTTTTTCCCATTTCATATGCAAAGACATAATACAATTAAAAAAAAAGTATCAAATATTAACATAATATTCATTATAGATTTTCAAACTATGTTATTATTATACATGTAAAATAAATTGTCAACAAATCCAATTTTAATGATTAGTGATCCAAAAAATAATAATTCAATGCAGTATTTATTAAAATATTATTTTAAAATTTCATGTTTAAAATTTGAATTTTTTTTAAAAAAATAGTATTATTAAACTCCCCAAACAATTAATGATTTATTAGCATTTACTCTATTCACTTGGATTTCTCCACTCTATTAATGTCCCAAATAGTCAATGGTCTCTAAGATCAACCCAACAAAAAATATATAATTCACAGTAATAATGCAATCCAATAAAATAAAATAAACGTATAAGATACTGCTACACACAAAAAAAATTATTGCTATAAAAATAGCCAAATTAAGATTTCAGCTTCATGTGAACTCAACAATAAATTTAATCTCATATGCAAAAACATGATAGAATTAAAAAAAATCAAATATTAATGTAATTTTCATTATAGAATTCCAAAAAAAAAGGCACACCCCAAAATATGTTATGATTATATATGTACAATAAATTGTCAACAAATCCAATTTTAATGATTAATATTTCAAAAAATAATAATTCAATGCAATCTTTACTAAAAAAATTTATACAAACCTGAAACATAAAATCTATATAAAAGCATCAATCCATGAAAAACATTCACTTAACATATTTACCCTTACCAATACTTGAAAATTCATTCATACCCTAAATGATATTTGGTTTGACATATTAACCCTTTCAACTTCTTGACACATTAATTACACATTTTAAATTCTTGAAAATCTATGACACTACATTAAAATTATATAATATATTAAATTTTATACATCTAATAATATATACCTTTTCAAATTATATGTAAATATTTGCATCTTAAAAAATCCTAAATAAATTTGTACTTGAAGTTTATGTTGAAATTAATATATATTAATTAATAGAATCCCTAATATATAATAGAAGTTTTATGTATTTATTTAAAAATACTAACAAAAAAATTTGTAAGAAAATTCAAGCAAAGGTTTTTTTTTTTTTTTGGAGGGTAGCAATGGTTCAAATTAATAGGTAGTATAGATTGGTGCTTTTATAGGTAGTATAGATTATATATTTTTGACATTATTGTATGTATAAAATTAATATTTGCATTTATACAAATTTATATTATAAGTATATAATATACATTTTTAAGTATAAAATTAATATTTGCATTTATACAAATTTATATTATAAGTATATAATATACATTTTTAAATTATGTGTAAGTAATATAAATAAAGCATTATATAGTTGTATTATGATAATCTGGTAACATATATATTAATTATTAAAATTATACATGACAAAACAAATATTTGATAGAAAATCTTAATTAAAAATCTTACACATTTAGATAAAATAATTTTTTTGATTTAAAATATAATCTATGTTAAGGAAAAGTTACCCTATGTATACCCCATCTTGATTGACTCTTCACATTTTCTGACCTATCAACTGTTGACCGTTCCACTTCCTCTTCTTCCATTTTCATTTTACATTTATTAAAATAATTTATTATTATAATGATTGTTATTAAAATCCAATGCCTCCCCTACTCTTAGTTCTCATACTCTCTCGCTCTCTCTTTGTCTAAAATCACATATATTTATGAATTGAAATTTTGTTTTCCCTTCTTATTGATATTTTTTTGTGTTAATTTCATCAAAAGAAAACGATGGGTGCGTGGATTTGGAGTTGTGTCTTAGTTGAACTTGTCATTTGTTATTATTTCTTTATTTACTTACAAAAAAAATTAAAATTAAGGTTAGTTGGTCTCCATCTTACTCTCTTTTTTCATCCTAAACATCACTCATTGTTATAAATTGTGCATTGTAAATTAAGCATTGTTTTGGATTGAAGATAAGGTTTACGATTTTACATCCCTGATATTATTTGTTTATGTTTCAGATGAAGCTTGGATTTTTTAGTGGATTGCAAAATAGAATTATATTTTCCATCTACGCTTAATAAAGGTAATAATAAAAACATAATTCTATTGTACAATCCACTAATTTAATTCAAATTTTATTGATTTATTCTAATGATTTTGAGTATGATATGCTTTCTTACATGGTTTTAATTTGTTTGTTCTTAGATGATTCATCTATTTTGACAGCTTATATTGACTAAATGGTAAGTTCAAGAACTCTACTACTTTAGCATTGTATCATTATTTCTTCTACATGGTTTGATAAGTTTCTCATGATTTTATCTCAGTTAAAAATGCAACATAGAATTGTTTTATATTATGATTAAAAAATTTAATCATATTTTTTAAGTGGGTTGTCTGGTGCCTAAGTTATTCATCCATTGCCAAATCTAATGGTAGCACTTATCCAAAAAAAAGAATATTGGTAGTAAAATAGTACAATTTCAGCATGATGTGATATGAATTCAGATAGATTAATAAGAAATTCATTTTAACATATACAATCAATAATAATAATTAATATATATGATTTCAATATCATTTTTTTATTTAATAATTAATATATATGAATTCAATCAACATGATGTGATTTTTTCATTTAATATCATTTTGTATGCTCCATGCTTAAAATAATAATAATAATAATAATAATAATAATAATAATAATAATAATAATAATACTTTTCCATGTTTAAAGTGATTTTAACATTTACATTGGATTAATATATATGATTTAAAATTATTATGCATGAAATAGAAAAACATATATATTATAAAACACAAATATTGTATGTATTAGATAAATTTCTCGTGTGTGAAACATGTGTATATCGATGTTAATATTTTATTTTATATGTGATATTTGATTTAGACATCATATATGATGAATTTTTTTGTGCAACGCACATGTAAATCAGCTAGTATCATCAAAACCCACATATTTGACCTAACATGCCCCTTGATTGTTCCCTAATTTGAAATTGACAAGGATATTATGGGCATTTAAGCGAGCGTCGCGGTGGTGACCGTTGTCCAGCTGTGAAAAGCGCGACATCGTTTGGGTTTTTAGCAGACGTTCTCCGCGGTGAGGATAACTATCCTATTTTCAAAGTCAAGTCAACCATCAAACACCTTTCATTCACTCACGGAAGACTAGGTTGAAAGCGGGTGATGTATTGGGTGGAGGAAGTGACGAATAGAATCAGTAACATATCTTCGGTCAATAAATGCGAAGAGGGGATTGATCTTTCCCCGTCGTCAACACCACCTTATAAAAGCAATTGGTAGTCTACACTAAGTTGTGTAAAAATTGAATCAGGAGTCCAAACAAAATACACCCCCGTTCGAAATGATGTCTTCCATTCTCTCATTCTCAGGCGGTGATTTCTTCGGCGAGTCGATGCAAGTCGGTGGCGGAGAAAGGTCGCTCAAGCGGCCGTTAATGGAGATCGACAACCAACACCACCTCACTTTGAGGATTGTGAAGCAGAGACTGATGCAACACACGTCACCCATCTCTCCTCTCGACTTCTCCATCCCCACCTCACCCGATTCCCCGATCACCACCACCACCACCACCATGTCCCGCCTACGAGAGATCGAGGATCAACTTCTGAACGACATCGAAGACGACTTCAACGACGACTCTCCCGCAAACCAGAACTCCGAATGGAGCGAGTCGACGCTGCTGAGCCTCATCAGAAAACCTTCCCTTCGGCAGTCCCTCTTGCACGCCGCCTACGCCCTCTCGGAGGGCGATCCCGACTTCGCCTCGGCCATCCTCGCGCACCTCACCAGCGCCGCCGACCGGAGAGGAGACCCGGAGCAGAGACTCGCCCACCACATGTCCTCCGCCCTCTTCTCCCTCCTCTCCGCCGAACCCATCGCCATCGGAACCTCTCGGTCGCTCCACCACCACGACGCCTTCCCCTGCTTCAACCTCTGCTTCGTCGCCGCCAATCGCGCCATCCTCGACTCCTCCTCCAAAGCCCGACCCAACCTCCACATCGTCGACTTCGACGTCGGCGACGGCGCGCAGTACGTCTCTCTCCTCGAATCGCTCACCGATCCGCGGCCGTCTTCGATCACCATCACCGCGTGCGCGGTGTCCGAGCTCCCCCAATCGTACCCTCCGGAAACAGTCGGTGACCGCCTCGTGAGTCTCGGAGAGCAGGCGGGGGTCGCCGTGCGGTTCAACGTGGTCCGGTGCAAGGCGTCGGAGCTGGACCGGAAGGCGGTCGGGCTCAACGACGAGGAGGGTGAGGAGGAAACGGTGGCGGTGAATTTCGCGTACGCGCTGCAGAGGGTGGCGGACGAGAGCGTGACGACGGAGAACCACCGCGACGTGCTTTTGAGGAGGGTGAGGGGGGAGCTGAGGCCGGACGTGGTGGTGTTGGTGGAGGAGAATCTGAACACGAACACGGCCCCGTTCGCGGTCCGGTTCGGGGAGGTGATGGGCCACGTCGGGTCGGTGTTCTGGTCGCTGGAGGAGAGGATGGGGAGGGAGAGCGCGGAGCGGGCGAGGGTCGAGGAGTGGCTCGGTAGGAGGGCGCGAGACATGGTCACGGAGGAGGGACCGAACCGGGTCTGCCGGTGCGAGGTCTTCGGGAAGTGGCGCGCGCGCCTCGGCATGGCTGGGTACCGCCAAAGGCAGTTTGGGCCGGGTGTGGCTGAGTCGGTGCGGGAGAGAATCGGGTCTGGTCTTGTTGGGCCGGGTTTGACTTTCAAGGAGATGGACGGGGGGTTGTGCTTCGGGTGGGGGGATCGCGTTCTCACTGTCGTGTCCACGTGGCACTGACCGTTGGATGAGGTGGATGAACCGTTGTATTTTTTTTGTTAATGTGTCGAATCACCATTTTTTCAAGGTGCAGGTGACATTTTTTTGTATATATATTCGTTATTGTTACGACTTTGGGACTTTAGTTTTAAAATCAATGACAATTTGATTGCACGTATCATGCAAATTCGACTGCATAACTGATTTTATGTGATCTTTTTTTAATACATTTATTCTAAAATTACACCAAAAAAATATAATACATAGAATTTGTAGATATTTAGAAAACCAAGCATTCCATTATATTCGATAAATCAATATCTAGGGTTTGAACTTAGAACAATGTTGTAAAAAACTGCAAATCTTTAATAAAAAGTCTTCACCATAAAACCTGGTACCCCAGCTCATAATTAACTCAAGCAAACAACTACCTTTGCAAATAGTAGTTCATACCTTTTCCAATGCTGATACAACATTGACCAACAATCTTTTACGCCCGTTATTCCATCTATTGCCCGCGCGTGCCCGCACCCTGTGCGCATTTTGCCCGCGCGTGCTCGCGCCAATCAGCTCGGATTTTCCAGGATCCTAACCCGGACAGTATCCCAGATCTCCCGGGTCCAGCAACCGATCGTGCCCAACTCAGCACCTGGTCAAGTCCGGTCCAGCATCTAGTTCCGGGACCTGACCCGGAGACCCAACCTGACCCAGTTACGTGACCAGTCCGCGACTCGACCCGGCTCTGCAACCCGACCTGACCCGGATCCACGACAGTTTGCCGCTCGATTGTCGCTCTTTCGGTATTTTATTTATCCGGCCGCTACAGACTCATTCGAACTCCGAATATAGTCATATTCGTACTCATTTTAATCAGCTTTTCGTGATCTATCAGATACTGTATATTTTGATATATTGTTGTGCAAGTACTATAGATTACAGATATTGTCACTCCTTTGTTCATGTGACCCTCGATTGCCACAAGTTGGCTCGAAAACGTGCTCGAGATGCCGCTTTCTCCTTGTCAATCCAGTCGTCTACTCAATCTTCTCTTTGTCAGGATTAGATTTGTACATCAATTGCACATCGCGCGGCTTCTGCTTAGTCACAGTTTACCACAACTCAACTTATTGCACATTTAAAAGGGCTACAAGACCAAAATTAGCAGCTTTATATTATGTTACACTCATTGATTGATATAGGTCTTTCCGGTTACGTTCAGTCTGCTTCTACTCCCGTACCAGGTATGCCGATTACATCATGGGTTCTTGATTCTGGGTCTTCCCATCAAATGACATCGGATGCATCGATTCTTGTTAATTGTATACCACCACATTCTCCTTCATTTATTCGTACTACTGATGGTTCTCCTATGTCTGTCTCGAGCTTTGGCATTCTCTCTAATCATTCTCATCGATTTAGTGTGCCAAATGTGTTGCATGTTCCTAAAATTTTCAGGAGTTTATTTTGTCAGTCAGCTTGCAGACCTTGGTTATACGATCATATTCTTGTTCGGTTCAAGATCGACTTACTGGGAGACAGATTGGGACTGGACGACGACAGGGTAGACTCTGATACATAGATCAGCTTCATGTTCCTCCGCCTTCCGCTGCCTCCGTTCGGTTAGATACCACTTGCCCTTCCCTTTCTCCTTTTGATCTCTCGCATCGTCGTCTTGGCCATTTGACTCAGCCTAGACTCTGATATCATGTTAGCACCGGTGCATTAGGATCATTTTCTCATACGGGTCTTCAACCATGTGTGGGGTATAAATTGAGTAAGCCCGTGGCTCTTCCATTCCCTTCAAGTTTGCATATTTTTTAGTCTCCCTTTGATTTAGTACATTCTGATATTTTAGGTCCATCTCCTATTTTTTCAAAAGGGGGAAATCGATATTATGTTATTTTTATCGACGACTATTCTCATTTCACTTGGCTTTATCTTATGTCTAGTTGTTCAAATTTACTCCGTATTTATACTTCTTTTGCTACCATGGTTGAGACCCAATTTTCTCGTCGTATTAAGATGCTACGCTCTGATTGTGGTGGTGAATATTGTTATAAGACTTTTAGTGCATTTTTGGCATCTCAAAGCACTCTTCCTCAGTTCTCCACTCCTTATGCTCATCAACAAAATAGAGTTGTTGAGCAAAAACACCGTCACATTCTTGAGATGACTCGATCATTACTTCTTTCTACATCGGTCCCTGTTGAGTTTTGGGGTGAGGTTGTTCTCATAAATGTGTATCTCATTAATAGCACTCCATCATCCATTACTGGTGGTATCTCTTCATCTAAATGACTTCACAATCAGCCTCCTGATTATACCCGTCTTCGTGTTTTTGGTTGCACACGTTTTGTTCTTCTTCCTCCCACTGAACGCACCAAGCTTTCTCCTCGTTCTGCTATGCGTGTTTTTCTTAGATACAATATTCAACAAAAGGGTTACAAGTGTTATGATCTTGTTGCATGACATCTTCGCATTTCTTGTCATGTCACCTTTTGGGAGCATCATCCTTATTATGTTCTTCCGTCACCTCCGGCTCCACTTCCTTCGCCTACCGTTGATGAGCTTATTTTTCTGGATTTCTCGACTCCTGAGTCCTCTCCATCGTCTGTTCCACTTACATTCAGTCCTTCATCTATCCCATCTGCGACATTGCCATCGTCTGTCCCATCAGCATCCACTCCATTACCTATCCATCTACGACCTTGCCATCGTTTGTCCCACCCGCATCTAGTCCCTCATCTGTCCCATCTATGACCTTGTTATCCCATCCTGCAGACGATTCATGTGAGCCGAGTTCCCCTGTTGTTGCTCCTACGCCTGATGTTGTTCGACTAGCAGTCGACAATGCACCCGCAGTCAGCCCTGCACCAGCTCCTCGCCGTAATCCACCTCGTGATCATCGTCCTCCTCAGAGGCTAAGTCTAGTTGCCTCTGATTCTTTTTCTCCTAGTTTTCAGTATTTTCCTTCAGATGTTTTCACTCATTGGGAGCCCCAATCTTATCGTGAGGCTGTCAACATTCCAGAATGGGAAGGTGCCATGGCAGAGGAGCTCAATACATTACAACGCACTCATACGTGGGATATTGTATCACTTCCTCCAGGGAAGACTACTATCAACTGTAAGTGGGTCACAAAATCAAGACCACCTTTGATGGTTCGATTGAGCGTCACAAGGCTCGGTTGGTTGCCCATGGTTTTACTCAGCAGCATGGTATTGATTATGATGAGATATTTGCTCCTGTCGCAAAGATGACGAATGTTCGTACTTTGATTTCTGTTGCTTCTGTTCGTCAATGACCTATTTATCAGCTTGACGTCAAGAACACTTTTTTTCATAGTGATTTATCAGAGGAGGTATACATGACTCCTCCTTCGGGTCTTCCTCATCCTTCTGCTCATGTATGTCATCTTCGCTGCGCTCTTTATGGTCTCAAGCAAGGTCCTTGCGTTTGGTTCGCTCGATTCATTAATGCTATCTGTGCTGTTAGGTTTGTTCCAAGTTCCTCTGATCCTGCTTTATTTGTTCACATCTCGGTCCTCATCGGACTATTCTGCTGCTTTATGTTGATGACATGATCATCACCGGCGATGATTCGTCTCATATACAGTCGGTCAAGCAACATCTTCAGCGTCAATTTGAGATGAAAGATCTTGACAAACTTTGATATTTTCTAGGCTTAGAAGTTGTTTCTGCTTCGCGTGGTTATCTTCTCTCCCAACGCAAGTATACTACTGACTTGATCGATCGTGCCTGTCTGACTGATGATCGCATCTCCCCCACTCCTATTGAGCTCCATGCTAAGTTCTGGCCTGACGATGGAGAACCCCTGTCTGATGTTACTCGTTATAGACAGTTTGTTAGAAGCCTTGTCTATCTCACTGTCACTCGCCCTGACATTGCTTATGTTGTGCATATTGTCAGTCAGCTCGTCGTTGCCCCTCGTACTGTTCATTATGCAGCGGCTCTTCGGATTATACGCTATCTACATGGCACTATATCTCATGCTCTGCTGTTTTCGTCTTCCTCAACTCTTGAACTTCGTGCTTATACTGATGCTGTTTGGGCAGGAGATGTCACAGATCGAAAATCCACGACTGGTATATGTGTGTGTCTTGATGACTCTCTTATATCTTGGAAGGCCAAGAAACAAGACATTGTTTCTCCTTCGAGTGCTGAGGCTGAATATCGTGCTATGGCATCCGCTACTGCTGAGGTTGTTTGGCATCGACGCCACCTCTCTGACATGGGCGTCATCCTATCTGCGTCTACTCCTCTATATTGTGATAACAAAATCGTCTTTCAGATTGCTAGCAATCCAGTTTTTCATGAACATACAAAGCACATCGAGATCGATTATCACTTCATCCGTCATCACTTTCTTGCGGGCACTATATCACTCCCATATATTTCTTATTCTATTTAGTTATCTGACTTTTTCACAAAGTCACATACACTTCAACGGCATAGTTTCTTGTTGAGCAAACTCTCGTTGTATGATCCACCTTGAGTTTGAGGGGGGGTGTTAAATAAATATATGTTAGGGTAAAGGGTAAATTAGTCTTTTTCTTATTTTCCTTATACAAACCCTAGTAATATTTTGATTCATTCTCTTCAATTTCTAATTCTAACAGTATAGATGCACAAACCATTCTATTTATTATTGAATTTAATCTATAGCTTTCCCAGGGAGATGGAGAAAGGGAGATAAAAGATATTGAACTGATGTAGTTGGGGTGACGAAATAGCCACAATGCCATTGTTGTAATCGTATATGAGTTTGTACATATATAATTTTTCAAACGGGCTAGACATAGCACATCGGTTTTTATAAATCATATATATTAATGAAGAAAAATAAGTCTATCCCTGTTTTTAGTTTCATTTGTAGTCAACACATTTTTTGATTTTTTTTTAAATATGTACTTAGCTCGTGAAGTATATTTTTTTAAATGTGTATTTAGCTCTTAAGTGAACCCAGATTGTGAACATGGTAATTGATTCCCTAGAGGTTGTGGCCCTCCAGCCCAAACTAAAGACTCATGGGTAAATAATGATTCACAATAACCTCAATTGATGTGTTAGATAGTGTGATCTGGTGCCCTCAACAGAGGGAGTCCTTCTCTGTTAGGTGTTCTTACGATTGGTGGAGGAGGGGGTGCCCCTCGTATAGCACTACAGCTCTCAAGGTGGCGGAGATCTTGCGAGCACCGGCCCTTCTCAAAGTTCGGTGCTTCGGATGGCTGATGTACCAAGAATGTTTATTAATGAGGGAATATAGGTCTCATTGGGATCCATTAGCGGATAGAACTTCTGTTCTTGGGAGACGCAGTATCAAACTTCTTTAAGTGCCAGCGGAGGCTAGAAAATAAAAAAATAGTAAAAGCCCCCAGATGTGCTGGTGTTGTTGGGTTTTGGGGCCAAGTTTGATGGCCATGATAGCCCAGTCCTAGATAGTTGCAGCTCACAGGCTGTGTTTCTAGAGGGTTGGTCCCACTGTTCTGGTTGGCCCATGTTGGCTTCTTGATCAGGTAATTATAAGTAGATGTCCATTATGATCTAATCAGGCCAGCGGAGACTTGTTATAAAAAAAAGTTAATTATTTGATTATTCTGGTCCCTTGACTGATATGTAATGGCTGAGGTATAAAATTTTTTTTTATGTATATAACATATAAAAGGTACATAATCATATAAAAATGTAAATATATACAAAATTTTTAATCATGCTCTATAAATGTAATGGCTGAGATAAAAATCGTTTTACAAACCATACAATATGATAACATAATGGGCACGGATAGTCCCACCACCTTTTTTATTTTGAGCACCACCTTTTTTATCCCACAACCTATCATTTGGTTTATTTCCAAGTTCACCACCTTATAAAAATATCTTAACAAAGACTCAAAGCTCACCACCTTCACATTTTTTAAAACATGCATCTTTCTTCTCTCTTTTTTATTTCCCTTCTCTCTTCTCATTCCACCCTCCCTCTCCTTGTCCGCCTCCGCTTCGTCGTCGACATCCATCGGTGCAAGAGCGGATCTCAACCTCCATCGACATCCACTTCCGCTTCATCCTCAACATCCATCGGTACAAGAATGGATCCCAACTTCCTGTTAACAGCCTCCTCGGCTTCGTCGTCGACATTCACCGGTGCACCGGTGCAAGAGTAGATACTGACCTCTGTCGATGTCCACCTCCGCTTTGTATTGGGCATCCGCCGGTGCTTTGAATGTTGGTTTTGATAAAATGTTAGATGATTTTCTTTGCAAGTATGACTTTGAGTGTTTATCAATGTTTATCAATTGATTAATTGAAGAGACCTAAGTGTGGATAAGTAACTCTTGTTGAATTTATAACTTTTTTTTTATGTTTTATGAGAAAACTTTATTTATGCAGGATTCGACACACAAACTGTCTAACAATACACATATACTCGACACACGATGTGTCTATCACAATATTAAAGTTTCATACATTTATGTATTCAACAGTAACCGTCTCCAACTACTATAATCATTGACACTGGTATAGTCAAACACACAATTATAATTCATTCCAGAACCTACAATTTTTTTTCAGTTCTGTCGACAGGGGCATTGTCTAATAAATATAATTATGTAGACACTCAATGTGTATAACACATTCCTGAACCTACAATTTTTTTTCTTCCCATCAACAGGGGCATTGTCTAATAAATATAATTATGTAGATGATTGTTGACATGTTGAACATACTCATGAGATGAATTAGTATACTAACATTGATATGAAATTGTAAAATGGTTCAATACATATTGTTGAAAACTACATTTAAACAATAATGTAAAACAAATATAATTATGTTGACATTTCATATGTCTAACGCATTCCAGAACCTACGAGATTTTTTTTATGTATCCATCGACATAGGAATTGTCTAAGAAATATAATTATGTAGACCCCCTATGTGTCTAACTCATTCCAAAATCTACGATTTTTTTTCTATTTTATCGACAAGGCCATCGTCTAGGAAATATAATTATGGAGACATCTCATGTGTCTAACTTATGCCAATTACTTGGGGTGGTCAGGGGCGGAGCCAAAGGGGGGCGGGCTGAGGCCCGGGCCCCCCCCAAGGCCCACGCCAAGGATTTTTGCATATACCCCCTCAAAACTTCTTATATTATCAAATACTCCCTTTTAAATTCTATTCCCAACAATACTTCAAAATATTTAAATTTTGCATCAATTCCCTTTTGAAGGGTATTTTTGCATAATACAAATTTTTAAAATTTTGTTGGAATATCTTTTAGAAGAACATTCATGAATAATTTAAACCCTTTTAAGAAGCATTGTTAAAAATAATAATTTACTAGGGTAATTTTGATAAAATGAGATTTTTTAAGGGGATATGCAAAAATCCTAATTGAAATGAGTGGGTTTGAGGTTGGAAGATATTACATACAGACTTGTTTGTATCATGATTTATATATATATATTTTTTATAGAAGTGAAATACATGCTCATATGAAATAAATGTATATATTTTATTTACGTTTCCTATAATAGTGTATACAGAGATAGTAGAATATATAATGTTTTAACTAAGTGAAATAATGCATTAGACGCGACAAATGAAAATATTACTAACTGAGCATATTAGCGCCCATTGAGATTTGGAATCATGGGTCTCCTTTAAAAAAAAACTTTGAAAAACTTTATTTTCACGTGAATATTGGTATCTGATTTTGAAGGGTTGAAAAATTACTGATTTGAATGTTTTGTTATTTTTTGTTTATTTTAATTTTTCATCATTACTATATTTAGTCTCTCAAAATATTTAGAAGTAAAGTTTTAAAATCTCTTTCTAAAATATAAACGTGAAAGATATCCATGTATATTTTTGTGATCAATTAATTTATTCATATTCATTTTTGTTAAATTTTTAAGCTTCATTTTTTTCTTTTTTGCGATGGGAATAGTGAGTTTTCACGATTTTTTTCTAGATCTTCTATAGATTATTACGGATATTTATATCCTAAAAAATAAGTTAAAAAATATTTTCAATTGTCTTTATTTCGTATTAACTTATCATATATCTATAATTATTCTTTTTTATCTTACTTATTCTCTTAAATTTTTGGCCCCCCCTTGCTTTAATTCCTGGCTCCGCCCCTGGGCGTGGTGGGATTGACCTAACCAATTACTTGGGGTGGTGAGAAGGGGAGGGGTGGTGCCCTTAATGCATTTTTGGGAGTTATGCACAGATGACAATATTGTAAATAAAGGATGGTGTTTAACATAACCAGGGTGGCGGGAATATCCGCCCCCTAACATAATTTATATTGAGCTATCATAGTATATGGGGTTCTATCATACTGTATGTTGTAAAAAAAAATTCAAATAGAAAAAATATACTATGGCATCTTAGTATATACTTTATATAACAATATGTATTTCATTGGGAATGTATAATTTTAAGAAAAATGAAAAACAGATACTGCAAATGGAGATGCATGACGGACTGAACATCATATTCCTAATATATTTCTTGTATAGAAACAACATGTTGGGATTATGTCTCGATCCGGTGTATCAACATCGGATGGCCATGATGAAACCATATTAGGGTGGGCACCTAATTGGTAATTAGTTAAGATTTAATCTTAATTAAGATATAAAGTGAATTTCCTAAAATCAGGGAAACAGATTTGTTTGTTACAGATTTGTTTGTTAGGAGATTACTTAAAGAGCAAGTTATTTATTCATATATGAGAGAGGTTGAGAGGGTTCAAGAGAGGTTAACTTTGTAAGTCTTTTTTGTATCTCAATTATTATAGTGAATTCTCCATTTTCGTTCCGTGGATGTAGGCTTAGGCCAAACCACGTTATTTTTGTGCTCTTCGTGTGATGGTGTTCCATTCTTGTGTATGATCTCATATTTTATTGACGGCTTTCGCGTATCCGTCCCCAACAACTGGTATCAGAGCTTCAGATTGCGATCTAGGAGGACGAGATCCGAAAAACGATGAACCGACACGGGTCGGAGAAGATCAGCGATTCGTATGGAGGTTTTACATGAAGAAGAAGAAATTTTTTATCACGGTTGATGTGGCCGCAAAGAAAAAAGAAAAAAGAAAAAAAAAAGGAGAAATTGTTTGTGGCCGAGGATGAAAGACGCAGACGTGTAATCCCTGATTGCATGGGATTTGCATGAAGGGTAGTGAAATATAATGGTGCCTTGCATGCCTCGGGATTTAAAATAAATAAATAAATAAATAGAGGAGCCGCAGGTGGTGTGTGCACAGGCGCAGGTGCGCACGTGAGATTGAGGCAAAGAAGCTTTGCAGTGACGTCGCAAGGCACAGGTGCGGGTGTGGCTCGTGAGCTCAGACGCATGTCCAGAGGCGTGTGCGAAGAGCAACACGTGAGGCGGCACGTGACGAGGAGCCCAGAGTCACTACGCGAGGTGCGTGATGTCGATTCTCAGTTTGTGCAAAGGAAGAAGATGGAACATATACAACACAGAGAAGGCGTTTTGAACCCGGGTGGCGTCCCTGGTGGTTCAGGTAAAAAAAAGCGAGTCCAGTTTCGGAGCTTGCAAGCGTGTGGTGTGTTTGTTCAAGGTGGAGTCGAGATCCTTCTTCAGAGATGCAACACAGAGAAAGCGTTCTGAACCCGGGTGGCGTCCCAGGTGGTAGCGAGTCCAGGTATTCAGAGCTTGCGAGCGATTGGTGTAGCTTGTTCAAGGTGGACTTCAGATGATCCTTCTTCAGAAACGCACATGGAGCATGCGACAGATTCATGTGATTACCAAGTCAAGATACTGACTTGAAGATGCAGAGATGCAGACTTCCGAAAGAAGAAAGGTTCTTCAGCCAGGTGGAGTTTGGAGAGCGAGGTGGAGACATCAACAGAAATCTTCAAAGGGTTCGTGGAAGTCGGAGTTTAGCGAATTCGAGCTAAGGTGGAGATTGTTGGGATTATGTCTTGATCCGGTGTATCAACATCGGATGGTCAGGATGAAACCATATTAGGGTGGGCACCTAATTGGTAATTAGTTAAGATTTAATCTTAATTAAGATATAAAGTGAATTTCCTAAAATCAGGGAAACAGATTTGTTTGTTA
Source organism: Acorus calamus (assembly GCA_030737845.1). NCBI lineage: Eukaryota > Viridiplantae > Streptophyta > Magnoliopsida > Acorales > Acoraceae > Acorus > Acorus calamus. Next base: position 38,773,556 of record CM060858.1, read on the forward strand.
GGAGATTACTTAAAGAGCAAGTTATTTATTCATATAAATATGCTCTAGGGTTTTAGGATAAAACTTGGCTTGACATAGAGATCCATATGAGAGAGGTTGAGAGGGTTCAAGAGAGGTTAACTTTGTAAGTCTTTTTTGTATCTCAATTATTATAGTGGATTCTCCGTTTTCGCCCCGTGGATGTAGGCTTAGACCGAACCACGTTATTTTTGTGCTCTTCGTGTGATGGTGTTCCATTCTTGTGTATGATCTCATATTTTATTGACGGCTTCCGCGTATCCGTTTTCAACACAACATAGACAGAATAACGTGTTGTAATTAGTATGTATACCATATAAATCCCAACCAAGGTATATTTAGCATCTAAAAATGTAAATATGATTATATAACAAGGACGATACATCTCATCACTGTGTACAACTAATAATGAGGTAAAATTAAAGATCGTTCTGACATATATAAAATCATTAAATTCATTAAGTTCGAAACTCCAAAAGTTAAAACTATAGCAAAAACAATATCCATCTACTTTTTTCGAGACTTGCAATGAAAGCCATCCGGGCTCGGGGGAGGGTGCCTGAATTCTGGCTGAATGAGGAGCATGGTGGCTGGTGGGATACGCACATGCGGCGGAGTCTACGTGAGGAGGAGATCGCACAATTTTTGGAGTTACTGGGGTTGCTTCATGAGCTCAGTCCGGTGCATGGGGTTGAGGACAGTGTAACATGGGCGGGGAAGGGCGGTCAAAACAATTCGGTCAAACTGGGGTATGCGTGGTGGAATCGGGAGGCTACGGAGGACGACACCTTCATCGCAAATGCGGGAGTTATTTAGAAGGCTAAAATTCCCTTGAAGGTGAAGTGCTTTACCTGGTTTTTGCTTCGGCACCGGCTTGTGATGAAATTTTTTCGAGCACACTGGCAGCACCTGGAGCCTCTTGATTGCCCACTGTGCAGCGGGGAGGAGGAGACGCTCGAACACCTGCTTTGTACTTGTCCAGTGGTGTCACGACTATGGAACTTGCTAGCTGTGGCATCGGGAAACCATTTTGCTTCATATCGTTGGAGGATCTGTGGGAGGCGGCACGACGTATGAGGAAGAAGAACGATCGGACAAGACGGGGATGGTATGACTTTCGGTTATTCCGACATGCACCTGGGCAGTATGGAGGGCAAGGAACGACGTTGTATTCAAGGATTCCCGGTTCTACTTCGAGAACCTGTGGGAGATGGTGACCCAATGTTTCATGGATTGGGGAACTTGCATAGGCGGGACATCGAGCATATTTATCAATGAGACCGTGTTCCGAATCTTGGAATGACGCTCCCCAAGAATTCTTCATGGCCAGTTCGGTTGTGGGGCTAAACACCCCATGTGTTTTTTTCTCTTTCGTTTTTGTTTGTCTTTAGCTATGTTTTTCCTATCTTTTCATCACCCCGTTCAGTCATATTCTTTCTTTTAACGGGAATATAAATGACTACATTTCGTTCAAAAAAAATATCCATATACTTTTTTACTCCTTCCAGAAAAATAAAAACACATTTAAAACAACTTTTCACGAATTACTGTCGTTTCGAGCACAAAGGAATCTAAAATGATATATTCTATAGAAATGTTGGGGAAGCTATGTGACCTGTTGATCACTACAAAGATCCGGTTTTTTGGGATGAGGAAGCTCATTGGGACATTGGGAACATGTTCATCTGTTCTTTGATGACTCTCTTTCATATAAATTATTCTAAGTATAACCATTCAAAGTTAACTCCATTCATAATGGACTCATAATCCATTTTGTCATAACCTCTAATTTCTCATGATATAAAAATTGATTTATAATGGACTCTACAGTAGGTGTTATGACTATACAATTACCCACAACTCATTTCTCATACAACTTTGCTTATAAAAAGAGCCCCTCCACCATTTCCATCAACTCAACTCAATTTAACTCACTCCACAAAATCTTAACTCCACCTAAAACATAAGCTTGTGCAAGTTTTTCTCTTTGTCCAATTTTGATGTAAGCTTGAGTCTTATAGTGAATATCAAGTACTAGTTGTCAATTTTCCCTCATCTTGGAGTTGTTCATTCTTCTTCTACTTTCGATTGTGAGTTTTGGGCTAGTGTGACTTTTGGTTGTATTATTCGAGAGCCTTATGTCTCCCCACAGGGGTATGGTGCTCTCCTTCAGGACTACTCTGCTCAGTTTCTTGTGGCTTTGTCAACCACTCCCTTCAATAAATCTCTTGGAACTGAAAGGCATTGAGGTGGGCCTTTTGCTGGGCACTCTGTGCAATCACTTAAAGAATTGGTTTGAAACTGATTCAACAACTGCAATGGTTTGGGTAAAAGGAAATGCCAATTAATCTTTCATGGTCAGCTATTTGTCTTATGAGAACTATCTCTCAAGTTTTCGATCAACCTACTAGAGGAGTGGAAAATAACCCATATCTATCGAGAAGGGAACTCACCGGCTGATCTTCTAGTCTCTCACCGTTGAACAAGGGGTGAGGATCTCATCCTTCCATATCATTCTTGGCAGGAACTCACCGACGCCATTGAAGCTAACAAAGTGGGAACAACTTTCATTTGTAGCTAATTGTATGGTTTCGAAAAGTTCTTTTGTTCTACTCCCACTTTTAATTTTGTGTACTACATGCATCTCGTCAGTTTGTAAATGGGAAGGATAAGGGGTAGGCAGGATGCAGAGCGACCTGGTTCTCTCTTCCCCCTGTTGGCCTTTCCATCCCATTCACATATGTTTTGCCTGTAAATCCTATACATTTCATAGCATGTTTATACATTGTTCTCAATTACCAATCCAAAAAAACTTTTATGTGTGTTCCAACTGAGAACGTGCATCAAACTGACCCTAACTCTTGGACCATATGGAATCCCCTGATTGAAGAAATCAGTAGACTGATCGATATGAACAATCGGTTATAGCCAATCATCCAAGCAAAAATATGCTTTTTAAAAAATATAGAAAATGAACTTTCCAGAAATCAAGTTTATTTAAGCCATATTCAAATCATACTTTTCCACCGTGCTAACAAGTAACAAGCAGTGGCATGAGAGAATTTCAACTTTTAAAAATATATATGATCATAATGCTCTCACATATAATAAAGAATTACAGCATTACATTATACGTGAAACACCCGTGCCTTTTTATGGGCGGGGGGCACTTTCCCGTTCGTTTGTGCTTGCATTAATGTAATGCAAGCAATATTTCGTCATGAAGAAAAATTATGTCACTGCAATTCATTTTTGATGATCCAGAAACTAGAATGACATGCAGCCCCATATTTATATATCAGACTTGCAATTCCGTCTGTGCGCATGAACCGGAAGTAACTCCTAGTGTTGTAGCATTATTGATGTTACTAAATTAGTAAAAGAGAATTTTATTGCTTGCTTGTGTTGTAGCATTATTGATGTTATTAAATTAGTAAAAGATAATTTTATTGCTTGCTTTTGTTCTTCATATACTTTATTAGGGTGGTTCCTCTTCTTGAACTCTTTCCTGTATTAAATCACTCGAGCAAGGAAAGAAGGGTCTTCCAAACATGGGTGTTAGATAGCGAATTCAACACATTTAGAATTTGTGTGCAAATAATAAAAACTGGTGTACTCTCCATTCTTTTGTACAGGTGAAGTATATATCCCAACTCCCACTCACACACGCCAACACCAAAATATAAGAAAGCAACAGACTTCCAATATATGGGGGTTCAGTCATCCATGCTCTTAAAATAGTACAAAACACACAATATTAGCTTATAATATGAAAAACAGTTTTTTCATTTAAAATAGTTTTTCAAAATAAAGATTTTTTTGTAAAACTGTTTTTATAATTAAATATTTCAAGTTTTTTAAAACAAATTCAACATTGTGTGTAAAAATAAGTTTGAATTAAATATAATTCTTGTAAATTAAAATATCTAAAAACCATTTAAATTTATTTTCAAACGGTACAATAGAAAAATTCATAACCTAATATAGTGGTGACTCCTTGCATGCAATCAAAGAGGGATAAAATGATTACACCGGCAATTAATAATTGAAAATTGAAAGTTAAATATAATATAAAGACAATCCTGGTGTAGTAGATTCTCACGTGTTTTGGTATATATTATTATATAGGAAAAAATCCATACAACCCCCCTATAAATTTACTTAAATTCATATAAGCTTCTGACTTTTTTTAAAATTCATATAACCCCCTCAAAACATCTCGTAAATCCAAATAACTATCTGAATAAAATTTTCGCTGACAGATAATAAATATTTTGCGAACATTTCATTTGGTTAACCCTGACTGAAAACACAATAAACTAAAAAAAACCACAACAATGTGTTAAAAATGCGAAAAATCTTTTTAAAAAGCCAATTTTACCATTTTTGGATATATTATAAAACTCTATCCGTAGAGGTAAAATCATCATTTACAGATGATTTTTTGAATTTTTAACATAATGTAGGGTTTTTTTGGTATGTTGTGTTATATACCAGGGTTAACTAAACATAATATTCACAAAATATTCATAATCTGTAAATATAAATTTTATTCAAGAGGTTATCTGGATTTACTAGGTGTTTTCAAGGAGTTATATGAATTTTAAAAAAAGTTCGAAGATTTCAATCAGTTTACAGGGGGTTATATGGATTTTTCCCTATTATATATTATATATCCATGTGAAGAAGCATTTACATTCACAAAAAAAATAAAGTATACTCTCATAAATTGTACAAAAACAAAATTTACATTTTTATCAAACGATATATTTCATTATTAAAAATTAAAATGGGCGAGAAGTGAGAACTTGAGGCTGCATATAATAGCATCCTCAAAAAAATAGATAGAATAAAGAACAGTCATTTTCATACACTAGCTAGCAATATCGATCCATTAGAGAAGAATGCACTCAATCATGTCATACAAGGAAATAAAGACCCCCAAGTGAGGAAAATCTGTGCTATCTCTTGGAAGGGAAAGAATTCACGTGAGCTGTGGACCCTTTCCATTTGTTTGACAACTGCTCTATTAATGACTGGTTACCACATATGCTGAAACTGAAAATATTTCATCATGATATATCTGCATTTCTATTCTGGGCATTTGAATATCTGTTGGGTTTGCTTTAAAGAAAGGCCGGCTATGGTTTTGATAGATACACTACCAGTTTCATATAAGCAAGCCCAGATAATTATAAAATATAAAAAGGAGGGTAGGAATGTCTTACAAGTTTCAGATGGACTGGCAAATTAAATGTTATGAGCTTTCATTTTCTGGCCCCTTTTTTTCCCCCAAATTTCATGAAGAATGACCAGTGACGATTGTAGTGATACTGAATGTAGCACTTACTTGCTTTTGGTTGTTTGTCAAGATGGATTTCTATGAAAGAAATATTGTCTGTCCAACTCAGTTGTTAACTTGTGGGGCTTTAATTATAACTCATATCTAAATCATACCATATGCTCATCCATAGCCCCCCTTCCCTGCATGAATAGCATTTCAAATGCCAATCTAGGCATATATATTAGATGTATATATGCATATATACCAAGTGAGCTAGCCTAACAGTCCTAAAATTATTGGACACTGGTACACAATCCTTGTTAATCATTGTTGATCTACTATTATACTTTGTTAGATGAAACATTTAATTTTCTACAAAAGAATATATATAATTCATTGAAAAATATAATTTAAATTTTTCAAAGATAAATGTTTCGTTATATAAAATATGTATAATTTTTTAAAAATCACAATTTGTGAGGACTAATTGCCATAAATTCATGAGCACGGAATCGGTTGAAACAAGCCAAATTAGTTTCCACATATCCTGTTAAGACCTAGAACTAGAAATTAGGTTAGAGAGATTTTAGTTTGGGCTGCCTCAGGAATTCATGGCTGGAAACAGATGATTTTTAATTGCCTGCCCTAGGAAGCAGTAGTTCTTCTGGCCACACCAGCCAAACTGATCTGGCTCCAAATTTCAATGAATCATGCATGTCTTCTAGGGTCCCTTTTTTGTTCTTCAATGCATTGTATGAGGACCAATGGATGAACTCCTAGCTACTTAGCTAGCTGTTTGTAAGCTACCTAGGTAGTTCTGTACTTGATGGTGATTGATTAGATAGATAAAAAAATGCGAAGTGAAATCAAATCATCATTTGATCTGATGTCAAGTGCATGTGAACAGGAGTCGAGCAGCATATCTGTACCAGGCATGATGTACCTGACATGTATTCTTATTTAAAATATTAGACAATTTACCCAACTTTCAAATGTGATTACAAATTAATTTTAATTTTTTTTTACACGAGAGCATCACCACTCAATTTTTAATCCGGTTAACCAAAATCACAACACACATGTTTCTATCTCTCCTAACGGAAAAGTCATTTTTGGTGAGTTGAAATAGGGAGGGAGAAAAAAGAAAGAGAAAAAAAAAGAGAGAGATAAAGAGAGAGGAGGGCGATGGAGATGGAAGAGGGCGAGGCGGAGGGAGAGAGAAAAAGCCAAAGCCAGGGAGAGGTGGAGAGCGCAACCCAGGTTGTCAACTCTCTCTCCCTCCATTCTTCAAAAGAAAGAAGAGAATAACCTTTAAATAAAATAATTATATTGATGAAAAGATTATCTTGGGAGTTGCTCATGCTCCTTAAAAAATTTACAAAAGAATCTAAACTACCTAAATCATAACTAACTATATTCTAACATTTAAAAATAAAAATAAACACGGAAAAATATATAAATATATTCATAAATAATTATCCGTAAAGAAATAAACCTAACAAATAATATAAAAGCTACACATCATTTATAATTGTTCGTTTGATGGTACTTTGCGTTGATTGAATGGTCCATGAAAACATGCATAATGACATATGAAAAGTGCTGAACAAAATATGGACATAAGGTGTGTGAAAAACACTGAAAGCACAAACAAGGCGTACATGTGAGGGATCGAACAAAACATGTGAGACGTACTAATGAATCCAAAGAGGAACATGATCGAAAGATCTAAAACAACAATCCCCGTTTAATCCCCGTTTAATTCATGTGATTTTTTTAGATAAATTTATTTGATCAAGAAATATTTTACTAAGAATCAGTTTACTAGGAATCCATATTCCATTAAACTGTTTGGTTGCTAGTGGATTTCTATAAAGAATCATTTTTCAATTTTTTAATTAACACATGAAAAATGATAAATAATTTGATTTAAATATATAAAATATCATTACTATTATATATATACTTACAAAATTTATTTATTTATCCATATCACAATTATAAAAAAAGCAGTAATTTTTTATAAATATTTAATGAATGCAAATAAATAAAATAACTGATTATATAATTAAATACATAATAATCGTAATCTCCTTAAATATTTAATGAACTCCCATAAAAACTTCAAATGACAAATTTCTCAGTTACAAAATCAAAACGATTATATAAACCCATTATATAGGCAAGTAAAAAGAAAAAAGAGAAAGCTATTTATTTTAGAAGGGATATAGATAGTAATTTGATTAATTTGTAAATGGTAGAATAATCAGTTAATTTAAGATTCCTCGTGAAATTTGATATTACCACAAAAAATGGTGGGAATTTGATTTCACCATATTTTCCCACATGACATGATTTTAATTCCAGTGAGACATACAATTACCATCAAGATTACCACTAATTAAACATTGAATTTTATACACTGACACGAACCAAACGGGGCCATAGTGAATCGCCTTCGATAGATTTACCATGATATATAATAATTTATGCAGAATCAGTAAAATTTTGTTTGGTCGTCTTTTCTTTAATCACATTGGAAAAACGGAAAAAAGATATTTTTGTTATTTAGTTGACTTTGGATATATAAAGTAAGGTCAATTAAGTGATTAATAAGAGACAGATATAACAATTTATAACTTTTTAAATGACAATTATGCTCCTGTATAAATTGTTTGTGGTTAGAGAATAATTGTAAAAGATGTGTATGATATATATGATGTACATGATATGTTTTAAAGATATGTGTGAGATAAAAAAAAATTTAAAATAACATAGAATAATATTTTTTATTCATTGGTATAGATAAACAATTCAGTCTTGCTACCTAGACTTGAAAAATTAGACCCCATTGGTGAGCCTCAATAGGTGTCATTCCCCTATTGATTCTTTATTTGACTTTTGAAAAATGTAAAAATTGCAAAGACATTTATACCCTTCATAACTGATTCCAAATTCGCTCCAAATTAAAACATACCCCCATTTAAACATTGTGTAACCGACTCCTATAAAAAAGGCATCAAGACGATTCAGCGAATCACTCGAAAAATAAAATCGTCCATCTGTATTTGAAAACAAAATGATGTATTTGAAATCAAATAGAAACTCCAACCTATATCTAGATGAAAAAAGAAGTATCTGGAACAGATTGATATAATGGTATAGGAAAAACTTTTAGATACTATATACCACAAACTAATAAATTGCTTAAGCTAAAAAAATGTGTCATAATCAATCTTTAATTTAGAAAATGTTGGGTTGAAAATAAAAATCCACCAGTATCTAGAGAAAAAAATGATGTATCTGAAATCAAATCGTAAGGAAACACAATCTGCATGTATAATTCAGATACATCTGACGTGTATCTAGATTCAAAAAGAATTCTGACTGCACGAATGTAAACGAGGATTCAAACTAAATGTAAAAGATTAAACAGATCAATTCCTCAAAAAAAAAATGAATGGATTCCTCACAAAATCTGAAACACAAAAGATCGATTCCTCGCAAAAAAAAAGAATGGATTCCTTACAAAAACTGGAATCGAGATTTTTTTTTTTGATCCTCTATATTTGACGAATCGATTAAGTATTTCGTTTAAATAATTGTTTTCAACTGAATTGATTGTTTTTTTTTAAAAAAAAAGAACAACAAAATATGATGAAATCACAACCATCTCCATGAAATAAAGGATCGGTTACATATTAGACTCAGAAATCACAATGAGGGATAAATGTGAGATTTCAATCTTGTCACCTCATGGGGTTTATAATAGGGTCTATCAATTGAGGCTCAAAAATCATTATTGTAAATCATTCCATCATTCCTTAGAATAGTTATTGAGGATATTCCTAACTTATCCTGTGATAGCTAACATGCATGGTTTATTTTCAAAAATTAAACAGTTCTTTATTTCCCTCTATTTTCTCTTATTTTCCAGTCATTTCTCACACTCTCACCCAAAACTCATAATAGTGCAACTTTGGTTGATTGGAATCGATCCAAACTGATTTTTTTGGGGTTTTGGTTAATAGATTTTTAGTTTGGTCTGAGTATGGATTAAAAAATTAATAAATTAATATACTTTGGTTTGGCTTTAGTTTTATTTTAAAAAAATCGAACTAACCAAACCGAACAAAAATAAAATAAAATTAAATACGTGATTATTCATAATCAATATATATTTAGATCATTCTTTTTATATTAATATTTATATTGTTGTTATGCTATTAATTTTAAAAAAATAATACGTTAATTTATACTATAAATCATAACCTTTTATATATTCATGTAAAGTTGTAAACCACAACCCTTCAAAAAAAACACACTAATAAACTCAAATTGGTAGGAAGAAAAAAAATTGGGCATTTAAATGTTTATATTTAATAGTTCAGTTCGGTTGGGTTAAAGTTCTGGTTAATAAAATAATATTTGTTCGATTTATATATTAGGTTTTCAGTTCAATTTACAGTTCAATTCGATTTTTGAATTAGATATGAATATAATTTAGTTAAATATGAATTTGTAAAAAATCAAACCAAATCGATCGAATTGCATTCGGAGACATGGGGGTATGACTGTAGGATGGGGCAGTTAACCAACATTTATCCAATATTTTACTCACAATTATCCTATGTTATTCCTTTCCCCACTCATTATCATAAAACAAGAGGCTAGCTTGAACAGTCATTTGTTTGGCTTTACCAAAAGGGGCAGTTATTACCACCCCATCACTTCCTCAGCCCACCCCTTATAATTTTTTTTTTTTTGTGATCCGAACCCACCTCTCCTCTAAAAACAAACCCTCGACACCGCCAACCAACAAACACCCTTTGATGCTTCCGTGGAGGTTTTGGGGGTTGGCTTCCATGGAGGAACCAACGGAGGGATAGAGAGAAGAGGAGCTAGGGTTAGAATTTGAGAGGAAGGGAGAGGGGGCGTTAGGGTTGGATTTGGCGGTGGGTTAGGATCACAAAAAAAATAAAAATAAATTTTTTTATAAGGGTGGGTTGAGGAGTTGATAGGGGTGGTAATAACTGCCCCCTTACCAAAACATATAGCTTTGAAAATAGTGGTGGAGTTGGATTCCTCGAACACTTGACGTAGATACCCCACAAACACAGTCCCTCACAATTTTCATTAATTAAGAAAAAAAAACCGACTTTGAATTCAAAGACACACATGCACCTTCCATGCGTGATCTGCGGAAAAACCAACTGTTGAACATGCTGGGGATGGTCCTCCATTAAAATAGGGTCACTGAGTGGTGGACCATATGCATTTGACACCCATCGATCCGACGAGACGAGTCGTCGTACTGACTACACATTAAAGCAGAGTCCAATATAATTAACCTTTCTTTTGCCAAAGACAAGGTTCATTCACTCTCATCTTCTTCTTTTTATTAACTATGCTTTTTTATTCGGTTAAATCAATGAACACCTCTTTTTTTTTTATGAAATATGTCAATGAATCAAATGTTGGGAAACATCATTCTTAAAAAAAAAGTGTTTTTTATTTCACGTTACAAACATCGTAAAATTGATCAAGATGACCAAGTGAGCGATCCTTGAATGTATCTTCAAGGGCTTAGTGCCGACAACTCAGATGAGTTGGTCAGATTGGAACTCAATTTAGACCAACTTGAAGTTGGAATATGTCAATCCAAACCCAACTCATTGGTTTTCAGGCAGGATTTATTTTTTATTATACCATATTAGATTAAAATTTCACTCTTAAAATGGTACGTGTTAAGCAATTCAAACTATGTAACAAATTGCAATGGAAAAAGGAAAAAAGTCTCTAGTGGAAGAGATAATATAGTGAAATGAATATGAAGATGTAACAGATTTTTTGGATAGATTTTTTAAAAAAATCTTATATCACAAATTAAAACGATTCAAATCTAATTTAAACATTAATTTTATTATACAAAGCTTATCAGATCCAAGTTATTTAAGGCACCAATTTTTATTTTTAGAACATGTGGCAGCCAGTAATACATTAGGGAGTGGCGGATGGGAATTGCAAGCGTTAGGGGAATCCAAATGAATGAGGAGACTTGGAGGATACTAGAGTGAGGGGGTGTTGAGCTGTGTGTTAGTTGAAGTTAGGTGGAAACCTTTTTTTATCGAGCTTTGGTGACATGTGGGTGTTTGCGCCTTTTCTATTTTTATTTTTACTTATCTTGTGTTTTTTTATTTTATCTCTGAATTTCAATTCAAAAGGATATTGTCTAATTTATTTAAATAGAAATAAATGTGAATCCACGAGTTATTTCTAGATAACCTAATCCTTTGATCAAAATTGATATTAGGTTTATTAAGATTTAATTAGAATAATCAAAACATCAAATTAGATAGGACATCCCTGAGTTAAAAAAAAGTTAATAGATTGTTTTCAGATGTAAAAAAGAGGACATGACGTCATTCAGAGGAAGGGGTAAAAACAAAATAAAGTAGTGGTGGATGGAAGTGGAGATGGAGGACAGGATGTGACGGCGTTTAAGGTTTTTCTTTTCTTTCTTTTCTTTATTTTTGTGGTCAAACAACACGAGCCAAAACTGAGAAAAGCAAGGGAAAGTTGGAGAGACTGACGGATGGACCAATTGCATGACAAATATAAACAGAGACATAGAGAGGGGGGGACGTACGTCGCTCGACACGTAGCTTGTCAGTCTTTCTGCCTTTCATTTGTATTCACAAAACCACAAACAGGTCCTCCCAAACCCTATTCAAATTCACTCACGGCAAGCATTTGCATGCTTCTGTTCTTCCTCACCAATCATAATAGTGAATTTTATTTCATGCGTATCTATTTTTATGCTTAGGTAACGTTTGATTACGTGATTGTACAATTTTTACGATTGCAGAAAGCTGATTCTATAATCGTGCAACCAAATAATTTTACAATAAATAGATTTCAGACAAATAGTATCCAAAAGCTACGATTTAATAAAACTGGGGGAGACATCTTCCTGCAGAATCAGTTTTAAACCTAGCAAGAAAATCGGTTTTGTAATCGCGTTACTAAACACTACCTTAGATATGTTCCCGAGTTTAGTTTTCCACTGTTTTAAACCCTACAAAAAGGTAAAAGTGTTTTTTTTCTTACTAAGACTTCGTTTGGTTGCACTATTGCAAAATTAATTTTAGGTTAAATGTTGATTTAAAATTGATTATGTAGAAAGCTGCCTCTCCACAGCTTTTGACTCCATTTTTTCTTTTGGAAACGAGTTTGGAAAAATCAGTTTACAAACTCAAAAACTGTCCAAACCCGTGTCCATTCGGGGCCTAAGTTATACCTACTTCTGGATTTGCAGTTCACCTATCAAAATTCTTCTAATCTAGTATGTCTTTTACAAATGTTGTTTGTGTAATTTTTGAAACGGCAGGAAATTAAAGAAGATATAATGTGGATGCAAGTTTGGGACACAATAACAAAAAATCGTTTGGATCAATATTTGACTGAAACTCCGCTCAAACCGGAGTCACAGTCTCTATACAATAACGTCACAATTACATGTTAGAATATATAACTCTCACCGGCTCATACAAAACTCATTAAATGATCGGATCAGACATAGTCTAGCTGGTTTATTCATACTATACATTTTTTTTGGTCTGTGGTACAAATTGCCTACAAGATCATTCCACTCTAGGTCTCTGTGTGGGAGAGATGTCTAATAAGGTCTTAACAGCCTTTGGGACTTATATGCTGGCACTTGATAGTGGATGTTCTAATGCAATTAGGTTAGTAGACTGAGGCTAAAGGTTTTACCGAGCCACTGATATCGCCAAAAATTGCTAGTAGCATGGACAAAGTAAATCATTTCATTTTCGGTATCCTGTGCATTCTGTCCTCTGATTCTTCGTGTTGGAGGCCTGAGAATATTTGTGTGAGCCAATAATGTCAAGTGAAGATACAACATTATTTGAGGTAAGCATACATGATTTTTATATCAATTTCTATTAAAACAACTCAATGGTTAACAACAAATTTGTAATGAGATCATGAATTTGAGTCACATCACTTATAAAAAAAATCACTTATATTTTTTAGCACATGGTGTTTCCTCATTATTTTTACACAACAATGTTATGTGTTTGCCACACAGAAGATCTAGACTCATCTGTGTGGAGAGGGGCAGGACCTACTACCATAGACAACTCTACATTCAGTGTGGTTCAATAGATTTCAATAGAGAATTTGACAAATTTACAGCCAGAGTTTATTTCACACATTTTATGCAGCATCTTAACTTTATTTATAAATTATAATATTTTTTTTCTTTTTCCAAGAAAAAAGCTATTCCTTTTTATTTATGGATTTTTTTTGTTAGCATGGGTATAATATTAAAAAAAAGTAAGGTCAGTTACATTGAATTATAGTTAATATTGTACATGGGTGTAAATCGGCACGTCCTGTCTTTATGACATTCTTCTTTTACAAAGAATTCTATGATCCTGTAATATTGTCCCATAAGTTACGTTGTTGACATTGTTATATCCAACAACATCTTATTCATATAAACTTTTAAAAAAAATTCAAATAAACCCCTGTAAATTACCTCAAATCGATATAACCACCTAACTTTTTCTAAAGTCCATATAACCCCTTGAAAACAGTTATATAAATTTAAATATTTTCATTAATAAATTAAGATTATTTTACGAATATACTGTCTAGTTAACCGGATAGAAAACATAATAACACATCTTATGCAAGTAGAAAAAAACATTCTCAGTGAAAACATTTATTTTTAACTAATATCAATGTGAAAAATCTTATGCACTACACAGGTTTTCTTTTAGGCATCTTGAATAAAGGGTATCCTATCACGTCAATAACCATATGGTCTTTTGTTATTCTTTGTTTTTTTTGTTGGGTAAAACAAAGACATAAATGTTATTCTTTGTTGATTTTTCTATTCAATACCGAAAAAACTGGGATATACTACTTGTTTTTATTTATTTGTCATATCACATAAAAAGTATTAAAGTAACTTTTTTAAAAAAACCAAATTAGGTCAAATGCTCGTTGAGTGTTCAACGCGCTTTTGACCGTCCTATCTTTTAATGTTGTTGTCATTAAGATATTTTATAAGATTTTAAACTAAATTTAAAATTCAATTAAATTCAAAATTTTAATTTAAGTTAAAATTAAATTGCGTATCTCAAACATCGAACAACCATGAGCGCGCTGCAGATTCAAAGCCCTGCCCCCATATTATCATTCATATTGCCCTAGTCTTCATAATTATTAAACCTAAACGCAGGTTTATTCAGTCCAACCAATTAAACAACAAAACTTTATCTTAATCACAACTCACCCTATCCACCAATCTATGCAACATCTCCAAAAGAATGATTGATTTCCTTCCGGGGTGGGTTCTTCTATGGAAAACTAGTGTGAGAATATCGAGTGCATTATATAGGGCAAGTCAGAGAGAGAGGTGGGAAGAAGCAGAGGCACATCACATGCCAAACTAGAGACCCGTTTTAGCCAAATCTACCAATTCAAGTAAATGGAATTATCAGAAATCCAAAAGTCGAATCCCCCAAACTAGGATAACTATTCATTTCACCCCTCCCTCCATTAAGAATCTCCCGAGGTCTCTCTCTCTCTCTCTCTATTCCTTTCTTTCAAAACACACAAAAAATGGTACGACGACTAGTTTCCACCACCAACATCACTTCAACACCTCCTCAAAATATCTTTATCTTCCCCTCTCTCTCTCTCTCTCTCTCTCTCTCTTATTTACATTTGTGAACAATTTCAGGATCTGAAGTGATCATCAAAGGAGAGAGAATAGTAAATATGGGGAGAGGACGTGTTGAACTGAAGAGGATAGAGAACAAGATCAACAGACAGGTGACCTTCTCCAAGAGAAGGAACGGCCTCCTCAAGAAGGCTTACGAGCTCTCCATCCTCTGCGACGCCGAGGTCGCCCTCATCATCTTCTCCACCCGCGGAAAGCTCTACGAGTTTGCTAGTGCTGGGTAAATGTTCTTTTCAGATCTGTTTTGATTCAACTTTTTTTTTGTTATTTTCGATCTTTGTTTTCTCATCCAAGCTAGGCATGTTAGATTGGGTTTTTAGATGTGCTTTTGTTGGTCTGGTTTTCTTTGGGAGTTGTTTATGCTTTTCATTCACTACAAGCAAGAGATCTTTCATCAGATCTCTTATCCGATTATAGTTTCCCGTTATGGGATGGTCTCTGGGACTTCAAAAGTTCAAAACACAGTCTCCACTAACATGTAATGTTACTCATTTTCAGCAAATCTTAGCTGGTTTGTCATTTGATAATAGAAAAACAATGCTCCTTGTTTTTTTTTGTTTGTTTTTTATATATTATTATTTTTTTTCGAAGATTGCATAGATAAGACAAGATTTGAGAGGGGGATACGAGGAATGGAAGCTGGAGTTTATTGAACCAATAGAAGGTTGACACGAACCCAACTTTTGTTTATATTATTAAAAATATGAAATTTAAAGAAGCTACTGATATCCATTAATTCCCACTCACAATCTCCAGTTTTTCTGGGTCATTGACATCATCTCTTCCTAGAACTTCCGATTCCCCAAAAAACTAAAAAAAAATAGGGTTTTGTGAACTGAAACTTTAAGCACTGCATGACTGCAAAGGAACTTGAATAAAGATCTGAACAATTGTAGTTGTTCTCTTCAGTCTCTCTCTCTCTATCTATCTATCTCTCTGTGTGTGTGTCCCACTGTTTGTTTGTCTTGTTTTGTATAACATTATAAAAATTGTTTTCATGTTTGGTGGGTCGTACGGGCTAAAAGAACGAAAATAATAGGGTTAGCTATACATGTGTACAGTGGCATGATGAGTAGAGACGTCGGAAATTTTGAGCGAACAATGCCATATTTGATTTTTGGTTTGTTTGTTTTATTTTAATGCATGGTGAAATGATCAGAAGTAACTGCTCATTTTTATATGTTATTGTTTTCATTTTTTTTGGAACAAAAGAATATTTATTGTTTTAGAATAGCTTCCAGAGCTGACATGATCTGTGTGTCTTGCTAATTATTTATCACCATATTTTTTAAGCATATGTTCTAATTTGGTGTTCAATGAGTCTGGATCGGCGTGGGCATCATATATCTTGGGGTATATAACATTTTATTTTCTATAAGTAAACTTGTACCGTTGTACGTAGTACCATATTAAATGGCTGCATTATGAGAAATTTTATGGGACCAATGAAGATGCCAATTCAAGTCTTGGATGTGAGTGTGCATAGATTAAAGCATTATATATAGGCTACTAGCTAGGTAGTTGAATGTTTATAGGCTGATTATGGATCTTCATGAGTTGGGGTGGTAAGCGAGCCGAATGAGTCGAGCTTTGACGTGTTCAAGCTCGGTTTGTTTATAAACGAGTCAAGCTGAGCCGAACTCACGAGCCTCAACGAGCCTAGCGTTCTTTTTCATTTTAGTATTTTTAGCGGTAGAAAACAAAATTTTAGCCTAAATAGCTAAGTTCATGAGCCTAAATGAAAATAATTTTATATTGATTTAATGATCTGATTTTACAAATGAGTTTAGTTAAGCTTTAATTAAGTTTTTTATAACACAAACAAGTCGAGTTTGAACACAAAATGAAGTTCGATCCAACTCCCGAGCCTAACCAAGCTTCAAAAATTGTTCAAGCTCGTTCATTTGTCTAATTGAACGAGCCTGAACGAGCTTAAACCGAGTGATGGACCCGCGATCGAACGGCCCACGTCGCGGCCGCACCTGTCGTTCGCCTTCTGCTTTTCTGCTTTTTTATAACGACATGTTTTTTTACCTTCATTATATGATTTTAATCATCAGAGCTGCCTTTTGATGGTGAGATAAAATTGAAGTTGTTTTGACATGTTCAACAAATAAAGAGTACTTACATTTATAGTTCAATTACTTTCTTGTATGTTCTCCAAGAAATTTATTAAGCCTGTAGGTTGGATATAAAATTCGAGTCTCACCCCAAAAAAAAGATTGCAACATTATTTTAATGATCAAAAGAAGATTATATATATATATATATATATATATATATATATATAGAGTCGTGATATTATACGGTCGTGCGGTCGTGCGGTCGCGATTCACGGGCCGTCGATCACGTCCATCGCATCGGACGGTCGGGTGCGATTCACGTCGACCGTTGGATGCGATGGACCAGCGATCGGACGACGCACGTCTAATCCGCACGACCGCGCCGACCGCATATTATCGGAAATCTATATATATATATATATATATATATATATAGAGTCGTGATATTATGCGGTCGTGCGGTCGCGATTCACGGGCCGTCGATCACGGGTCCATCGCATCGGACGGTCGGGTGCGATTCACGTCGACCGTTGGATGCGATGGACCCGCGATCGGACGACGCACGTCGAATCCGCACGACCGCACCGACCGCATATTATCGAAAATCTATATATATATATATATATATATATATATAAAGGTCTTTTGTTGATGTCTGTGCTTTTCTGTGTATATAATGACCTGTTAATTTTTTTTTACCTTCATTACATGATTTTAATTATCAGAGCTGTCTTTTGATGGTGAGATAAAATGGAAGTTGTTTTGACATGTTCAACAACAAAGAGTACTTACATTAACATATGCTCTCATACATTTTCCCTTGTCAGCCTAAGATATTGGCAATTTTGTTTTTCTTGATTGTACTTGAAGCGGATCCCACTTTGGATATAGAAAGTGAAACCAATAGGCAGTTGTACAACGTGTTCCTAGGTTTGGAAAAAGAGAAAAACTGTTGGTCAAATGAAGAGAAAAACTTTAGCATAAGCAAGCTTATCCCTATCTTTCAAATTACAATGCAAGAATGCTAATATTATTGTCATGTAGATCGTTCTTGTTTCTTATCTGTTATTATTAAAGAAAAATTAAAAGAAAATTTAATAACTAAGACTTGCTCAACTGTGTACTGAAAAAGGCTGTAAGTAAACCGACTTTGTAACACCCAAGGCCCTCCAACCAATTTTAGATATTTCTAATAATTTGATCTTATGTTTCCCTTCTTATCTTGTAGGCATCAAATCACTCTTACATTGCCCATCTCAAAATATAAATGTTTTTTAGCTAATGGTTTAGGTTCATCGGTATAATTTTTCAAGCTAAGTCACCCACGGAGATCAAATATGACAAGCTACATCATCCCAATAATTTTAAATAATCCAAAAGTACACAAGATAAATGTTTGGATACATTTATTTCCATCTTGGAAACATGATAATTTTTAAGGATGGAGATTATCTTTATCTTAAGCTTTAGCCCTTTAGCTTCTTTATCTCCCTCATAATAAAATGGAAAGAGACATAAGATATTTTGGGGTTTATAACGAGGAATGGATACTTATACCAATGAAATAAGTGGTTTTTTGTTTGGTTTGATTTAAGTTATTCTTGTTAAGAAACGTAATAATGAAGTTTTTATTGTTTGGTTGATCATGAATAAATTGTGAATAAAGTGTGAATAAAATGTGGTTATAAAGATTTATAAAGGGTAAAAAAATAATTTGACATGTGGACCCCTTATTAATAAGAGGTGATAACAATTGATTTGACATGTGAAAAAGGTGATGACAGTAAATTTGACATGTGAGCCTCCTTTATACCAATGATCAATTGAATAGATTGGATAGAATGACACAATTCTAAGAGAGACATAGAATACAAATATCAGTTATTCTCGTATTTTCTTTTCACCCAAGCAGTTTTTAAAACTTATTCTTCTTTTATTCTTTTCACCCAAGCAGTTTTTTAAAATTATTCTTCTTTTATTCTTTCATATTGTCTTCCTATTCCACCATCCAAGCGGCAGGTTAAAGAACCATTGAGGGCCTGAGGCATTGACTCACATCCAAGAATCACCCCAAGTTCAAATAACCTCAAAGCCTCAAAGTTCATTGAGCAAAATATTTCAATTGTCAAATCATACCATGTTCATGTTCATGCCCATGTCCATGCCCAAACCCACGTCAAGACCAAGTTTGTTTGAATGATGAATAAAAAGGACCTGGAGGGTTGAGATTTCAATGTATATATCTTACAACCACAAGTTATATAAGAATTTAAAAAGTAATATTAAACTATAACTTTAATTTTAAAGAGAAAGGATATGTTAAATACCTCCGTAAAGGGTGTTGTCGTGTTGAGATCCTTGAGTTGCTTTTTAGAAAACTTAAATTATATAACTTTAAGATGTTACAAGTTTAAAACTTGTCTCAAAGTAGAGGAAGGGGGTGGATAGAAAATTGAAAGGGGAGGCAGGAGCACACCAGCGGTATACGTCTTACGATCCCAAGAGAAAAGAAGAAATTACACATAAATGAAGAAGAAGAAAAAACCCACAAAATGAAAAAAAAAAACCACAAGACCTCCATCCCAGCTCTCTAACCCGGGTCTATCAACAACGCTCCTCCAGACAGCCTCACCAATCTCACCCCTACGATCACGCGGCCCCAAGAAGTGACGAACTGCAATGTATCCTTCCAAACGTTTTTTACGTAAAACCGCTAACCAGCGAAAATCACGGTGCTCTTTGATAACCAAATAGCCCATAAGGTCGCTGGCAACATTGTCTTGAACATGTGGGCTTGGGATCCATGAGTTAGAGACATGGGATTCCTAATGTTATTAAACCAAAACACACAACATGGGGGATTCAAAAATGTCAAAGTCGTGATTTTTTAATTTTAAAAAGAACGAAAATGTTAAATGTATACCTCCATCAAGGGATGTTGGGATCCATGAGTTAGATTCATGAGATTTCTAGTGTTATTCAACCAAGACACACGACATAGGCGTTTTAAAATGTCAAAGTTGTGCATGTGTGTTAATTTGGTAAATATCAATTAAAGCAAAGATATATATATTTAGAAAAAAAGGTTTTCTGTCACACGTGTGGTACTCCTTTATTGATTGACACAATAAGTTTATGTCTTTGATATAGAGGATTTAGACCCTAATAAGGAAGTCACATCTCTTTTTTTAATCAAATGGTATGCGTGCACCTTAATTTTATTTAAATAAATGCAGAACATGCCCAAAACAATAAAAATGTTAGGAAGAATCTTCTAGCTACAGATAAACAAAAAACTACTCCTCTACCACAAGTATACCCCCAATCAACAACGTCTTGCTTGTCCCCGCACAAGCAAATCCCCAATCCTTGATGAAGTTCATCACTGAATCCCACAGGTTTTAATGTAAACGCTTGTGTTGCGAAAATCCAATGGTTGTAGGCTAACCACACGGTCCACATCACTGTAGGAACAAATGATTGAGAGATTTTACAAGCCGCACTACGATCCCCTTTTAGCTTTAGATGTCTACCCACCTCCCAATGGCCATCTAGAGAGGCAAAGTTGTATGCCATCCCTATCGCCTCCTTCGAACTTCTCCACAAAAGCTGCACCAAGGAACATTCAAGGAAGAGATGGGTCACGGTGTCTTCCGCCGTCACATACAAAGAGCAAAGCGTGTCATCATTGGGGGCCCATTTGGCATGATAAGCCTTTGTAAGAATCTTATCCTACCACATTAAGGAGAGAACTTTGAGTGGGACCTTTGGGTGCCATATCTCGTGAACCTTCGATGCGATGGAGTCTAGGCGAGGCCGCTCTCAGTGACACCAGTCGTAACAGCCCCGTACAGTGAATGGATGTCAGACCTGTGGCCTCCAACACACTAAATCGGGCATTCCCTTAGTGAAAGAGACCGAGTACAATTCTCGCAGAAGGTCAGTGAGCATTGAGACCACCTCTCCCATGGGTTTCACCTCAGCCTAACATCCCACTGGTCACCCCTCACCTCCTGTCGCCAGAAGCTGCAAACCGTGTTGTCCCTGTCTCGAGAGAACATGTAAATTTCAGCAAAGCGCTCTTTTAATGCGCAATCTCCAAGCCAAACTTTGTTCCAGAAGATAATAGACATCCCATCCTCCCACTTTCCAATAGATCACCACCTTGAAACCATCTATAACTGATAGAATGTTCCACCAATTGGGAGAGATGTGGGAAGAGATATCCAAGAAGCGATTTTTGTGATCCCTACAACCAAAAATTTCCAAACGAACAATTTCAATTAAATCTTTCAATTTCTTATTTTACTATGTTCAACTCTATGTATTCCTCTATCCGCAGAGTACATTGAATGTACAGAAATGGCTATAATAGAATTTATGTTATTCGTATTAACAACTAGTCTAGGAGGAATTTTTTATGTGGTGTCGATTGAGCTTCCAACAAAAGACACCATAAGAGCTCACGGTTTGCGAGCCACCTCCATTTCCACTTCTTAAGGAGCGCCTTATTCAGATCACTCAGATGTAGAATCTCTTGTGATTTTTTTTACCGAACAGTAGGCATTCACTTTTGTATTGCAATATGAAGAGTAAAGCCCAGATTAGAAAAATATAAAGAAGAAAGCAAAGTATGTAAATAGAAAAAAAGTTCTCCAGTAGGAGAGATCTCTACCTTGGAGGAGAACACAAAACACAATGCTACTCTTGAATCATTAAACGACTCCCCACCAAAGAAATGGTCTCTTGTGACGATAAAAGAAAATTGTACATGTGTGGCCCCATATACTCCAACATATTGCATGAGGAGCAGGCGATTAAAATTTTATAAGGTTTAGATACAGTTACATTAATTGTTTGTTTACTAAGACCTAGCGGGGATAGACGCACCCACTCAAAAATAAGAGGACTATAAATATACTATAATAATTGGAAATAAGCTGTATTGGTATTCTAGTCTCCCACTAGAATTGGATTATTCCACCCAATCTATTTTACTAGTATAAGGATGACTCACATGTCATATCAACTATCATCATATCTCATAAATCAGGGGTCCACATATCAAATTAATTTTTCATATTTTATAATATTTATTCACATCTTATTCAGTTATATCCATATCTTATTCTTCTTTCACCAAACAAAAAAAACTTCATTGTTACATTTTGTAACGTGAATAACTAAAATCACAATCAAACAGAAAAATGATTTATTCCACTAATATAGCTATCTATGCTGGAATAATTATTTATACTATAATAGTTTATGTTTCTACCCAAACAAAGACTTAAAGAACAAACAAAGATGAAAATGAAAATTCATATAATAAGAGTGACTTATTAAAATTTCTAAGATTAAAATAGGTGAAACTCAGGGGTATAGTATCACAATGCCTGTATATGCTTTATTGAAAATCTTACATATTGTTAAAAGATTTCTACCTGTCTTTACTAGACAAAAGAATTTTGATTACGTCATTGTGCGTTGTTCAGTGAGTCTGAAAACATCCAGTTGGGATGAATTTCTACATATATACCTATTCAATAAAACGAATAAAAGCCATTGTGACAAAAGAGAAATAAGAAACTTTTATAAGATGCACAAAAACCTTAATCCTCCGTTTGGGGTGTGACATAGGGTTATTCGCCCCTAATAGTTATACTGAGATAGATAAAAATGTTGAATAAGTAAATTTTTGCTTGGTTGCATTTTCTGTTATTCTTATTGTAAAACGTAAAAATGATATTTTTGTTATGTGGTTCACCATGGATAAATTAAGGATAAGAGGGATAAGAGATTGATAAGAGTTTATGACTTTTTAAATGACAACTATACCCTTGCATAAATTATGTGTTTGGGAATAAGTGTGAGAGATATGTGTGTGATATGAGAGATATGACAGTTTTTGGAATGTGTATAAATTTTTTAAAATGACAGACAAGGACATTTTTATCCATTAGCATAGAAAAACTCTGATAAGTAATTCCAGCATTTTCTGATAATAATTATCTTGTCTTATTCTAGCTTATCCAGACAAAGCTATCAAGATTTATTCTTGCAAAACAAAGAGTTTTTTGGGACTATTCTCCTGTATTCTTTTATATTCTTGACTTATGCTCCAACCCAAACGAGGGATAATTTGTGTGCACATCTTCTATCCCAGCAATTAAATTGACATGTGAATAAATAAATTTTACCCTTTTAAATAAAGCTCCCAATAAAAATCATAAAATTAAATGTCTAGTATGACAAAGGAGCACCTACTAAGTAGCCCTCCTAGCCAAGCCCCCTAACTTCCTTGTTTGCTTGGATGGTCTTTGATCATGCACTAATAAGTTGTCCTCCTGCTTTATAGTATGAGAATGTAATTGATACAGTGGCTGAGGAACAATTTAGAAGAACAAATACTTTTTTCTTTTTATGGCAGAATATCATGCTATAGTAATGCCAGTACACCTTTTGTTCCAACCTTACGGAGTACTAATGTATTCATCCCAATTTGAGCAAAAAATGTATTTAACAGAACAACAACACCCCCCCCCCCCCCCTCCTCCCCCCAACCCAAATTTTTGAGAGAGAGATAGAGAGAGAAGAGTATATTCTGCATATCTCCTCCACTGCCAAAAAGATAGATATTTGGACTGAAGGATAATGAAAGGGTTTGTGTTTTGATTTATAAAGGATGTCAAAAATGATAACCAAAGAAGCTAGAATCCTATTATATGTAAAAAGATTTTGCAGTATGTGCATCAATGCTACTGATTATTTAAATGCATTCTATGTACTTGGGAGCATCAGAGCTTTTTTTAACTCAATTTGTTTCACATAATTAATGAGTTATATTGCTTACTGATGTTCTAACTTTAGAATGAGCAAAACACTAGAGAGGTACCAACGTTGCTGCTACAACCCTCAAGATAACAATGCTGCCGAGCGCGAAGTTCAGGTCTGAGCATGTGCATCATTGGCTTTCTTATTTATTTGTTTCTTCATCATTTACTCATGTTTAAAGGTAACAATTCACCTTTTTATTTAAATGTCCAAATGAAATTTTTTGTCTCAATTGTTTGTCTTGGCATTCATAATGAATAGCATATAGCAATGTATACATATCATGCTGCAATAAGGATAAACTGGTTGTGTTCTATCTATTATCTCACTTGATTGAGGGAGCGACAAATCAAGTTAAACTAAGGAAAGTATTAATAATTATTGATGAAATAGAGACTTGTCCTATTGAATGATCTAAAATAATGCAATTATATGCTTGGAACCTGTTTATGTTTAGAAGATTATTAGTTGTTGGAACCACAAGAAGTTCATTGAGAACTTTATGTAACCAGTCATTTATGTCCGAGTATTGAGGGCCTTAGGGGACCGTTGTATTTCATAATAATTTGAAATTAAAAGCTTTACTAAAACCCCAACCCACAAAACCAGTGATTATGTTATACTGGTATCATAGGATATTCAAATGAAACTTTTTAAAATTTAACAAAAAAATTCATGTTGGTTTTCATGCAATTTTTTTATATATACATGTCAATGAGTTGAGGCTCATGTCTCAATTATACAAGAATCGAGAGATTCTGCATTTCTTTGATTTAATCTAATCAGTAAGTTTAACATTGCCAAAATCCTGCTTTTTCATAGATTCATTTATCAGTGATTTGATGTTTTGGAATCAATTCATGCCTGTAAACTTTTAGTTCCTTATTAATATTTGGTTTTAGAAAACAATATGAAGCATAATCTAAATATCTTCTGATCCACATGCAATGTTAAGACTCAAATACTTGGTCTATGAGAACTGCTGATCGGTTATTTCTGTTCATGGAAATGTGACATATTCAGCCTTTTTTGTTTATGCGATCAGGAGTTTTTTTTTTTTTTTTTTGTCGATTGGTAAACTTTGTATTACTATGAACTGTGAATATGTACAAAGAGAAAAGGGAGAAAATTTAAAAGGAACATAGTGACTACATATCAGCCCCAATGTTTACAAAAAGATCACCAAAGCAATTTTCAAGAGCAGTTTCAAGGGTCGTTAGCAAGTAATTTCATTTACTAACTCTAGTTGTGCCTTTGCCAGCCTTGTCGTCCACTAAGATCTTGAGGAAATCATGCCAAAAATCTGGAGGCTCATGAATTTGGTACCTCAAAGTTGATTGAAAAGCTGCCAAGTGATCAATTGCTTGGTTTCCTCCTCGGTAGACATGGGTGGCTTTCCACTCCAACAAGGAATTCGATAGTGTAGAGAAGGTCCGTAAGTCTCTGAGAGCCGTCCATGGGATGGAGCCCCGTCCATGAATCCATGCAATAGCAGTGGTGGAGTCAGACTCAAGCCACACTCGAGAAGCTTTTAGAAATGGCAAAGCTTCATCCCTTCAACCAACCCCTTGGTGCTAGGAGATTAATAGAAGCCGCCCGGACACGAGTGGACATAGCTTTGAGGCAAAATCCTGATGGATCACGAACTAGAGCGCCATAAGCAAAACGATCATCCGATCTCGAGCCATAAGAGTTTAGTTTTAGCCAGCCCTCCTTTGGTGCTTCCCAATAGACCTCTTTTTCAAGCACCCACTTTTGATTTATCAAAATTCTGAAAAGAACACACATTTTATCCGTGACTGGAGTTGTCATCATCAAAGAGTTTCCCTGCAAAGGTAGCTCTTGTAGCAAAGAGGATTCGACGAACTTTCAGTGGTTTAAAACATCTTGTATTTCTAAAAATCCTGTCATTTCGCTCAAGCCATATAGACCACATAATTTGTGTGAGAAGAAAATGTAGCACCTTTTTTGGTTTGAGTAAACCCAAGAGAAATGAACCATGTGTAATGATCTGGGAGAGATTGGTGCCTAATATGAGATACACCTAGGGCCTTTGAAATGGCTTTCCAAATATAGGTTGAGAATGGGCAGAGTAGAAACATATGTACCACATTTTCTGATCCAGTGGAGCAGAGCAAACATGTGGTATTTTGGATTAGTTGTCGGCTGGAAAGTAGTTGGAATGTGGGGAGCCGATCAAGGGCAGCTTGCCAACAAAGTAGACTCGTCTCGGTGGTTGGATTGCCTCCAAAGTTCTTTTGCCCAAATAGTTTGAGAGCCCTTCTTGCAAATATATTCCCAAGCAGAAGAGTAAGTCATCTTCCCTGACTTTGAGCCTGTCCAGATCAAAATGTCATTTTCATCTCCTCCAATTTCAATTTCGTTGATGGCATTGAGGCATGTTCAGCCAGCCACCTGTGTGGTTTGTGCCATTTGCCATCTCGAAATAGAGTGCTAAGCATAACCTCCCTTGGAGGTCCCCAACAAAGTAGAGGTGGACCCTGAATATGATGTTGGAGGCCATGTCCTTGGAACCACGGGTTGGTCCATAAATTGATTGACTTTCCTGAGAAAATAACATACTGTGTGGCCACTCTAATCCAAGAGCTAGCATTGATAATAGATTTCCACACACTGGAGGCGGTGGACTTTGAGGAAATAGACCAAATGCTTGTTCTTGAGAGATATTTTTTCCTCATCCAGGAAGCCCATAGCAATTGATGATCAGAGGTCAGTTCTAAAAAATGAACTCTCATGGCGGCCTCGTTCCATTCCTGCAAACGACGGAGACCAAGTGCACCCTCAGATTTGGGAAGACAGACTTCTGACCATTTAACCGCACATTTTTTTTAGTTATCACTATCTCCAGTCCAGAGGAAATTGCGAAGAATTTTTTCAATACTTTGTGAGCCTTTTTTGGGAGAGGAAAACTCGCAACCCGGTAGTAACTAAAACTCTGCAACACCGAGTGAATTAACTCAAGACGATCGACCTTTTAGAGGAGTGAGGAGGACCAAGAGTTAATCTTTTTGCTCATTTTTTCAATGAGAGGCATACACATACAATGAGATAGAGATTTCTTCGTGAGAGGTAGGCCATCTTGACTGGAAATTGGCATAAAGGGATACCCATGATCTGTGCAAACTCAGAACCCTCCAGAGAAGAGAAAAGCTGACTTTTTTGTGGATTGAGCTGAAGTCTTGACATTTGAGAGAAGGAGAGGAGTACAGAACATAGACCGTGGGCTGAGGAGGGATCCCCATCAGTAAAGATAATCAGATCATCAGCAAAAGAGAGGTGAGAGATGTTCAAATTAGCCCTGAGGAATAGACCAATTGATCCCATAGCGACAGCATTTTTAATTTGGACCGATAAAGCCTGCATTGTGATAACAAATAGTAGTGGGGAAAGGGGGTCTCCCTGCCAGAGGCCACAACGAGCGCCAAAGAAGCCTTGCGGGCTGCCATTGATTAGTACTGAAAAGGATGCTGTCTGAATACATTGAAGTACGAGGTAAATCCAGTAAGGGGGGGAATTCATGCCTCTCATGACCTCCACCAAGAAATCCAATCGCACGCTATCGATTGCTTTTCGAAGATCAATTTTTATACAAGATCATCCTCTAGCTGAAGGAGAGTTCAGAGCCCAGGTGAGCTCATGCGCTAGAAGAGTATTGTGCACAATGTTTCGACCCTTACAAAAGCTGACCGGTTTGGGCTAATTAGCCTGGGAAGAACCTGTTGGAGCCACTCAGCCATAATTTTAATTATAATCTTGTAGACCACATTGCATAGGGAGATGGGGCGGAAGTTGTCGAAGGATTCAGCAAGCTTGTCTTTCGGAATGAGGGAGATAAATGTGTGATTCCATTCTTGAGGAGATATCCTATTTGAAAGAAAGAAGAAACTGCAACAAGGAAATCATTTTTCACCATAGACCAGAAAGATTGAAAAAAATGGGTTGAAGCCATCCGGTCCAGGACTCCCATGGGGCTTTATAGAGAATAGGGCCTTCTTTATTTCTGATTCAGAAACCGGTTCACACAAAGCATCACCTTCCGAGCTAGTAAGAGGGACAAGGTTGTCCAATCGAGGTGCCGGGGATGAACCAGTAGAGTTGAGGAGGGAGCTGTAGTACTCCACTGCAAAAGACTTAATGAAATTAGGATCTTCGGAGTAGGAACCATCAGCAAGTAAAACCTTTCGAATAGTGTTTTTGGCAATTCTTGATTTAATGGAGGACTAGAAGAACTTGGAGTTCCTATCTACCTCAGTTAGCCATAATTGACGAGATTTTTGTCTCAAGAATGACTATTCATACTGAAGCATGAGAAGATATTGACTTTTGATGTCTCTTTCAAGGTCCAGAAGACTTTGGTTGGAAGGGCCCACAAGGGCAGAATTTTGCACTGATTCTAGCCTTTGTCGACATATCTGAAGGGAGGATTGAATGGGACCAAAAACCTCTTTGTTCCATTCTTTAAGAACTATCTTCAGATGATGCAGCTTTTTTGAAAGAATAAACATGGGGGGGCCATGAATAGTGATACGCCATGCTTTTTGAATTACCTCATCGAAGCCTGGATGAAGTTCCCAAGCAGAGAAGTATTTGAAAGGACGAGGACCCGATGGGGAAGGAGGGTTAGCGATCACATGAAGAGGGGTGTGGTCAGAGAGCCCGGCTGGAAGATATTGCACAAAGTCATTTGTGTTTCTGTGCAACCATGGAGAATTGACCAGAACCCTATCGAGCTTGCAAACAATACGCCGATCTTTATTCTTACTCCAAGAAAAAGAAGGCCCCAATGCCCTAAGGTCGTGAAGGTGGAAGCTTGATAAGCAGTCATTAAATCTTGATATCCGTCTTGAATGAGTTACATTGTTTCCTTGTTTTTCATGGCAAAACCGAATCTCAATAAAGTCTCCTCCGACTAGCCACTTATCATGAGTGATAGATTGAGCCAACCCAGAGAGGTCATGCCACAAGATTTGTCTCTCGGAAGCAAGATTTGAGGCGTAGATAGCAGAGAGGAAGAAGCTCTATGAACCGGACATAGGGGTAGCTTTACAGTGTAGGAATTGTGAGGAGCAATAGAAGTTGAACATGGACCAGCTCCGGCTGCCAAAGAACCCAGAGCCTGCCTCCTTGGAGAGGATTGAGAAGCTTATAATTCGGTAGGCTGTTGCATCGGACACTATCAGCATTTTGGAGATCAATTTTTGTTTCAACGAGACATACAATTATGGATAGAATTTTCTTAAAAAAATTCTTGATATCGTGTTGCTTTTCCCTGCTGTTTAGACCTCGAACATTTCAGAACAGACAGTTCATTTGGACAATTAACAGAGGAGTGGAAATTTATGCCAAATATGACTTGATGCTCTTCTTCAGAAAAAGAGCACCTTTGGAGGCAGCTTTATTTTTCTTGGAGGATTGGGAGTAGGCTCCCTCCATAGTGCCTGTGCCTTCGCTGATTGGAGCAATGAAACGCAGAGCCCCCACGTTTGGGCGGGGTTTGTCCGTCTGAAAAAGGGATCCCCAAGAGCGGATCTGATTACTAGTTGAAGCAGAGGGAACATGCACTGCCTTTCGTTGCTTTCGTTGAGTAGGGAGAGCAGGGAAAGAGTTTGGTGGGATTTGAGGGACTCGGGTGGGAGGGATGGTATGGGGAATCAAGGGGGGGTGGTTGATGAGGGGGGCGGTCTATGGATGTGGGATGGAGGCGGTGGAGTCCCGACAGAGGAGGCGGAGATAGGGATGGGATTCGGAGCTGCATTTCTGATGGTGGGTGAGGGAACAATAGGAGCAGGGATTGAAGTTGGAGCAGCTCTGTTTGGTGAAGAAACAGAGGTGGATGTGGGGGTTCCTTCCGATGCCTTAGATTTCATACTGAACGTGTTGAAAATACTGTCAATGGTGCCCCTGCGAGGAGGTGGGGGCGGTTTCGAAGGAGGGGGTGGATCCGAGGTGGAGGGGATTGATCCGAGGGGGGGGGGGATGTTCTGAGGAGGGGGAGGTTTCAAAGGAGGGGGATAATCTGAGGTGGAAAGTGAAGCTCCAACAGGAGAAGAAGGGGAGGCCGGAGGTGAAGTCCCCTCCGGCTCCGCCATACCGCCGGCGGAAAGCACGGGCTGAGAAGACCGCACCAAACTTTTCCGTCCCTACCAAACTTTTCCGTGCGCTAACGGTAACCAATTTTTTGCAATACCTTTTTATGTGGACATCATTAATATCAAGTGAAGGTTGATTTCAGTGGGAAACGTTGGTTCCCAAAAGATATGCACGTCTCTTGCTGAATCCCATAGTGAGAAGTTATGAAAAATGGTGTGTTCATCCTTATGTGCGCGCAGATCATATCCGCAATCTTTATTGATTTTCTTTTAAATTTTTTAAAAAAAACATACATTTATCCATTGAAATGCATGATTCAAAAAGAATAATAATGTTCATTGAGGAGGAGTTGACAACATTTAATTATTATGTCCAACAAAAATAATATCTGTAATTAGAACCAAATTTACATGTATTGTTAGCCATTGTTTTGTTATACAACAATTAAGAAACAACCATTTAATAAGCTCTTAATGATTGTATCTCATTACATATGCATTTTTCTAATCTTGATGTCATTTTGGATTCCTCTAATGCTAATCACTTATGGTGGCAATCAAATGATTTTCGAATTTAATTTGCACTTCTGTGATCTTACTAATCAATTAGATGACATTGAAATGACAATTGACAACTAATTTGTGATTTTGTGGTGTACAAAATTAATGACAGCTGGTTTGTTTTCAATGGATTTATTGTTACAGAATTGGTACCATGAAGTCTCCAAACTAAAAGCCAAATATGAGTCACTAGAACAATCACAAAGGTTATTCTTGATTCAAAGGATCTACATTTACATAACCTATAAGGCATCTTGGAGTGCATTTGTTCTACTCAAGGAGAAGATATTCTCTAACAAGGATATGTGCATTTTGTTTCACCCATAACCTCTCTTTTTAAAGGCATTTGCTTGGAGAAGACCTTGGACCTCTGAGTGTAAAGGAATTACAACAACTGGAACGACAACTTGAAGTGGCTCTCACTCAAACTAGGCAAAGAAAGGTAATGAGAATTTGAACTTTTTTATTTTTTGATAGGTAATGATGAGACTCGAACCTATGACCTCGTGGTTGCAAATACAACAGTTAAATTATTTTAGGGATAGGCATTGCCAAAGTAGCTAGTTTTTATGGAGCAGATTCACATGAGATATTGTTCATTAATTTATGCAGACACAACTGATGCTACAGCAGATGGAAGAGCTGAGGGCAAAGGTAAGCTTTTATTTGAGAACTTTTTGTCTAATCAATTAATATCATGTTATGAGTGGTACCTATATTTGGATGTTTCAATTCAAAATATTGTTAGATTGTGTGACCCCATATTTGTTTATCTCAGTATTTATTCATATTAGTTCTCAACTTACCAACTGAATAGGCATGTACTTGTACCTGCATCACAATTCAGAGATGGGAAGTTGGATCCCATTAGAGCTGATCAATCCCTAATAGGATACTAAATTGTGATAATTTCATGTACTTAGTATATATAAGATTGTGATAGTTTTTTTTTTATTAGTTTTTGTCACGAGACAGTCTGTTGAGGACTGACAACTGGATTTCCAGAATTCACCATAACAAAATTATGGTGTATGTATTGCCAGGACCATAGGTATAAACTCCAAAACCCAAAGCCATCACTGAGGGCTTTTACTATATCGATGGACTACAATATTTTGAGAACCAAACTACATGCAATTTATAGTTGACAAAGGTGTTGCATACTCACTGTGTATTGGACTAGCTTGGTGATCCTCTCATTCTATATATGGCTTTATTGTCTACTTGCCTTTGGTGTCTTCCAATTAAACCGTCACAATCAAGATTCAGAGACTGAACAATTAGGTTATTCCTGGAGCAAGGCTTGCATCTATTGCTTCAGCAGTCTTTTGATAAACATGATTTAGCTAGAGAAGAGATTCTTCTGCTAGTTATTGACTAAATCCATTGATCATTGGTGCCGCTTTGGAGGTACCTGGCCACTGAATGGTCATGGATGAGTTGTGGACATGTCAATTTTAGTAGTGTCGTAGTTGCTGTGGACAGCTCCAAGGATCTTTAAAAAAAAGGAAGAAAAAAAAAAGAGTTTGGTCATGGCAATCAGGGGCGGATCCAAGACACTTTTTCAGGGGTGAACTGAATTGACAAGAGAGGTTTTTTGGGGAGGCGATGTTACATTCAATTTTTTTTACAGTCCAAAATATAGTTCTATATATTTCATTTGAAATCCAATTAAGCATATACCTTGTTAGATGATGAATATACTTCATTAAATATTTTCTTACACTTACTAAAAATTAATTCTTTCAACTTTAAATGGAGCGATATACACTTTTTATAAAAATATATACATCATTAAATAATGTTTACTATTTTAAAAAAATAAAAACATGCTAAGTTTTTATTGATAAAAATGACCGAGTCTAACATTTTTCTTTTTGAGGTAAATTTAGATTTATAAAGCAATGATATTTTGAGGTTTTTCTAACAAACAAATGGGCTGAATTGGTATTTGAAATTTTTCTAACAAAATCTGGACTGGACTGTATTGAGAATTTTGTAACAGAACAAGACTAAACTGGTATTTAAAATTTTTCTAACAAAATCTGGGCCTGTAAGCCCAACCAATTATTTGATCCGCCCTTGATGGCGATCAAGAGTGGGAATCACCCTAACCCAATTGTTAAGAAAAAAAATTGGCCTAAAATCTTCTCTGTACCTTGACGATTGAATAAAAAGTTCAAAGACCATAATCACATTTCTAGAACTTTTTTTTTTTGTTGGGGTTTGGGTTCTAGAACTTTTGTTTGGCCGAATGTCAAGACTTTCATGAAAACATCCAAATATTCGGTAGAGTTTTACATATTTGAAAATCGTGGGATTGAGAAAACAATCTGTCTTATTCTTTTTTCATGAAAAATATTTTATAACTTATATCAGATGTTGAGACTTCAATAATATTGATCATTTTCATTCATGGACATGCAATTAATCTTATTGAACAATGTAAATTTCATAAGAAACAGTGTGGCAAAGATACACCAATTTCTACTTCCCTATATCCTTTTTTTTTGGTTTTTCCCTTTATCCTTATTTTAACATATAGCAATCTCTCTCTATAAACATGAGTTAATCTGCTCATACCTCATGGTTTCCCTTGGTTGAATTTGCCTATAAACGCATGAAACCTTGTTTTCTCTTGGTATGTGCAATTGAAGATCAAACAGTTTAGCAAAGCATGCATGCGTAGTATCCCATACTTATCATTCAAATGTTAAAAATTCTCAGCATTCATCATTTCACATTTTTCAGGAGCGTCACCTTGGGGACCTCAATAAGCATCTTAAGAACAAGGTACACACATTTCACTAACAAGCGCTCAAACGCGTGCAAGTGAAGCAATTCTCATATTGAAATTCTTGATCTATTTCAGCTGGAAGCAGAGGAAGGCAGCACATTCAGAGGAGTCCAGGGACCATGGGACTCTGTTCCAGTGATCTCAAACAATGCATTTCCAATTCAACCTTCACAACCAAATCAAATGGAATGTGAACCCACTTTACAGATTGGGTACTTACAATTCTCTTCTTCTATGCTGAAGTTTCTGATATTTCAGTTCTTTATGTCTTTCAAGTGGCCAAAATTTGTATGGGTTTTAAAACAGGTACCACCAATTTGTGCCTCGGGAGGCAACCATTTCACGTGTTGGTAGCGGCGAGAATAATTTCATGCAAGGTTGGGTTCTCTGATCTTCATGAAACTAAACTAAAAGAAAAAACGTAACTTATATGAATGGTGGTTTGATTATATGTAATGTTTGGTTTAAGGTCACTATCTTTTCAGGTATGTGTGGGATTTGTATCATGACATACTCCGGTTTGAATACTTGCTCTAAAATTGTGATAACCAAAACGTGTTCCATAATATGTTTCAGGATGTTTGGATTTTGCTTCTGGACTGATCCAGTTATTGCATAGCTCTTTATCTCAGGTTGATCCTAATGAAAGAAAATATACTGGGATTTAGGTTCAATGAATCAGGCAGGTCAGGTAACCAAAACAATTTATAGACACACTCATAAGTTGCTGTTTATATTTTTTTACGATGGGGCTGTTTGGCAACCTGTTTGGCAACCATTGACCTCAGCACACCGTCGACAAATACTCCAGCCAAACTCATCAATACATCATAAATGATACATCTAGCCAGGGGGTTTGTCATGCGGTGTCAAATACTCCGTCGACGAGTTTGAGCTCGTCCCTATCAATTTAACACACATTGTCGACGATACACCAATGAGGGGGTTTGAGCTCGTCGGATCGATGAGACGGTGACAGGTTGCCTGAACTTGGACTAATAGACGGCCGGGAGGGGGGTGAGAAGGTGGGAACCCTTACGAGATCCATTGAAATGTTTTAAACCCTCACTGTGTGTGTGTTAATTTGGTAGTGATGGGGGTATTTTAGGAAAGAGACATTTGGGTTTTATTAAACACATTAATTTGTAACCAAACAACACCTGATTTTAAATGTGCAAAATGAGCTTTTGTTACCAGCAACAAACGTGATTCTGGTTTAAACAAAAAGCAATCCATAAAAGTACATGGTCAAAAAGTATGTGAAAAAACAGCTTTATACTAAAAGTTACTTTTCAACATGTGTTTTCAAACGAATCCGATGTTAGACTCAAAATCCCTTCCCAATGGTGTAAAGCGGGCATGCATGACATTGCACTTTGGGGAACAACTGGAATCGTTTTGATACTGATTGTTGCAAAAAACACCTGCATTGGAGAACGGATCGATAATAGATCAACATGGAAGAATGAACACGAACAATCACATAAATATAAGAACATCAACCAAATAAGGATTTATATGATTCCCTCAATGTGAGATACATCCACGGACTCTCAACACATCACAAATCCCCTTAAAAAATCTGCGAAGTTTACAAATCTCTCTCTTACACACTCACACATCAATCTAATATTTCTAGATGTAGGATACAAAAGTATTACAAGCATTAGCCTTTTGGAAACATTTACAAGCCTGTTTATAGGTCAAAAGAGGATGCAGGTAGGGGGCATATGAGATAAGGTGAAATCAAGTGATTGAGATTCAAATAATAACAAAATCTAGAATCTCAGATCTATAGAATCGCGTCAAACATCTTGACAGTCTTGGGGACGTCTGGGCTTTCAAGTGATGGAGAAGAAACCCGAGCTCTCTGATTGTGTGTGTATCAATTGAATGGGCGAGCGTCGGGAGAGGTCGGAATGTTTGAATGTTATTGAGGTCGTTCAAACATCCTATGTGGACCTGTTCCACTCTCAACAGGCACAACACATAGCGTCCTCCCACGCCATAATGTTGTGTTTATCAGGGGATCTTGAGAAAATTACTCAAAATACAAAACAAAAACCTCTATAAAAATAGGGAATTTTACATTTATACCTCGGAAAAATATAGTATTTTGCGTTATACCCTCCTTAAAAAGCTAATTGCATCTATACCCCTGTAAAATTCTTCTGTGTTGTAATTATGCCCCTGAGGTTAAGTTCCGTCGGATGAGAGTGGAATATGCCGGGAATATTCCATTAACGGCGTTAAGTATGAGACAAATTGACCAAACTATCCTTATGACTGTTGGGGCTTTAAAAATTGCATTTGTGCCCATGTGTCCATCTAAAATTGCATCTATGCCCCTGTATCCGTTTGATGCTTATAAACCCTTTTTTTTTACCTCCAGACCTAGTGAAACATTTTTCTTTTCTTTTCTTCTTTAATGATCGATTGAAAAGGCTAAGCTAGATGTTAGTCCCATACAAAAAAACAAAAAAAAACCAATATCTAAGCTGAATTTTCCATGCTAAAAACTTTCAATTATTGAAAAAACTAAGATAGATAGTGTTTATTTGGATTTTACTGACATATTTCATTTTTCATAACAGAAAATACTACCAACAAACATTATCTCATCCTCGTAGGTCTGAACAAGCATTGGATTGAGCATGAATTGTGGTCCACTTAGGTCCGAACAACATATAATTATCAATTTCTTGGTCCATGTCAATTCTATCACTTTGGGTGAATATCCCCAAAACCATTCAACAAAAAAATCTAGTTCTTGTAATGCAAGCTCATTCAAATTGGTCTGCATCAAGTTTTATATGCAACCAAACTTCAACAATGACCAAACTTCATAATTTAATACATTTAACATAAAAATAGAGAATGGACAGTGTAAAATATACATGGTACTTGAAATTTTCAGACTGTCACTGTAATATATGTGCAAAAATAAGCTATTACACTATTGATATCAATAACTTAACATGTGTATAAGGAATTTCTCTTGTATTAATGCCTGATGTTGGGTGGAATGCTCTCCAAAAACTAACAAATCAGTGATATGATTATCTTTTGCATTGGTGTTCTTGCTTCACTGACAACAAATAAATACTTGGAGCAAATGTTTTTATGCTTACTTAGTAAACAAGAACAACACGCTGATAATGGAGCTGCTCAATAATCATATCACAAATGGTGGTCTTCTCTGCGGCTACACCACTGGCGACTTCTGCAGAAAAATTTGATTACCAAATCAAAGAAAGATCCTTTGCAAATCAACTTGTAAAGAATTATAACCAATGACAAAAGGCTGCGAGATGAAGTCCAATCTTTGATTGCTACTAGATCCACTCACTAGTCACTTCCCATGTCAATAATTCTATTTTTTATGTAGAACTGGTTTGGGCTCAGCTCAACTATCCGTGTGATGTTTGGAAAAGCTTTGTAGAAGCAAGCTAACAAAAATGATATGTAGGATTGGGATGATCCAGGACATATTACTGACAGATTGACCATTATCAACCAGAGATTTTCTAGGAGCCAAACTCCACACAAGAGCTTTTACTTGGTTCTCAAACCAAGAAGATCAACCGGTAAACATCCATTTGAAGTTCTAAAGCCTCCATCTCATCTCATTGTGTACCACTTATCTCATTTGTTGGAACTCTTGTAACATATAACATATAAACAGAGGCATGGGTCAATTTGGTGCTTACAATAGGAGATTGAAACTCCTTTTATATACAACAAATAGTTTTTAACAAGATCCAGTGAGCTTTCATATATTTATGTCCTCAATGATTACACAAGCAGATGTGTTTTAAATTATTATAAGGATCTCAAATAAAGATAGTGATCAGGATTGTGAACTCAATCAAACATGCAAAAGGAAGGATTTCAACATAAGAACCACATAATTCTTGAGAATATCCAAATTCAATCGGCCCAGATATCAAGACTACAAGAACTAAGAAATAAAAAATCTCTTAAAAACCCAATGAAGAGATGAGCCTCAAGAAGTGAACCCAAAAACAAATGTGAAACCCTTCATTTCTCTGTTTTACACAAAGATTGTCAGATCATAAGATTATAAGAACATCAATTGAAAAATTGTTCCTTTTTTCCCCACAACACAGATCAAGTTTGTCCTTCACGCAAAAATGAAATGAAAACATCCAAAAAAGATTGTGAAATCA
Source organism: Acorus calamus (assembly GCA_030737845.1). Lineage (NCBI taxonomy): Eukaryota > Viridiplantae > Streptophyta > Magnoliopsida > Acorales > Acoraceae > Acorus > Acorus calamus. Next base: position 38,811,191 of record CM060858.1, read on the forward strand.
ATCAAACATGCTTCAACATAAAACCCACAATCAGACAAAAAATCGAGTCACATAAAAAACCGATTCATGAGAGGAAGGGATCGAAAGGTTTTACCTTTATCTGTCGCTACTAAGAGAGAGATCCAACGAAGCTCAAGCACCAACAGAGGAAGCCGAAACCCTAACCGATCTGATACAATTGGAGAGTGGAAGGAGAAGAAGAAAAAAAGAAGACAACAGAGGTTTGGTTTTGGTTTCAATTCTTTAGAAGGGGATTTGTACTTTTCAACAAGTTTTAGGGTTAGGGTTTTACGTTTTTTTGTGAGGAAGAGAATCTATGTGAGGGGTTTTGGATTTTCTGTGTGGGATTTTGGGTTAGGTTAGTGAGGGGCAAAAGAGGGAATTCATGGGGTATAGTTAGGGTTTCAATCGTGGTTAGGTTAGTTAGGGTAACAGAGATGGACAGAAGGGCACGGGGGCAACGTAAAAGAAATTTACAGGGATATAGATGCAATTAGCTTTTTAAGGAGGGTATAACGCAAAATACCATATTTTTTAGGGGTATAAATGCAAAATTCCCATAAAAATATGAATTGCCTCATTCATATAAAATTAATTTTCAACGAAAACATTCATATTTGCATTTGAGCATTGTTTTGTGAGTGGTGGAAGGGGGATGAGCAATCTAGAAGCTTGGACCTTTTACTACTGATTTGGGTGAGAAAAAGGAAGAAAGAGGGGGGTTGGAAGGGAGGTGGAGGGCGGCAATGGTGATGGGCGGCGGCAGCGGCAGCGATCGGCCCTCTCTCTTTCTTTATCTCTCTTTTTCTGTGTCTCCCTACTCCTCCGACCACCTCTTCTGTCGCCGTCGCTCGCCAACGTTGTCCCCCCACCACTGCAGTCCGCCACCTCCCTCTTTCCCCTCCCTCCCTCTCATTCTCCCTCCCCTCCTTCGCGTCCTCCCCATCGCCATAATCTCCTCCGCCATCTTTGTCCCCGTCTATCACCCTCATCCATCCCAACACCCCTTGAAAATCCCACCCCAGCAAAGACAAAACAAGGGGGTGGGGTTGCAATATGAATGGGTTTTTTTAACCCTCTTCTTTTTTAGTGACAATCAACTTATACGTGATTGCAATGTGATGGGGGTTTTTTAACCCTCCCTTTTTTTACTGACAATCAACTTCTACTTTGTCTACCAGTTTACTAACTATTCAAGCGCTCATATGCTCAGTCCATTTTGCATTTGCAGTCCTGAAGTGGTCTGCTTATACATTGTAATAATGTATAGTATATACTACAATATATGTATTAAAATTAATTTTTTTTATATTTTTTTTTAAAATACACCAATGTATCTAAATGTATACTTTATTTTTTATAACAGTATATATTTCAATGGGCTAGTTTTTTTATTTAAAAAAATAAAATAAAAGAAAAGGTGATGAAAATTGTGTATGGGATTTCACAAAGGACTAGACATATCATTTTCTCTAAAGAATGTTAACAATGTACACGGTCAGTGAAAAGGGAGGGTAAAAATGAAAATTTTAACTTTGAATATAATGGTTTTTAATCAAAAGGACGTGAAAATAATAGACAATGGAGTTTGAGAACCTAAAAATAAATCAAATATTCAAGGGACATAAAAATTCAAGGGTTCCCTAGTGTAACTCGGGCGGATTGGATCAGGTTAGAAGCTTGTTCAAACCCAACCCGTAGTGTAAAATATTCAACCAAAACCCGATCCTAACCTGAAGGGTTCAATCAGAACCTGACCACAACTCGCGAGTTCGGGTCAAGATCGGGTTGATACTGGGTTTGGGTCAGGCACGGGTTAGGCCTAGCTCAAACACAGGTTTTGACATTTAAAAGACTATAAAAACATACAGGACATGTTCAATAACCAATACAATAAACATATTAGAAGTTTCACTCTAATTGTATAACTCATGATGCACTCATAGGTAAGCCTGTCAATTATCCCAAAAAAAATCTGAATTCGATCTGAATCCGAATCCGTATCTGAAAAATAAAAAATATCCGATATTCTAATATCTGAAATACAAATATGGATATCTGATCTGAAAAATATTCATATCCAACTTTGGAGGTAAAAATTCACGCCATGACACGTGTCACAAAAACATGGATATGGACCATCAGGCTTACGGCCCACAAATCCAAATCCGAATCTATAATGACATGACAACTCTTGAATGAGCTGACACAATTAGATTGTCTAGTCGGACAGTCAGACACCTCATGAAAGAATGTCACCTCGAGTAGTTAAGGCACGATCAGACTAGAGGTCTGGTTGGACGACCTTACTCCTCGCAAACGAGCAAGGAAAACACGACTACACAAGAGGTCTGGTCAGACGATCTTTCATCTCGCGGATGTACTCGAAAGACGTAACAGACGAATGAGTATCCCAAAGAGCCACAAGCATACTAAAGAAACGGTCAAAGGACCGTAACGCCTCTAACTACCAAACGGACAGTCGAGACCCACTAATTGCACAACATGGGCACGACGTGCCTCATTAACACGTGGGGGTTCCCACCAAAATCACCAACTAAGGGTGCGTTTGGTTGCGCGATTGCAAAACTGATTCCGCAGGAATCTGCGATTGCAAAACTGATTCTGCAGGAAGCTCACTTTCTCAGCTTTTTGAAATCGCAGCTTTTGAGCACTATTTGCCTGCAATCGCTGGGTTTAAAACTGCGATTACAAAACTGTTTGGTTGCGCGATTGCAAACGCAGCTTCCTGTAATCGCAATCGCAGCGCAATCGCGCAACCAAACGCACCCTAAGTGTTTAATGAGAGGTGAACAGTTATAACAGCAAAAGGAGTGGAAACGGCAATCAAGCTGAGGAACTACGTGTAATTTGATCCCCAAGAGGTGTCTCCAGGGATCTCTAATTAATTTTTCATTTTTTTTAAAATTTAATTTATTTAACATATGCACACGAAACTCCTTGTACTGATGAAATTGCAGAATCTGGGGGAGGAAATATTTGCCCAATATCCCATCGATTCTCAATTTAATTGAGATTTTTTTATTAAAAAAAAAGTCTTCGAATTTTGCTGGTGCAACGAATATATAAGCCCCTTCCGAGTGTAGTTTAATAGTAGGCTCGGCAAAATTTCTATATGAGACCACTCACTGTAAAAGTGTTGCTCCACAGCCGTTTGAATGGAAACTTTGGATCATTTGATTGTGCTTTATTTTTTTGAATTCATTGATCACACGTCACCCCTCTTATTTGATGAATTAGTACGAGTTAAGATCATATTAATACCAATTTGAATCTAACCCGAGGTTCAAGATATTAATTCAAACCCCATCCAACCCGATTTTAACCCTCGTCACAAAAATAGAGTCCAAAACGAACAAAACAAATTTAAAACAAAAAAAAAAACCAAAAACTCATTTCACATAATGTAATCACCCATTCAAACAATCGATGTCCACCAAAAAAAAAAACCAAATAATTCTATTTAAAATCCACCAAAAACAAATCCAGACTTAAAAAATATGTGTATATCGATATTCCATAATACAGGTCGAATAGAATTTTTTTTCAAATAAATGAAAGGTTTAAATGGTTCATACTTTGGATCAAAACCATAAACAGTGATATATGATAAAGATGTACAATTAATTTGGTTGAATTGATTCCACCATCATCAGCGTTTTTAGTATTTTTGAAAAGAGGAAGATAGATGGAAGCGCCTTTTTGGAGGGTTTTTGAAGAAAGGAAAGGGAGAGAGAGGTCCAATATTACCATACTATAATTTTATATTCAGGTTCAACCCATCAGTTCGGATTGGATCCAACCCAATGAAAATAATTTTTAATATAAAAAATGGTTTTTTATATTATAAAAATTATGTTTTGAAAAGCTAATTTCAAAAGTTAAGATGTTCTTCAAACTCACACATTGTTTGGATCCACATTATGATTCATTCAAACACTAAACACGGATCTAAACAATTTTTAATCAACATTGCAATTTCATAGTTTTCAACAATTTTTTATTAAGGTGTTCCAAAGTCCACCAAAACAGGATAATAAATTTTTAAAAATCGACGATTGAACCGCACATCCGAAAGGGACGAGAATGAAAACTCTCTCTACACTCTCCAAGGAAAAAAAAATTCCAATCAAAGTTGCGTGAAGCAAATGCACTCCAACAACACAACAGGATCGTCCATTTTGATGAGCTCCTCTATTAGGACTGTCCGAAACCAAAAGGTTTGGCTGGGTGGTTGTGTTTGTGAGAGAGGTCTACAATCTTTTCTTTCAACTGAAAGAGACACCGACAGACTACGTGGATCGAACCTTCAAAGGCTGCATTTTTTTTATTTAATATTTCTGGCTTTGCTTAAAAGCAACATAGTCCTACCTTTTTCTTTCATCAAACTCCACACGCATCTTTCACTTCAAAGAATGAAGGAAAAAAAAAAATATGGCCCACCTAAATAATATGTAATAGCAAAAATTGTTGTTTTATTTATTAAGTTGTGAATAAAATGTGAATAATAATATATAAAACATGAAAAAATAATTAGATCTCTGATATATCAGAGATGATAATGAATAATTATACATGTGAGTCATTTTTATACTAGTGGAATAGATTCTGATTTTAAGAGGAGAGTTAAAATATCATTAAATTCAATTATTGTTACATGATTATTTTCTTCTATTCCCGTACAAATAAACACGTGTTCTCTATTACCAACCTATGTTACTCTAGTTCATTTTTTTTAATAATAAAAATAAAAACAATTATTATTAGAAAAAACGCGGGACCCGCACATGCATGTTGACGTTGTTTGGTAGTCTACTCCAACTTGCTGGAACGACCACCACCACCAACACCGATAAACACACACCCCTCAATAGAAGAAAAAAAATATATCATCACGTAACCTCCCTCTTCATTTCCAACCCAAAAATATTTCTTTTTTTTTTTTCTCCACAACCACCATCTTCATTTCCAACCCAAAAAATCATCAGGCGCGCGCGCGCACAGGTCGACATGGGTTCGTCAGCGGCTCTGCTCCTCCTCCCTTATCAGCTCAAACAACCCCTCTCCAGACCCAGGAAGAGGTCCCTCGGCCGAGCCACGACGAACCGCTCCGTCTTTCCGGTACCCACATATACAAAAACCCATATCCCTCTCTCTCTCTATATATATATGGGCACTGATCGATTGGAAATTAACACACGTGAATCAGGTGGCGAGGCTGTTTGGGCCGGCGATATTTGAGGCGTCGAAGCTGAAGGTGCTGTTCTTGGGGGTAGACGAGGAGAAGCACCCGGGGAACCTGCCAAGGGCGTACACGCTCACCCACAGTGATATCACTTCGAAGATCACGCTTGCCATCTCCAACACCATCAATCGATCTCAAGTGAGTGATTCCTCTATTTTAATTTGGTTTTTGTTGATGCAACGACGCACACTTGCAGGGTGAATTTGGAATGTAAATTTTTTTTTTACCATACACAAATATAATGTTTTAATCAAACGAGGAAATGAAAAAAAAAAATTCTTGCTTTCTCTCTCCTATTTTTTCTTTTAAGAAAAATTTAGATTTTTTAAGAATTTGAAATAAAGTGATGAAAAAATGATTTGATCATTTCCCACTACATGCACACACGCCATGAAAATTAGTCAAAGGATATATATTTTTCTTTTCACTATTTTTCCCTTTCACTCAAATTCTCTTACTTTTTTTCATTTTACCTTTAAATTTGTGCAAAAACACACTCTAAAACAATAAAGAAAACACAACCATCAAAAGAATATACATATTTACTTTCTATATCCACGGAAGAGAGCAATTCACTATTATCAAATAATCGGTTACAAAATCTCTCAATATTTCTCTCAACATCGCGGATTTTTTGAAACCTCATACATGACGCCTCTTATAGAAAAATAATATCTCTTGAAAACTAAATTAATAAGATGAAAATAAGAAATATTTAGAAAATTACCCTCATAAAAAATCACGTCGAGGTAGCACCCCCACCCCATGGAAAACCACACATGACATGTTCTTTTACCCCCATTTGGATTGAGGCATTGGAACAGTACAAGCTGGTATAAGCATGGATAGTGAAAAAAAGGTGTTTGAAAAACAAAATAAATGAGAATCGGTATATAAAGAGGTATAAAATGTTATTTATATACTCCCTTTCCCCTGGAATTGCTTATCCATTCTTACTACATATATGGGCCCCACTAGTCACATCAACCCTTTTTCCCTCCCCAGCCCTTCCTCTCGTACACAGTAGCAGCTCCTCCGACCTTCCCTGCAACACAAACAACTTCTTCGAACCACTCTACCCCTCCCAGACCCACCACTGACTCCTCCATCTCCTCCATGTCTGTCCACCAACCCAGCACCACCACTTGAATCACCACCACCACCGGCACCTCCATGGGCACCAGATCACGTCGATGTCAAAGGCATGAGATCCGTCGGAAGAAGACGCCGTCGACGGCTTTTGGCAGATCAACTGGAGTGGCCAACGGCGAGGACGGTGTTGCTCTTGCTCCGCCTCGCATGAACACCATTCGATCGCCTTTTTTTCGGACCACCGAATCTTTTTTAACAAGATATGTATATATAATATTATTATATGTAAATAAATGCAAGGGGGATTAAAAATGTCTTTAAAAAAATTACACATCTATATTTACATCTTATTCATTATCTATCCATAATTATTCTTAATCAACCAAACAACAAAAAATAATTATTGCGTTTTCTAATGAGAATAACTTAAAATTACAGCTAAACAAAAAAATCACTTATTTTATTCTAAATAACTCAATTCCTCTATCTAGCAAAGGGGGCTTAAGATGGGCCGGATCTCAAGCCTTCAAAACGTGCTCATACATGCTAGAATGTAAGGCATGTGATCACAAACAGATTTTGTGGCAATATCTTTTATTTGGCTTTACCGACAGTTTAAATTTTCTGGGACAGTTGCAAGGATGGTATAACAGGCTTCAGAGAGACGAGGTGGTGGCAGAGTGGAAGAAGGTGAAGGGGAAGATGTCGCTGCACGTGCACTGTCACATTAGCGGTGGGCACTTCTTGTTGGATTTCATTGCCAAGCTCAGATACTATATCTTCTCCAAGGAGCTCCCTGTGGTATGTATACATTGTTATGTCATCCCATGCATATCCAGTAGCACGAGAAAAGAAAGGATCATGTCTTCATTTTGGAGAAAGCCTTGAATCTGTAAAAGAGAAACAAAAATGTGAAACTTTTTTTTCCAATTCATTGAGTTGTTTTGTAGGTCACCAATAATCAAATTAGGTGTTCTTAATGACATAATTATAATTTTTAAAAATATTTAAACATGCTAGTAGGATCTTTAAAGATAGGAATTCTAGAGCAAAGTAACTATGAATGATGAATTTACTAATTATAGTAAATTACTAACAAATAACAAAGTCTATTAAGAAAAATCGACTTTTGATGGTCGTTTTTTTAGAAGAGGCAGATATGTACCCTGATTTCACTGTTGAAGCTATGCTCAATTCAAATTAGAGGTGAGAAAATAAGATAATCAGAACAAACATTACACGATACCAAACCTCCATACGACACCCTCCAAAAAAAAAACCCTCCATACGAGTTGAGTCAATTTTGATATATAATATAAATCATTTTGACGTCCAGATCAAAGGTCATGGTTATTTAAGTTGGACCCTTTCATGGGTCGTTTTGTTCAATTTTCTTCATATTTTCTCATTCTAGCAAAACTCCATAACCCGTATCAAAATATATTTAGCATTGTTAACAATTTGTGAAGCCAACAAGAGAGAGTAATAGATGCATTGTTGGTTGTCTTTGAAGGTGTTGAAGGCATTTGTTCACGCAGACGGGAACCTCCTTAACAACCATCCGGAGCTGGAGGAGGCACTGGTCTGGGTCTACTTCCACTCCAACCTCCCCGAGTTCAACCGCGTTGAATGTTGGGGACCGCTCAGGGAGGCCGCCAACCACGACCTATCTACCTCTACCGCCACTGCCTCCTCTTCTGAGTGGGTCAGGCCACAACCATGTCAAACGGACTGCGATTGTTGCTTCCCACCATTCACATTGATCCCTTGGCCCCATGACCACCACCACCAGCAACACCAGGAACCAACAGTTGAAACTTCCATGAATCAGCAACAACTCTGATGAGGTTTCACAGTGTGGATTGTGTTATTTTAACATTAGATGTTGTACATATAAGGATTATTAGCATATTCATGTGTATATTGATGTTTATTCATGGCATGCCCCCACTGACCCAATAAGAGGGTTAGGAGGGTTCTTGGCTTGGCGGGGTTATCCATTTCTAGTATTGTATGTATTTATTTAGACTTATTGCAGTTAGTTTGCTTGTGTGTTAAACACTTGGTCCACGTGGTCAATTAGTGGGGTTGGTATGTCCAACATCGTTAACTCCGCGAATGTATAACATACAAGGTTTGTCACAGTTTGCCATATGATGTAGTTCTACATTGGGTTCAGAATCTCTCTGTTTTCTATAAAACAGAGGTTTTCAGTTTTGACGAATGGGGGAGCATGACGCGTGGTGAATGAGAACACGTGAGCTCACGTGCTAACACTTAACAAAAAACTTAGATTTTCTTCTTCGTCTCCTTCCATTTCATTCTCCCTCTCATCTCACTCTGTTACACTTGAAAAAAAAGGCCTCTCTCTCCTGTCTCACCTTCAAATCAAAACAACAACAAAAAAAACAAAACAAAACAAAAAACCTCTCTTGGACTGATTTTGCCCCCTGCCCGATGCCGCTGTCCCTCAAGTCCGACGCCATCATCGCCTTCGGACTACCCCTTTCGGCAGGGGCGACGCCAGGTTGTGAGAGGTGGGGTTTAACCTAACCCCACCAAAATTTTTGAAAAAAAATAAAAATAAACAAGCTCCTGGTTTAACCTAAAGTTTAGCCCATTAATTTTTTTTAACAATGTTATCGGTTTGTTTTTACCAACCAAAATTCAGATCAAACATGTTTTTATTTATTTTTAAATAGTAAACATCATTTAATGAAGTATATGCTTTGATAAAAAATGTATCTCTCTATTTCAAATCAAATAAACTCATTTTTAGTAAGTGTAATAAAATATTTAATGAGCTATGTACAACGTCTAACAAGATATATGTTTAACTGGATTTCTAAAGAGGTATATAGGACTGTATTTTGGACTAAGAAAAAAATTGAGGGTAACAACACTTAAAATTTTATTGAAATAAACCAACGGCCCATCAATTTTTTTTTTGAAATAAATCAGCTTATAGACCCATTAAAAAGCCTACACCCACTTACAATGAAAAAATAGTGGGACAATTACTCCATTTTTTTTATAAAAAAATTCGCCATTATCTGCGAACTCGTCAATCACCTACACACACCAATAGAGACACGCCGATCACGTAATAGAATATGATATCAGTGGATGAATGATTGTTGATCACATACATTGAAAAAATATTTAATAACGTTGATAATGAAATTATTATACAACAAATTCAAAGTATGAAATCTTATCAATGACAATTGTAAAAGTTTATATATTGAAAATCATTGATCTCATTTCTTTGATGATTTATTTTTTTATAAATTTAAGTTATATTTTCAAAATGAAAGTTTATGTTTTTTTATAAATATATGATGAGAATTGATTTTTTAAAATTTTTATAAAATTTATTTATTTTAATGACCCCATCAATGAAGCTTTCTGGAGCCGCCACTGCCTTTCGGTGAGCACCTCAAAATACCTTAGCCCCCTTCATCTATTCGAAACCCTAGGCTCCACCACCGCTAACAAACCCCCCACCGCCATCAACGACCGCCAGCACCTCTTCGAAACCCACCACTAACGAAGCCCCCACCGCCATCAACAACCGCCAGCACCTCTTCAAAACCCACCACTAATGAACCCCCCCTATTTTGTTTTTTTGACATTCAATCGTTCAATTATGATTTTCGATCTGAGTGAAGGTTGAAAAGTCACCTGAAAAACAAATCAATGTTTGAAAAAAACTTTAAAACAACCTTATGATCTGGGTTTATATGTTTTTTTAAAAAAATGTTGTGAAAAAATTATCGAATTTAGTATTTAACATCAAATTCAATAATAAAAATTTACAACAAATGCAAAACAAGGAATATGACCCAAATACAAATTTTATTTTAGGTGGAGAAGAAAAAAATGATTTTTTTTTCTTCTTATAAAACAAAAGAGAGAAGACTATTTATTACCAAAATTCATGGTCCAAACAAATTCAAAAATCATGACTCAGTCATTGTAACTAACTCATTGATTATAATAAGTAATTATTGAAAAATCATAAATAACAAAATAAGTATTATCACTTGTGTCATGTAAAATGGGCATGTGAATCATTGTTCTAAAAAAAAATACTTGCTATTTTTTCCCCTCGGTATTTCCCTGGCCCTCCCACGTCCTCGTCATCGGTCACAACCCTGTCGTGAATTCCACCATTCAACACCACAACCACCACTCATACACTCACTGACCACCCACTCCGTCGATCGTCTCCACCACCACTTCCAGAGAAATCCAAAACCACTCATGGCGGAATCACCATCCGATCTCGACTCCCCTCTCCTCCCGCACTCGTTCTCCTCCTTCGCATCGGAACCCGAGTTCATCGTAGACATAACCGCCGAAGAACAACAACAACAACATCAACCAGACAACCCAAGCGAGGTCCAACCACCGTCCGATGAACGGAACCCCTTCGATTTCCTCGGGGCCTCCCCCCTCTCCCTCCCCACTCCGACCCCGGCCGATCCCTTCCGCAACCACACGTTGAACATCGAGGGGTTCTACGAGTGGGCGAAGATCATAATCTGCCTGCCGATCGCGGTGGTGCGACTGGTGGTCTTCGGGCTTTGCCTGGCGGTCGGTTATGTGGCGACGAAGGTTGCGTTGGCGGGGTGGAAGGACCGGCAGCGCCCGATGCCCCGGTGGAGGGGGGGAATCATGTGGATCACCCGTCTCTGCTCCCGCTTCATCCTCTTCTCCTTCGGGTCAGATTTTCTTTGATTTCCTTTTTATATTCTTGTTAAACCACTTGCTGCCTTTGATTGAATTATATGTAGAAAGATCGGTTTCTTTTTTCATGTATACCTGGGTGCTATGGCATGATTGATAATGACTAAAGATACATGTATCCCCATTTTTAGTCTCACTTGGAGTATATACCTTATATGAAAAGCTTAAAGTAGCGGATGTACTTTTATATGAATGTGTACACACCCACACCAATGCATGTATACCTTTGTTGGGGTTAAAAGTAGGGCTACAAATGGGCCTGGGTGTTACAAAGTTCTTGATTAATGAGTGAATTTGGTGGGGATGTTGGTTATTTAGTTGAGTTTTGTTGTTGTGAATTTTTTGGGCGTTTGGAGAAGTTGCCAATAATGTTCTTTTTTTTGTCAGAGTTTTATTTTTTATATTATGATTGGGCATGGTTTATCTGAAACCTATAATAGAATTTGTTGTACGTAGTGGATGGTGTCACTTAATATGTCATTTTTTATGGAGCACCTGCAATTGGGTTACATTCTTGTATGATGCACCAGTGAGATTAAGCCCCTCACTGGGTTATTTTCCAATCTCTTGACAATTTATTGGTGATGAATGATGATGATGAAATTATCATGCTATATTGCCATGACTTTGACTTAAAAAATTTTAAATTCCTAAGTAAAATAATCATATCATTGTTGATATGTAGTGTGAAATGCAAAAAACTTATTAACATGGTATAGCTTTCAACCCTTTGGTAATACAGTAGCCGTTACGTGGTTTGAAATGGAAAAAAACCAATTAACATTGTAGAGCTTTCAACCCTTAGTTAATACAGTGAACATCAACTGTATCGTAGTTAATACACAGTTTGAAATGGGAAAACCTATTAACATGGTCGAGCATTCAACCCTTAGGTAATATACTGGACGTTCATTGTATCATAGATAATACGCAATTTGAAATGGAAAACCTTTTAACATGGTAGAGTTTTCAACCCTTAGGTAATACACAATGGCCAATTGCATTACTCCTAACTCTCACGCACACACCTTTGAGCACCCAAACTCAGCCCTTTCTTACTCTTGTAGTCATTATTGAATTTAGGTTACCATTAATTAGAAAAAATTAAATTGGTTATCAAAATTTAACTGGTTTAATTTTGTATTATTGGGGTGGGTGGAACCACCTTCCATAATAATGGGAAACTCTCGGTTTGAATAGCATGGGAATTCAAACTTCTTATTGTTCTGTTTTTTTTTGGTTATGGAGGATGTTTAATAGTTATCTATCTTCATTCTCATTTTTAGTCTTTGTTGGGAGATTCCTTGTCTCCTTTAATTCAGGGATTATCTATTAATAATATGTTTATAGTTGGAAAACTTAAAGAATTAAAATGAAGTTGTATTAAGATTACAAAAGAGTCTCATGTTGAACTAGTTAAAAACATATACAGGGGAAATATTTTTTTTGTAGACTTACAATTTAAAAATAAGTCATTGATGAGGGGTCATGTCAAAGACTCAAAAGGGTTCCACACCTATCTTACCAGTCTTGTAGTTATGCAATGCAACTATGTTAGGACAAGCAAAATCAATCTCTCAGAGAAATGTTTATGGCCTTTATATATATTGTATATTATATTCTTACTGATATCAGAAAATTTGCAACCAAAATCAAATGAAGCTTTCATATCTTTGTAATCTTGAACAATAATGTGGAGAGGGAAGATAGTAGTTTCCCCTGGGTCACTGGTTAATACAAGCAAATAAGCAATCATAAAAAGTTTGAACCAGGGGAATAGAACACTGTCATGTATAAGTATGACATACTCCAATCCTACATCGCCATAGACATCAGAGTTCACATTTTAATTAACTAATTCATAGCACATCACAATGTCTTGGAAGTTGACTCCCTGTTATGGCTTCTCTGTGAAGAACTTTTATAGGGAATTAAACAAACATCATCCCAGGATATCCCCGCTATTAGGCATGAATGTCTCATTTGGGGAGTGCTCTCCCAATTGAAGATTGGTAGATTTATGTGGTTGCTCATGCTTGATAAGGTCGTAACCAAAGTAAATCGATTGAAATGGGTTCATGATTGTGACGGGATTATGCTAGTTTTGTAAATAAGTTGAGAAAAAAAGAGACCACCTCTTCTTCAAGTGTTCCTTAAGTTTGAGGATTTGGCATAAGGTGGGCTCACTCTAGGGTCTCAATGTTCTTTCGGTGACCTAGAGGGCATGTGGAAATGGTTTGGGAAGAGACACAAGAGAAGAAATCATAGTATCCTCGCCAAATTCCAATGACTTATTCCCCATGCTGTATGTTGGAGAATATGGATCATTCGTAATGATAGTCATTTCCAACACAAGAGGTTTTATTGAGAATACTTGGGTGGCGATCACGTTTCTTTCTTAGAAGATGGGTCATTCATATATTAGGGGTGGATATGCCATCTATTATTATGGGAAACACTTGGTGCGGGGTGTAGAATTGATGATCCTTTATCTCGGAGATGTTTAAATCCGTGAGAGGTGTGTTATTTTTTATCTTTACTTTATTTGGAGATCCTTCGTCTCCTCGTGTTCAAGGCTTCTTATTAATGAGATTGCTTTTATCATTTTCCTCAATAATATAAAAAAAACTCATTGCACATCACATCAATTCTCTTGGATGAAAATATAATTTATGGTTGGTTGGTATGCTAAATTGACACAATTTCATCGTGTCTGATGATGAGACCAAATGTGCTTCATTAATAGAAATGCAGCCAATTTTTCAACCACCGTGACCTTTTTTTAAAAAAGACATATATATATGGTGGAAGGTGGAAAAGATGGACTTGATTACATGTTTTTAATTTCAAAGGTGGAATTATGGAAAAGCCCGACATACCTCCACCATGTCATGAAAGGCGGCTTTTATTGCCTGTTATAATAGCAATGTTGGTGCACGAATGCTTATTCATTGCATAATCACAAATGATTCAATCTTTATTTGTGGGATTGCTGGTGTGTTGACATGTAAATAGATGATGGTTGGAGCAAGGGCTATTTAACAAATAGTCATAAAAGTATGTACTTTTGGTGTGATTGAGGGGGAAGAAAAACCAGGTAGGGAGAGAGAACTCACTAGAAATTGCTCAATGAACAAAGTGGCATTCAACCTTAATGGGCTTTGTCTGCTCATGTAACACCAGATTTCTTGCAATCTAGATAGCACCTTCAAAAACCAAGCCCATGTGCTGCCAAGGGCATCAAACCCAGATGAGCTCAACAGAGTAGCAGCCATGGCACGATTCTCAATCGCGGTACTGAAGCAGGAAACAGCTGACTACTTGCTACATGAAGAGATGAGAGCGTCACCTAGGTTCTTTTGACCTCTGGATCATATAAACCTTGAGATTAGTTGCATTTGTTAGAAGATGGCATTCTCAATGTAATCATCTTGTGTGAAAAATTGATAATTTTTTTTCATTTGCCTCCATTGTTTGGGATAGACTTTAATTTTTGCATATGTCGTGGGAGTAAAGTGATTGGGGCTGAATCTTTATCATGATTTTTCTTAGAGTTCCAAATTTTCAGTTATTTTTCATTTCTTGTGTACTGTTGTTGTAAGTTCTGTTGTTGTCGTGCATTTGATTTTCTTTGTTTTTTCAGTGCAATATATTTGCATTATTTTGTTGTGATCATCTTAAGCTCATGTTCAAACTACGTGGCTTGACAACTTTCTATTATCTTGTATCAGTTATCAGTGGATAAGACGGATCGGGAAGCCTGCTTCAAGGAATATTGCTCCTATAGTAGTATCTAATCATGTCTCATATATAGAACCGATTTTTTTTTTCTATGAACTTTTCCCCACCATTGTTGCATCAGAGTCACATGATTCCATACCATTTGTTGGAACAATTATAAGAGCTATGCAGGTACCACTATCATCTTCTTTATCTTTTAAAGTTTGTCCATGCACTACATGTGTGTATTACAACTAATTTTTATAACAAAAGGTTCCAAGTGCATGATTGTCACCTCAGTGCCGATCTGGACCGGTTCCAGATCTGCTCTTTATTTTTTCTACTTGTGATCGACTCTTTTCTTTTCCTCACTTCAGACTTTTATCTTCTAATGCATCTTGGTAGATTGTCTACCTTTCTCCCAATCAAAATAGGGCATCATTTCCATACCACATCTTAGCAGGTTGACCAAGGTTCTCTCTCTTCCCCTAAGGGTCCTGGGTCCGAGTCTTCTCTCCCTGATAATATAAGATTCAACCCAGAAACAAAAACACTTGGCTACCAAAAAAAAGAGTGCATGATTGTCAGTCTGATAAATGCATTCCATATTACTGCAATATGGTTAAAAATAGCCACAGATTTAAATTTAGTTGTGACATGGTAAAATGCATGAGTGCATATGATAAATGTAATTAATTCTTAGGGACGTTCATGAGAACTCTGCTTGCAAGATTGGAATAAACATTGTTCACATAGTTTTCTTTTTGGTTTATCTTTTGTAGGTTATCTACGTTGATAGGTTCTCACCATCATCAAGAAAGCATGCTGTTAATGAGATAAAGGTATAATTACTGTAATTTATTTTATTGACCAGTATCTTAAATTTTTCTGTTGTTTCATTTGCATGATCTGCTCTCCATTCAAGTGAAGTTATTGTACGCTGAATTCCTTATATTCTAGTAATGTCTGTCCTTTTTTGTGATACTTTTAGTTATCCATCCTGTGGTCTATGCTTGATACATTTTCTTGTCTTAGGGCCATATTTACATTGATATGTCTGGCTTTTATTTTGTCTATGAATCTGAGAAGTATGAGTTACAACTATTTTTTGCAAACCAAATATGATGTTTACCTGAGAGATATGTGACTAATCCTATAATTTATTGCTTGAACTACAATTGGGATTTCTTTCAGGTTTTTTCTGTATAATGACATGCTTATTTCCTCATCAGATGTTTACTTAGATCATCTCTTGATGAAGGTTGATGATGTTAATTTGACAAATTACAAAGCATAGTAAGCCATTCTATATATATGATAATGACAATGATATACAAATTGTTGCACCCCTAAAATTAAAAAATTCAGTACATACATATACATATGTATATATAATGATACTATGTTTGGATAATTCAGCTTTGCATAGGAAGATCAATTGATATAAAATTTACAAGATTGAAATTTCATAGGCGAGCATCTTATTCCCAATACATGGTAGTCATAAAATTCTATGAGTATATCTTTGCTTCTTGTTGATGACATCAGAGCATAACAAATAGACTGAATGTTCAAAATCGGTTTCTGCTTCAGATTTTTCTACAAGACAGCCACATCATTGACTTATCTCTTCCCATGGTTTATGGTGCTGCTTTTCAACACTTTCCGTTGACATCTAATCTATCCAGTTTACTAGTTCCACCAAATTCTCTCCATCAGTTTAATCTATTGTACTGCGTTGGTAATTCTTCTTTAAAACGAGTTTAAATGTTACCAAATTGTGCATCCCTGAGACATTGGATAAGAACATAGATCTATGTCTTATATCCTGTGATAATTCAGCAATTCCAATTTTCCCAGAGGACATACTTCAATAAGCAATTCCAATTTTCCCAGAGGACTATACATCAATAAGCAATTCCAATTTTCCCAGAGGACTATACATCAATACTCTTGTGGTTCCTTGGATGTTCTCCAGGTTCAGTTAGACCATTACTGCCTAAATCATCATGTAGTGCCTTCCTGTTTGGCTGAATCTTTCATTTTGCATGTCAATCTTGATTGCATAAAGTCCTTCCCATTATTGAGGGCCTTATTCAGTGAAAACCCTCTTCCGCTTCCATACTTATGCACAATTATCAAATGGTTTCCTTGTTTCCAAGAGGACCAAAACTTCTCTTTGTCAAACATATCCTATATTTAAAAAAGTTGGAGCTTCATTTTAAGAAATCTCGCCCCTCACACAAAAAATGGAGACAAGGGATCTCTGAAAGAGGAAAAGATCAAAAATACAAAATAGAAAAGGAAAACAAAACAAGATAACAAAGAAGACCCCCAAGTTACATCTATGTCCCTTTCCACTTAGACCCATCATGCGTAGATGAAACTTTCTCCAAAAACGGACACTCAAACATGGAGTAGCCGTTTGATGGCCGCCTAAATATTTTCTAAGAAGATCTTTGAAAAAGGCCGTCATTCCTTGCTAACCACAAGCTCCAATACACCACATGGAGAATGATCCCCAAAAAAATTGCCTCTGTGCTTCGATCCCCTTTGTTTACCATTCTCTGAAAGCAATCCCGAATATCTTCAATATTGTAGAGCATGAAGCTAGCTCCCAACGTCATTCCAGCATTTGACCACACCTTGGTATTATAAGGGTGACCAAAGAAAGGTGATCTTGGGTTTCCTCCTCTGTTCCACACAATTTGCAAGCAAGATTCTGTCACTTGCCCATCTAGATCGATTCACTTCTTGAGGTGCTTGTCGAGGGAGAGTAACCACATGAAGCGATGAACTGTTGAAGGCGTAGGTGAAGCCCAAATTTGGTGTGCATACCAGGCGATTGGAATCTCTCTTGATGAGGCTTTATTGATTTTTTTTTTATATAAATTATTTCATGGGGAAATCATTTTGGGGAGTGCTCTTTCAAATTACTGTGTCTTCATTCTCTAATTCTGACTCTACCTCATGAAGCAATCCAAAGATGATAGTGACTTTGGCCTCCTTTGGTGTAGGATTGTGGTGACAAGATAGTACTCCATCACAATCCCCGACTCCATCTTCCTGATAGTGTGTTACAAAATAATCTAACATCTGGAAAGACATTAGTCAAGTGGTGGTTCCTTTCTCTGAGATGATTACTTGGAATATTGGGAGCTCGGATTTGATTTGGTTTTGGTTTCAATTTGGTGTGATCTGAGGTTGTTGGGGTAGCGTTTTCCGAGCATATTTAGGGTGGTGGTTAATAAGTCTGGCCGGGCCCGGGTGTTCTGGAGCACAAAGGGTGGTGTAGATGATTGGGAGGTGGTCATGAGACATAACCTTCGGTATGATGAGGTCGAGGATTATTTAGCATTTTTTAGAGCTGCTTCAATAGTCTAGCATTGTGGGGGGAATCTGTGGATTCAGTGAGATAGGTGCCTCATGCCGCAGAGAGCTATTCTGTCAAAAGGGGTTATGACGGGTGGAGAAGAAGTTGGGCGTTCAATGCGTCCTTGGCATCCAAAAGCAAAGTGATCTAAGGCATTAATCCCCCCTAAAAATCCAAGATTTCATGTGGTTTTCGTTCCAAGAGAGACTCCTCAATAAAGCCTATAGATCTTGGTCGGCCTTGGAGGATCCCACGGATTGTGGTCTTGTGGTGCCCAGATGGAATCCATGGAGCACCTTTTCCTTTTAATCCTGTGCCAAGATTGGTTGGAGGGCCATTGGGGAGACGATGGGTCTCAATCACAATTTCTCCACCTTAGAGCAAATGTGGGAGGTGAATAAACGTCTCGAGAAGAAGGGGAGACGAATTAAAAAGGCTAAAATCTCCCAAATTCTCATCCCAGCGGCGACTTGCGTGTTAATGATACATTCATCTCGGATAGGGGTTCTTGTGCGAGGGCCTCATCCATATGCTTCAAGAGGGGAAGACTCATGATATCAGGAGTGATCCTTTAGTGTTGTCCTCCGTGACTGGGTAAGCGTTGTGTAGACGGCTTGTCTGTTTATTAGTTGCCTTGGGCTATGTACTACTTGTTTTTCTAGTAAATGGCCAAATATTGTCCTTCAAAAAATAATGATCAATATATTACAACCTTTTCCGCCCCAACTAGTCAACCTGCTTGTGCACACAAGTTTGCTGTTATTTGGTTGTGGTTCATGCAAATATTATTATGCTTTGTAGGGCCTGATCTTAAAAATATGATCAAAATATTGCTCTAGAATTGTGTAAAAGATTTTGTATGTGATAAGGAAATGAGTATTACTTTTTTTACTATTTTCTTCTTTCATCCTTTATATAGATTGAATTAATTTAACAGTGTCCCATTTCTCAACTTTTGAATCCTTTATAATTCAACATATAAATATAAAGTTTTAGATAGGTTTCTCATGTGCCCTTCCACTATGTGAGTGTCAATCATATGGTCTTCATGTATTATTATAAGCTATTTGATACAGAATTTACTATCAAGGATCTGAATTCAGAGAAAGGCTTTATGCGATGAATTTCCTCGAGTCCTTTTGTTTCCTGAGGGTACCACTACTAATGGGAGATTCCTCATATCATTTCAACTTGGTGCATTTATACCTGGTTTCCCAATCCAACCTGTGGTTGTGCGGTATCCCTACGTGCATTTTGATCAATCTTGGTATGACTCATCTCTCTAAATGGCCTCTTTCATATTTCAAAGCTCTTAAAATATTTATTAATTTTATTTTCATTCAGGGGATACATTTCTTTGGGGAAGCTAATGTTCAGAATGTTCACCCAGTTTCATAATTTCATGGAGGTATGCCAGTCATAAAAGATGAAAAATCATCTGCTTGTTGTACCTTTTTCATATAATATCATGCATGTCATGGATACAAATGTTACCCGTAGAGATAATTTGTGTATTTCTTACAGTCAACTGCTTTAAGCTTTTCAACTATCATGATGCTGCCTTTCGTGTTTGTTTATGTGAGCAATTTCCTAACGAAGGATTTGGATTTAACAGGTGGAATACCTTCCTGTCATTACCCCGAGAAAGGACAATCAAGAAAATGCTATTCATTTTGCTGAAAGGGTAAGTTGATGCATTAACAACTAGGTGGAGAGCTCCTAAATTTCTGATGTGCATTAAAGATATGTCAAGTAGTTAATCTTGGTAATATTGACTAGCAGCATGATGCATCCAGTTGATGAAATATAGATTGATTACCAAGCCTTGAATGTGACAGTTTCTTGTTCAGAATTTTTATTTTACTCGTGAAGCACCAATCATCGGCAACTGTTCAGTAATGTGCCTCCTCATGAATGGACAGCATTTCCAACTTTGCTCCCGTTTTTTTTTTATTATTATTTATTTTTATTTTTTATTTTTGCTCAACATGATAACATCCAGATTCAAGCAGTCTTGCGGGGTCATTTGTAGTGTATGTTTTGGGGATTTGCCTCTGTTCATTTTTGGGAAGACCGTTTATCATCTCCTCTAATCTTGGACATTCACCACATTATTAATGCAGCCTTGGGGGGGACCACACCATCCCGTTTTGGGGGTTTAAAGATCATGCATGCATTTTGTTTAGACATGACACTTCCACGGTGGTGAACCTGCTTATTGAAGTAACTTTAAAATAGGTGGAGGCAAAATGTTTGTGGACATCAATCATTGATCTAAATTATTAGTTCTTTGTTTCTCTGCCCGAGTATCAAAACGAAAACTGAAAATTCAAAGAGTTTATGTTGATGTGTTGGAGATAAAGACGTCATGCCACCAATTCATTTCTAATATTTTCTTTTTAATTAAAAGTGATTTCCCCATTACTAAAAACTGCGTCATCGACTACTCATTTGTATTAGAAATACAAATAAACCCCCCACATCTCCTAGCAACCACCCACATCTAACTACCCTATTCTAGTAACTAAAAATATAATACTTTGTTTGATAATAAAGGCATGTATTATTTCATCCTCCTTTAAAGAACCTTGTCCTAAATATTCATATTGTGTGAAGGGGCTTAAAATAAAGGGGAATATAAGCACCAAAGTGAAAATCTCTGCTTTTTATTCCGGCAGTGATATGTGCAATATGTTTCACTATAAATCAAGTCATCTTCAAAGGGGTGTGGAATGTCAAAAACGTTTTGGACTGTAAATATTTGTAAAGGAATTGGGGCTTTTTTGTGTGGGGGAGAGTAGGGTTACTTTCATAAGGGGTAATCTTGTAATTGAAGAATAGGGTGTTGGTGGTTACCGTGGTTCGGGCCTAATGGCCCTGATGCCATTAGAACCCTCCTCTACTATGCCAGGCTTTGTTATTTTGTTTTGGCATGTTACTGATTAATAATAGATTGGGCCGGCCAGTAGCCTGACAAAGTGTCCCTGGTACCAATTTGATATGTGCCTTTCTCATAATAAGTGATTCTTCATTCATAAAAATCTATGACATTTGATTCCTTGTAACCACCCACTTCTAATTACCCACCTCTAGAAACTACTAATAAATATTTTTTTATATAATATAATAGAATAAATGCATAAATCAGTTTTATATGCATTTTTTGACATTTCTTGGATGAATTGGAAGGAAATTCTCTTTTGAATGTGATAATAGTGTTGTGATAACAATGTGAACCAATCGCTCACACTAGATAGAGTTGAATGATACTTAAGCTTATGCTATGATACTTTGCAGACTAGCCATGTTCTTGCAGGAGCACTTAATGTTCTACAAACATCTCATTCTTATGGGGATTTGATGCTTCTTACAAAGGCTGCAAAACTAGGACTGGTAATATATCGCTCATCCTCTTTGAACTTATAGTTTCACACTTTCACTTGGTGAATACTATAAGATAGAATTCCTCTTTTATAATGTAAAAGTGCTATGACTAAAACCACCACATAATGCTGGGGAGTTTTTTTTTCCCCCCCTAAATTTTAAGTATGTGGCATTCCATTCTAGCTTTCTTGAGAAATATATCGTTGAAGTTCCAACTTGACTTGTCATTCAACTTGAAATTTTTCAAAAAAATCTTACTATTTTTCCTGTACACTTTTTTTTGGGTTTAGGCATTGCCACTGCGTACTGAGAGTAATTCATCCACTCACAGAAAGTATTTTTTTCCATGCCTTAGATCTGCATCGGCTTATCATTTGTTAACACCTAAAACAAACATGCTTTGAATACAATTTGACCTGATCGATTTTAATGTTATCTGAGGTAAATGCATTTTCTGTTACATGTTTTTTTCGAAGAAATGTTGGTAGCATACTATAGGAATGGAATTGTTCGTAGGCTTTATCATGTGAGCATGTACATGAATGACATATTCAATTTGTCTCAACAACATTAGAATGACATATTTTATTTATATCAGGGAATTACTCTGCTTGGCTTCAGGTCTCTTCTTTCCCGGATTTCTCTCATGTGTATCACAACAATTTTTATGTTATTGATTGTACAGCCTTACTACATGCCTCTTATTGTTATCGGACTGATAAAGAAAGTTCCACATAAGGGACTTCACGGGCTGCCTGACATTCCAATGCTTTCAAGTATTTCCTGTCCCCATAAAATTAGATTACACCGGCTCATCAAAAGTTACTGAGGGGAAGGTGTTTGGGTGAGTAAATTAAAAAAAGTTTCTTTTGGCTCTCAAGGAGTTGGACACCAATTTATTTGGGGTCGTGGAAAGATTAGGATATCCACTTGAGAAGTTTTAAGAACTTGGGTGCTTAAAAATAGTGACACTTCTCGATCAGTTTCCTATATATTTGATGGCAGACCAAGGAATCAATAAGTCTTCTGCAGTGTCATTTCAAGTAATGAGGTCCTTCACAAATTAGTGATTTTATGTTGTTGGTCATGCATAAAAGAATCTGCATCCAAGAAAGGCTTATAACAAGAGAATGGTGGATGGCAATGAGATATCCTTTATGTTGTCACACTGAAAGTATAGTTGTTTGAGTGACGCTTAGGCGGCTAGGCAACCTATATAAGACTAGGCCCTCGTCCGCCTAACCAACCTATTCATTAGGCCGGTGCTTGGGCCAGTATACACTTTGAGGCATTGCCTGACCCACGTAGGCTTACTAAATGAGTTGGGCAGACATTTATTGAACTCGGTCCATTTATTTGAGTGGTTGAAATTGAAACAAATGAATAGATGAGATTTAATCAAAAGAACAAATATAACTAGCTAATCTGGTTGTTTTATTTAAAAACTTACTTAAAGAAGCTAACTTTTCCAATATATCCCTCATTGGCACATGACATCTGCCCCCCTCCCCATACTTATGGGTTGCTTTCCAACCTTCTGCTTTTTCATCTATAAATATAACATTTTTATCTCAGATTCACTTGTAAAAATAAAGTATGAATAATTAGAGAATGAATATAATAAAATCACCATCTTGAAAAACACATGTAAATAAGCCCTGCTTAGACATCTAGGCTTATGGCTATCACCTAGCTTGCCTGGCTGCCTAGACAACTACAACGAAAACTAAAAATCACCTACTTATTCAGTGCCTGCATTAAGTCCCTCCTCTTGGTGTGATATAACCCTCCTATGTTACTTGCATGTGGGATGCATTGGGTGCTCGCTCTTCAAGTAAAAGGAAATTTGGAGGAGTTGGAGGCTATTTTTAATGCTCGCTATTTGTTGGTCTATTTGTTTAAGAAGGAACAATAGGAATTGAGTGTGTGTTTTATTTAGTTGGTATGAGTTGCACGACAGAACTAGTGAAAAAAAAGGCTGTCTAGGGGAATGAGAAAGTAATATAATTCATCTTGAGCATACCTTGTATCTTCAAAAGTATGGTAAAACATTAGTCCTATCATGACTTTAAGAGTGTGGTTAAGATCAAATAGGCCTTAAAACTTAAAAGATACCTAATGTAAAATGTCATAATCATATATAGTAAATTTAACAATAAAATGAGGATGTGAAACAGGCATGTTGGAGATTGGGAAAAAAAATCCAATTTGATTAAGTTGCATTCGGCATGTAGGAAGAGCTAAGTGGCATCCGATATTCACAAAAGATGATTAACTTAAAATGTGTCAGCACAAAAAACTTCAATGTAG
The DNA here is from genome assembly GCA_030737845.1 of Acorus calamus. Classification (NCBI taxonomy): domain Eukaryota; kingdom Viridiplantae; phylum Streptophyta; class Magnoliopsida; order Acorales; family Acoraceae; genus Acorus; species Acorus calamus. The sequence goes on from CM060858.1 coordinate 38,835,088, forward strand.
TCTTAAAGAACTGTCCTCAGAAAACTTTATATTATATGTATTAGCTTCTCATATATATGGCATTAATGTGTTGTGGAATACTTGTACCTATGCTGTGTCCTGAATTCCATAATGCTGATTTGCTTCCCTGCAGCTCTCATTTGAGTTCATGTTTGATTCTGTATCAGGGAATTGTAGATTACTCTCTAGATATTCACTGTTATGCCATTATTAACATTTGCTTGGAATTCTGATATAATTTGCATCTTTACAGGACAAAGCTACAGAGTATACGGTAGAAATGGCATGGGTTGAAAGTGTGAGTATCTGAGTCAGATGATTGCATTGGAATATTTTACTACAATATGAATTAATACATTTTGTGGTAGATTAATCAATGGTGACATATACATGGTAGTTATTTTTTATTTTGGAACATAAAAGGTTGGTATAGACCATTAAGAACTAAAATTTATGCAGTGTTATTTTTTTATGTTAGTTAATCCAATTGATTCATTTACATTTCCTCTGGTTTGTTTTCTGAATGAATTTAATCGTATGATGGATAAATTGGGGCATGTAAGATATTTTAGTTCATGGGACAATTTTATTTAATTGTTTTCATCTACTATATATTATGTTCATAGGAATATTTTTATTGCTCTCAAAATAAAAAGAAATCTTATTGAGCATCTCTTAGAGCATTAAAAATTTAATGAATTAACTCATGTCCTGATTACTTTCTGACAACATGGTCAAATGGTGGACAGGAGCATATTATGCAAAAGCTGGATATATTTTTTAAAATCTCCATGAATGGGAAATGAAGCATCCATTTCCCCAGAAAACATTATTGGTCTAAAGGTATGTCTGATCAATGATCTATCTGTAGCAACTCAGTGGAGTAATTGGGGACCAGCTCTGTTGAGTTTGGAAATGGGTGGCTGCTTGCTGGGCTTCATTTGTTAAGAGGAATGCAGGCTTTTGCAAGTTCATCTAAAAATTGAAGATGCCCCAATGGGAAGAAATCCAGAAACATTAAGATAAGAAAGGGGAAATTCTGGAAAAGATATAAAGAAAACCATAGATGATAAAGGAATGGTGAATGGCTGAATTCAGTGAGAAGAAAATAAGGAAAGAAATACACAGTATGCGAAAGAGAAAGTTCGCTAAAAGCAAATATTCTGATTGTGGTCATGTGTTTACAAGGTGAGAGAAATACATGTTCATTTCTTCAGTTATCATTAAAATCTGTGTCAACAGGGTAGAAAACATGGCTCGGACCCTAGCTCAATGATTGACAACAAAATTTGCTACTGTGAGGTCATGGGTTCGAGTCCCAGCTTCCCTTAAAAAAAGGACACAGGGTAGATAACACAGCAAATGAAATGGCAGCATAAATAAGCAATTTCTGCTATAATTGTTCCTGTCTTATCCAAGGAAATAAACACTGCTAGAACGTTTTATGAAGATAGCAATTCTGGCCATCGTGGAGTATGGATATATAAATTTTCTCAGTCCAGAAAAAATTGTAGGATTTTCCTCTACTAGAATGCTCTTTTTCATGGGGATGGTGATAAGGCTATGTTACCTTATGACTTATACAGAGCTAGCTGCAATGTGGAGGTGTCAAACTGGAAGTGATGTTTTTCACAATAATGGGGGCCTTCAAAGATACTTGAAAACTACCTAATTTACTTTTGAGTGCTAATATCAAGGTGCAGTCTCGGTTTAGAAACTACTTCAATGTTGCTAATAAGGCAATAACAGCTCATTTGGCCATTAGCAAACTAAAAATTGCATTCTCTGAGTAAGTGAGTATCATCATAAGGATGAACTTTGGTTCTGGTTTATAAGGGGCTAATTGCTTGGTCTCTCCCTTAATAAAAACAAAATTCCTTGGGCTTGCTCCGATAATAAAGAAGGCAACTCGGGGCAAACTGTTTTTACTTGGATAGAATGGAAAGAGGATTTTCCATGTTCCCTTTACAGAGCCAATGTCTATGTTATTATAGCCTGGTTATTTGAAAATCAGAGTGGCAATTACTAAATGCTTATTTTTGGTTTCAAAGTTTGCTTACATGTGTTAGTTTGGGTTTATGATGAAATCAACCTTCAGCAATAAAATTACATTCTTTTGATGTATTGTCTCATTCATATGATTAAGATTTTTTGCCACCATTCTCATAATTATAAAAAAAGAAGGATTAGAAATTTATAGGTTGTACAGGATTGGTAGTGGAGTTGACTGGATGTAATGCATTTTAGATGCGATTCACTCCTTAATGTACTCATTAGTTTGTACATTAAATTCGAATTATTCATAATTGTGTACTGATAAACTTCGTAAGTATTGTCATTTTACCTTGCATAGTCACATTTAGTTTCTAGTTTTAATTACAAATTTATCCATTGATTTAATGAGCATCATTAACACTTGGAAAATGTTGTTAATATATCAGCTAATCTTGAATGATATGGTATTTACCTTGCTGCACGAAAAGAACAGAATAAATATACAATTGCATTGTTCTTATAGCATATATTTTGCTCTTTTCAAATCTTTCTTCTTACCTAATCAATAGTCTTTGAGAGGGTTATACTGAATTTGAAGATAAATCATATAATATGTAATTATTTGTTCTATTCTAAAGGTATTCAAAGATACCACATTTATTTGTAAAAATTATCAGCCCACAGTAGTTTGTGCATCTATTAATTCTTGTAAGTGAGAATCTATAACCGACTGAAACACTTCAAAAAATATATATGTGGTGTGCGTCCTAAAATTTGAATGACATCTTGAAGCAGTAGCTGAAAATAGTATAATCTGCATTTGAAATGGGCATTTAGATTATTTTTCTTGCCTGAGTTGACACTTCTCTTACCGTTTCTTTTTGCAGTCATTTAATGTAAGCACATCAGAAGCATTAGACTTTTTGGACAAGTTCCTATCCATGAAACCAAATGCAAGGTAATTATAAAGCTCTTTATGAGATATACTATAAAATCTCCTGGTTACTCACATTTCCTTGGGATGTTTTGGGGTTCCAAAATCTCTATAATTTTCATATTTTGTTATTAATGCATTGTAGCTCTGGCGTCACTCATTGTGGATACAAATTTAGGATTAGATGAATATGAACATTTACAACAATAACCCTTATCTTTTTCTTCTGCTTAATTCTCCTCTCCCTCTCTCTCTCCCTTCTTTCTCTTATGAAGCTCAACACCTTCATGCTGCATCATTGAAAAGAGGCTCTATTGGGTCTCTTAAAAGCCTCCACCTTATATCAATTACTGTTCATTGTATGAAAAAATAGCGAAATGACAATGGGATCATATGAAGGGGGATGGAGTTGCTGGGGAAACAAGAAAGAGAGAGAAGGGAGTGAATGGAAAAGTGATTACTTTTTTTTAAAGGAATCTTCAGAATATTTTGACTTCTATCTTAATCACATTAAGTATACCCAGAAATATATTCTTTTAGAATTCTTCTGTTAGAGAGTTCTTCATTCCAAAAATGAAAAATTTATGTAGCCTTTGGGAAAGTCACTTGCACCCCCTTCTCTGCAAAGGATGGCCAAAGATCAAATCCTGAGAACATTAATCTTCAAAAAAAAAAAAAAATTGAAAAAATTATATAGTCCTAGATATAAAGAATCTCAAGCATAAAACTCATAATATCTAGGGCTTGTCAACAAATTCAACATTCTATTGTCTCTTATTATCCAATGTCTAAGTTAAATCATGCATTGAATCACTATCGATTGGGCCTACAGGGGACCCAGGTTGGTCCAAGTCATGGGATTCAGATGGATGCATTATTATAAAGTTAACCCATTTAGGTTCATAAATAATCAGCCACCTCCTCTGTGTAGCCTTTGTCTCCACTGTTGGCATGTGCAATTCAGATGATTTTATTGGTTGCACATCTTAACTATAGTAAGATTTAAAACTATAGTAAGATTAATGTAGCTTGGCAAGTGAAGGGTAATTAAACTTTTGCGGTGTAATTTTAAAATTTTGTATATCTTTTAATTTGTAGTTTACACGTCAAATGATTGATAGTATATGTTGGATGTTTATCATTTGATATACCCATTATCTCTATATCCAATGGGCACAACCCCCAAGAATATGTAACATAAAACTAAACCATGCAGGAGATCATCATGCATGCTATGTGCATTGTTAAATTGAAAATCCAAAGCATATATTTTTCCTACACTTTTTTCTATGCAGATTTAGCATGTGTGCTTTATGTTTTTTTTTTTTCAATCCTTGGGACATGTACCCTATTAACATCTATTTAGTGCACCTTGAATATATCCCATCACAGGCATACTTCATTGTGGTACCTCAATATTCCCTTGTGTCTGATCATCAATTTTAGATGGAAATGCCTGATCTAAGTGACATGCAAGATTCATTTCCTTACCTGTTTCATATTGAATGGCAGAGGACATGTCAACATCCATGGATTTTCTGCTGTTCTAAGACTGGGATTGTGTCCTTACACTGAGAAGGTCCGTAAAAACTTTCCATGTAACTCACCATAGCATGGCATTATTAAATCATAATGCAAACAGTCTGGATTGTGGGTCTCCATTGTTTTTATCCATTTGGGGAAATTAGTTGATTGACTACTTTGATAAAGTGCATTGAATTTCTGAAAATTGTCATCAACGGCAATGTATCTAGTTGATTACGTAATGCAATCAGACTATCTACATTACATATTAGTATATTGTAAACAAGGATATATAATTTAATATTGACAAGGTATTTCTTGCTAAGAGGGATGATTTTGGAGCATCTTTTACTGTTTGGAACAACTGTTCTCTTCTGTAAGGCCCAGTCACGCTGTATAGTTAATAAACTGGCTTCATATTTAGTACTTTAGTCAAGAGATGGAAAGTAGGTCATTTTCAAACAAATAATTTAAACAACCACTGAGAAGGTAGCTTCAAATGTGATGTTAAGCTCAACAACTGTAGCGTAAAAGACAAACTAAACCAATAAAGCATGGAATGAAATTAATTCAGTTCAGATTTATTTGATTTACCAGAACCCCAAAAAGTGGAAAAAGATAATTTAACTGAAGCAATTGCTTTTGATTTTTTTGACGATAAATTGTTAAATCAAATATGCTATGTTCATCTTATTTAATATTTAAGGTTAAGTTTCTAGGCAAGAGATGAAAAATAAGTTCCCACATAATTAGTTTGTCTCTTCATGTTGTGTGATTCATCATAAAAGAAATGTGAAGGTGTTGATACATTACAATACATTTGTGTAACAGCATATTGGATCATGGCATAAATCCTTACATTTATGCATTTTTGGTCTCCAGATTTTTTACTTCCTTGATGTGGAAAGGTGCGGATATATTACATTTCGACAGGTAATTTTTCGGCAGCTGTGCTAGTTATTCTTTCCTGAGAAATCAGTTTTCTAGTTTTTCCAATTACAAAATTTTATGTTTCTCATCACAGTTTGGGAAACTTTATAAAGAAATTCAGCTGTTAAGAACTGATGAGTATTACTCAAACATCACATCCTCCAAATTTTATTTTTGTGTTTTTCAATATCAGGATGTCATCAGATAGATTGAAGAATTGTCAAAAATAAAAATTGATGCAAATGGGTGGTGTGACGATCGATTGCGTTGTCAGTTAATGGATTTAAAAATAGTACTTTTTGAATCTGATTATAGATATCAATCATGAGCGGCTTGCTAAATAAAACAAAACGTTGAAGGAACAATTTCTGAAAAATTGGATATTGAATTGTTTCATTGTAGTAATTTTATTAAACACGTGTTAATTTTACTCTCTTTTAGACGCGATGCCAATGCGCTCCATCTAATTAGCATAGGAATCAAGGACTGAGGATGTTGAGGTTGAAGTAGAAGATGCTAGCCTCTTTTCCAATTAGAGAAGGAGAATTTTATGCATGATAGGTTGAAACAGTTATAATTAACAGAGGAATGATGAATGTGGGATTTATGAATCCATGTTTTTTTGTTCCACAAAACCACAAAAGGGCAATTTTTTTTGTTTTCCTGAAAGGAAGAAGTTTCAAAATTCGTCTATACTAGGGTTTTCCCTGAAAATAAGAATTAAAACAAGACACAAATACATCCATAAGAACCTGATACCTTCAGTCCCTAATCGTTTTTATGGTTTAAAGGGCTATGAGAGGGGAGGGAGATTGCAAGATCTGTATTTTGGAATGACAAGCAAGTTGTGCATAATATGTAGGGCATTATGCTGAGACTTGGAGATTCAGAATGTTGTAATCAATATTTGTTTGACTGATTCTGAAACTTCATCCAACCTTTTTCTCCATTATTTGCTGGCTTAGTTTGTGTGGCATCTGTATGTAAGATATACTGTGGGGTTATTTAGGTGGCCCATGTTGCCATATATTATAATGAGTTATTTGTGAAGGCATTTCTGATATTTTGAGGTGAGGAACAGGATGTTTCAAGAAGATTGGTAATGTTGTGGAAGTGTTCACCTGCTATTATAATGTGGAACATGCAGAAGGAAAGAAAAATCATATTTTTGAATTATATGAGAACAAATTTGCAGGTGAAAATGCAAGGGAACAACTGGATGAGTTTTGTGTCAACAAATGTCAAGGTTCTCTGTATATGAGTTGCTAATATTTCTAAAATTTTCTACACCGGAATGGCACAAGGAAAAAATATCATACTTGAATAGAGTCCGCCATCAGTGCTCAACTACAGTTTGAAAAATCTAGCACCCAAAGATGTGGAAAACATTTACAGAATATTACAAATGTTGTAGTCCTCTATACTTTTCTTAGAAGGTCAATTCCACAGAGGCAGAGTGAAAGATTTGCTTCAGTGTTAAATATTAAATATTCGGAAGAGGATAGATGTACGTTAAAGGTGATTGTACATAAGATGCAGATAAACATGCCTCTATCTTGGAAATTTTCAGATGGGGATGCAAGGATCACAGATTAATGGATAGTAACAGATTTTCCACTAATCACGTGAAATGATTTAGCAATTTGTTGTCCATCCAAAGCACAGCTGCATTTCTAGTTTGGCTGGTCTTGTAATTATTTGCATATTTTTCTCTTTAAGTTACCTCTCTTCATTTAGAGTATGGTTGTAGTCTATTCCTATTTACATTGTTTCCTTACTTATCTGAAGGGGAAAAATTTAAGGAATCCCAGCATCCATTATATGCAAGACCACTTTAGGTGATAGTCTGGTTGTAGTCTATTCCTATTTCAATACATTGTTTCCTTGCTTTTCTGAAGAGGAAAAAATTAAGGAATCCCAGCACCCATTATATGAAAGACCACTCTAGGTGATAATTTTTTTAAAGGTAAAGAAAACTTCTTCCCTTAAATCTGGAACATGGAAATAGAATGATCTGAACACATGGAAGATGATTTGGCTAACTTGATAAGATGGCTGTAGAAAAAAACCACAGTTTGCATATTGGATGTAAGAAATTATAATTATTGGAAACAATCATATTAACTCTTCGACAGGTGTCATAGTTGGCCAAGCATCTGAATTAGCTGATCATGTAACTTCTTCCAAAACAAGGTTTTTTTCATAAACCTGTGCTAAGACAAAAACTTCATGGTAACTGTTTATTTGATTATTTGAACATAAAGTAAATTATTATACTAAACATAGCCTCTTTTTTTACTTTGGTTCTCATCCAGCCGGCCTGACATGCCATCGGTCCTATTGTGAAATTTGCAGTTCTTGCTTGGATCAGCTCATGTCCTGAGACAACATTTTTTAGACAGGCCTGCATAGCAGCTTTTGATGAATGTGATGATGGACAAGGTTACATCTCCATGCAACAGGTATCATCTGACTGTTGTCACTCTGAAAGTGGTATGTTAATCTTCAATCTTCGCATTCATTAATCTGCCTTTCTTCGTTGCATGTAGCTTGGAGACCTTGTTGAACATGCAGTCCCGAATATGCATCACGAGAAGGTCAGTGACATGATCAAAGAACGTGGTTCATTCCTCTTACATGTGGTTAAATATTTATCATATTTTTTCCTATGCAGCTCAATGAACTGTTCAAGTTGTTCGATATGGATCATGATGGGTTGATCAGTAGAGAAGATTTCATGACCTGCCTACTCAGAAACCCGCTACTCATTGCACTTTTTGCTGCACATACGGACTTCCATAACTCACCCGAGGTTATGTGATGGATAGGGGAACACAAAGACTCCATTGATTTCGGCGGCCTGTAGAGTACTTAAAGATGAGCCACTAATACAATGTGTCCCCATTTCTTATTGGCATTTAATGTGGATCTATGGGACCCAATAGACTCACTCTTCATTGACTGCAGTTTTAGTGGGGGCGGCATGACAAGGGTCTTGTTATATTTTTGTGTAACCTATCAAACTGTGTTTTGTTGTGATTGCAATTGATCTAACTGTTGTTTACTGATGGCTGATACCAATACAATATTTGTATGTTTGATTATAATGCCATTTGCATATGTTTGATACTGTGGATAAAAATGAAAATACCCTGTATTTGTTGAATGGGTTACTCATCAAAGCTTGTGTGGCTTGCTATAAAGGAAGGTGACATTTGTCATCCTTCATCTATTTCATAGGAACACAACATAATATGCTATCTTCATTGATGTATCAATGGCTTGTAATTATGTCTTCCCGGTGGCCAATGGGAACTGCTGAAACAACAATTACTGAAACGCAGTCAATTATTTAAAAAAAATTACCTTCATCAATCTCTCTTTATAAATTGCAAATGCACCAAAATATATATATACAATAAAATGGCACCTGGACCTTCAAAATGGTGATTTGAAACATTAACCAGAAAACAAGACACCCCAATTAAAGTCAACATGCAAAAACATTCTTCAACTAATAAACCAAAAACAATAAGTCCCAAAGTCCTAACAATAACGAATATATATACAAAAAAATGTCACCTGCACCTTGAAAAAATGGTGATTCGACACATTAACAAAAAAATACAACGGTTCATCCACCTCATCCAACGGTCAGTGCCACGTGGACACGACAGTGAGAACGCGATCCCCCCACCCGAAGCACAACCCCCCGTCCATCTCCTTGAAAGTCAAACCCGGTCCAACAAGACCAGACCCGATTCTCTCCCGCACCGACTCAGCCACACCCGGCCCAAACTGCCTTTGGCGGTACCCAGCCATGCCGAGGCGCGCGCGCCACTTCCCGAAGACCTCGCACCGGCAGACCCGGTTCGGTCCCTCCTCCGTGACCATGTCTCGCGCCCTCCTACCGAGCCACTCCTCGACCCTCGCCCGCTCCGCGCTCTCCCTCCCCATCCTCTCCTCCAGCGACCCGAACACCGACCCCACGTGGCCCATCACCTCCCCGAACCGGACCGCGAACGGGGCCGTGTTCGTGTTCAGATTCTCCTCCACCAACACCACCACGTCCGGCCTCAGCTCCCCCTTCACCCTCCTCAAAAGCACGTCGCGGTGGTTCTCCGTCGTCACGCTCTCGTCCGCCACCCTCTGCAGCGCGTACGCGAAATTCACCGCCACCGTTTCCTCCTCACCCTCCTCGTCGTTGAGCCCGACCGCCTTCCGGTCCAGCTCCGACGCCTTGCACCGGACCACGTTGAACCGCACGGCGACCCCCGCCTGCTCTCCGAGACTCACGAGGCGATCACCGACTGTTTCCGGAGGGTACGATTGGGGGAGCTCGGACACCGAGCACGCGGTGATGGTGATCGAAGACGGCCGCGGATCGGTGAGCGTTTCGAGGAGAGAGACGTACTGCGCGCCGTCGCCGACGTCGAAGTCGACGATGTGAAGGTTGGGTCGGGCTTTGGAGGAGGAGTCGAGGATGGCGCGATTGGCGGCGACGAAGCAGAGGTTGAAGCAGGGGAAGGCGTCGTGGTGGTGGAGCGACTGAGAGGTTCCGATGGCGATGGGTTCGGCGGAGAGGAGGGAGAAGAGGGCGGAGGACATGTGGTGGGCGAGTCTCTGCTCCGGGTCTCCTCTCCGGTCGGCGGCGCTGGTGAGGTGCGCGAGGATGGCCGAGGCGAAGTCGGGATCGCCCTCCGAGAGGGCGTAGGCGGCGTGCAAGAGGGACTGCCGAAGGGAAGGTTTTCTGATGAGGCTCAGCAGCGTCGACTCGCTCCATTCGGAGTTCTGGTTTGCGGGAGAGTCGTCGTTGAAGTCGTCTTCGATGTCGCTCAGAAGTTGATCCTCGATCTCTCGTAGGCGGGACATGGTGGTGGTGGTGGTGATGGTGGTGATCGGGGAATCGGGTGAGGTGGGGATGGAGAAGTCGAGAGGAGAGATGGGTGACGTGTGTTGCATCAGTCTCTGCTTCACAATCCTCAAAGTGAGGTGGGGTTGGTTGTCGATCTCCATTAACGGCCGCTTGAGCGACCTTTTTCCGCCACCGACTTGCATCGACTCGCCGAAGAAATCACCGCCTGAGACTGAGAGAATGGAAGACATCATTTCGAACGGGGGTGTATTTTGTTTGGACTCCTGATTCAATTTTTACACAACTTAGTGTAGACTACCAATTGCTTTTATAAGGTGGTGTTGACGACGGGGAAAGATCACTCCCCTCTTCGCATTTATTGACCGAAGATATGTTACTGATTCTATTCGTCACTTCCTCCGCCCAATACATCACCCGCTTTCAACCTAGTCTTCCGTGAGTGAATGAAAGGTGTTTGATGGTTGACTTGACTTTGAAAATAGGATAGTTATCCTCACCGCGGAGAACGTCTGCTAAAAACCCAAACGATGTCGCGCTTTTCACAGCTGGACAACGGTCACCACCGCGACGTTCGCTTAAATGCCCATAATATCCTTGTCAATTTCAAATTAGGGAACAATCAAGGGGCATGTTAGGTCAAATATGTGGGTTTTGATGATATTTGCGGTACAACTGGCAAAAGAATGACAGTTAAATTAGTTCATTCAAACCGTGGGGCCTAATTTTTTTTTTAATTTATAATTTCATTGGATAAGTATAAAACTTTATTCTTAGAAAGATAAAAAAAAGAATGATAGTTAAATTAATTTACATTTTAGAATGAGTTCATTTTTATTCTGTTAGTCGAAAACCGTGGGTCCTAGTTTTCATTTTTCTTAATTGTTATTTTAAATCTCATTTTTTTTATAATTTTATTGGCGAATTGTTAAACTTAAAAAAGACCAAAATTAAAAATTAAGTCGGCTGACTTAACTTAGAATGAGTACTTTTTTTTTGAAGAAGAAATTTTTATAACTTGATGTATGTATAATGAATTTTCTTATGCTATTTTACTTTTTTAGATAAAATATTTACCGAGTTTTAGGAATCCCAATATATAATACTTGTCCCATTCATGATCCAGAATTTCTTTTTGGGATTTAATATCTATTTAATTATTTATTGCTATTATGTGTGTGAATATATTTAGTAATGTAGGGATTCTTGAAAATAGTATAACTGAGAACCCTGGGACTTGAATTATGTCAAGGTTGTTAGTTTGTTTATCCATCATATTCTACATTTATTCTTTCATCCAAACAACAACTAAGGGATTAAAAAAAATGTAAGTAGATATACTTTCAATTAATTCAAATTTTTATTTAAAAATATCTTATTAGACAAATATATATCATTTTTAAGCTTCGTTTGAATTCATAGTTAAGATGAATTTTTGTTTGAAAACAAAAAAACATATCAGTTGATTCAACCACATTTTATATTTGACTTTTGAAATTTGTCTGTAACCTATGTAAAAAAAAATTGTTCTTATATTATACATTTAAGAATAATGATTTATTCTCCCTACATTACAACTCAGACTTGGAGTGATATGCAAGATTCAAGGAGGATACACGTCGTGAGATTATGTTTTCAAAAAAAAAAATTATAAATTTTATTACAAATCATGTTCGACCCATTCCGGTCGCCCAAAACCTGAAATGGCGACCAAATCCGGTCGCGCGAAACCTGAAATGGCGACCAAATCCGGTCGAACGGGTCGAATTGGTGGGGATAGCAAAACATCGGTTTTTTTTTTTTTTTTTTTATTGCTCGGTGGGGTAAGAAAATACGTGGGTGGGGCTAGACGGGCCCTTCTTGAAAATAGTATAACTGAGAACCATGGGACTTGAATTATGTCAAGGTTGTTAGTTTGTGAATTACCATATTTAAGAGTATGTAGTATTACCGTCTTGAAGGCACTTACTAACTCTTTCCACTGCTTCGAAGCATTCCATTGGTTCGGTGTCTCCTAAGGATTGGCCTTGCTATCTGTATTTAAATCTAATAGTTGAGCTGAGTAGCGAATCAGGGGCATGTTAGGTCATATGCGGGTATGAAAAAAAAAAATTTAATATGTACTGATTTATTTGATTTATCTAGACATATAATTCATACTTTTATAATAGTATTTATTTCATTATATGAATATATACTTAAAAAAATCAAATCGATTGATGGCCAACAGGACTGGATGCATCATTTTTTTTTTTAATGAGAGCCCAAAATTAGGGAACAGAATCACTCACGAGAGATTCGAACGCAAGACCTACAAGGATAAAGTTATCACAAATTTTCACACTGAATTCCAGCATCAAAAGCACCAACCAAAGTTGGGTAAACAGACTTTTTTTTAATGGATATACATCATGTACAATGTGAATTACTCGTATTTGCCCATTCAGAATGCTGGAAGAATTGTATCTGTGGGCAAGCTCATTGTATAAATATGGCATCCACAGCATTTTCAATCAAAGCATGCATTGATAGTTTTCATTACTCTTTATATTTATATATATATGAACACAATTGAAAACAACAACAAAATAATTTAACACTTTAAAACACTTCTACATGATCTGGCATTTTTCCTTTGTCTTCCCCTCCGGCCTCGGGGGCCTAGCCCCACTCCTCGGTGCCTGCAAAACCATCCGATTAAACACGGGTGCAAAATCCATTTCAAAAACGTTATTTTTAGAGAAATCTTGATCAGCTTATAGCATTCAGATATTATTTGAAATGTGAAAGAAGATGATTCTGCATTTTTTTGGATAAAACATGTTCCAACATGCAATTGGTTATCAGATTCAAAGACCGCTGTTCAAAATTCTGACTTTCGAGTTCAATCCCCATTTTTATGTCATGTCCCACAATGCAGCATTGATGTTTTTTTTTTCTACCATTTATGCCAATAAAAATGTTAAATAACAATAAATGATGCTGATAGTCTTCCATCTTAATAATATTCTGTCATTGACCATCCTCTTAAACAACAAATTCCATCAACTTGAAATATCTTGTACATTACCTACCTGTACAATGATATATACAGGTATTTGACACTTCAAGCACATAAATTTATATTGTCACAATCCTCGATAAAGAGCCTTGGAATACGCCAAGCATAAGGAAAGTAGAACATGCATTTTTTAAACAGTAAATTAGTAACGAAGAGCACCAACAAATGTATGAAAAATGTATGATAGAAGTCTTTAAAAAATCTTTTAACTCAATCTTCATCGAGAAACTGGTCAAAGATTTCCATAACTATATACTAAGGTTGGATTTTCCTGAAGAGGGGTTCATGTTTAGAGCATTGATTGCTGAATGTGCAAACACAGTATACTTTATTAAAAAAGAGGTCAGCATATACACACTATATTTGTACCTGAGGACCCGTGATGAGCCTTGATGGGCCAACAACAGCTGTCTGTTGTGGAGGACGAGGTTGTGGGTGTTGAGGCTGTTGCCCAAACTCCTGTTGTTGTAGTGCGATGGCCAGTTGCAAATCAGAGCTGCCAAGAATAAAGGTTTCGATAAGGAACATAAAAAATAAAGACATTCAAAATATACACACGTAAGAAAAAAAAAAAAAGAGCATTAACACATTAGAATAAATAAATTACTATTTTATCATTTGTTGTATGAATCTGTACAATGCTCGGTGTCTCATACCCACACCTGTAAATTATAGTATATGTCGATGTGTGAACTACCATAAATAATCTTTCTTATGCAACCATCATAATGGGTGGTGATCGCCAGTGCCACAAGTATATACACACATACAGACACACATCATATGCATAGTTGATGCACCAGATCTGTATCTAAAAATATTCAATATATTTAATCAGCATTGCATTTTTATTAATATTGTTACTGGAGGTTAGGGCTCATGTCCCCTCCCGTAGGAGAGAGTACATATAATTTCAATTATGGTATTCTAAATAAACCAAGGCAGAAATATTTTATAGGGAAGAGGAAAAGATGGGATCGAGGAAGATACATTATAGATGAACCCTCAGGGACCGCACTTTCCATGCTAGCAAGATAGTCCTGAGGCAGAGAAGGGAAGACACTCAACAAATACCATTCATTAAGTAATAATCTGAATGAAACTCTATCAAATTTATCAGCTTATTATCGGAACAAGAGAGACATACGGCAGTGTGAGTCATGGCAGTCTGTTCATCCCATGAACCGTTGCCTTGACTTTCTGCCTTAAATTCCCTGAAGTCACCAGTCATAAACACCGTATCTCCATTGACCTGGTTAGGATAGAAATAAAAACAGCAATAAGCGGTCATCATTGCTAGCACAGTACCTCCCCTCATGAAAATATCTGATAAAAATTTAAGAAAGAGGAGCAATTTGCATGGTCAATGACAATGTAATGAAAGGGAAAGCAAAGTAGCACACGATGTCATTATTCATTATACATTTTTGTGGGCTTTGTATTAGCAGAAATTTACAGGAAACCAAACAAAAAATACATACCTCATTTAACTTTTCCCACACCAGCTCAGGCTGGTTTATATAGCCCTGGTCCGTAGCTAAAAGATATAATTCGCCATTGAACTGCAAAGAAAACAAATTTTCGAAAAGCCATAAAATATGACATTGGAATCACTACAATTTGTAATATGAGTTATCTTTTAATTCCTCAATCCAAATCACTTGTTAAGCAAATGAAAACCAAAATTGGACTTAAGAAAGGGTAACTGTGAGACCTTGAACATGGTGCTGAAGTGATTGTTGCGGAAAAACACACAGAGCTGGCGTTCTTTTATACCTTCTTGTAGGCAAAACAATCTACGATATAGGTAGATAACAGTAAAGAAATACTCGTTCAAATGAAACTGAAAGCATAACAATGGCATAATTATCAATGTACACTCACCCATAAAAAGTCAATTGGCTTGCATTGTTTTCCAAAAAGTTTTGAATTAGTTGTCCTGGCATAAATCAAGAACATGCATTAGCTACAAGATAAAACAATACAATAATATAGTGAATACAAGAACCTAAAATAGGTCATACCTTCTTTTGCACTTATAGGCTGATGAAATTGTTGTTTACCAATATTATTGGAGCTGGCACATGTGTCTCCCTCAGCACCTTTGTCAGCTTGCTCAGCAAGAACCATCTCGCCTTCATAAATTGGTTCTCTGTTTTCATATGTTGTAACTCCAGAATCAAGTATGCATTCCTCTCCTTCATATATGGGCTCACTACTATCAAGGCTTAGGCTGACATCTTCATCAAGACCCTCATGCACATCTACATGTTCTCGTTCTCCATCAGATGATTGAAAATCTTGATGAACTACAGCTGAACCACGATACACTGTCACCTCAGAAATATCATGAACCTGAAATGTGGAATTATTTTCTGAAATTGATTCTCTCTCCCCAGATCCAGCTGTGTTGCATTGGTTGGTATAGATCACAGCAGAAGTATCACTACCTGAGAAACTGAAAGGCATGTTTTGCATCTGTGGAGACTTCTCAGTTTCCAAATTATTAACAGGGTCTAAAGATTCAGAATCAGGAGAATCTTTAGAACATGGCTGAGTAGGTTCAACTTCCATAGAAGATGCTATGGCATTCCCTGAACGTAATTCCAGAGCATCACCACTTTGTAATGTATCATGTTCTTCAGAAGCCAGTAAATCAGGCTGATCAAATTTCTGTTCATTTTCGTTGACAAGATGCAACTGCACAGAATTTTCAAAAACAGCAGGACTAGAGTTCTTTGGGGGCAAGCCTTCTCCAGAACTTGTCAAGACATGACCCCAATTTATATCAGGTGAAGCAGATTCATTATGTATACTTGTTGACTCAGTTTGCGACAGGTTCAGGGCTCTTATCAGTTCCTCTTCTTCTTCTAAATCTCCTCTTCTTCTTTGCTCATTTTGAACTGAAGTTGGAGGATCATCAAATGACATACCTCTTGAAAGGCATGGAGATGGAACACCCAAAGTTGCAGTTGTTGCAGCAGCAAAATCAACGCAATCTTCTTCGTAGGTAGACTTATCTTCCTCCTCCATGGCTTTAAGGGCAACCAGTTCACCCACAAGAGTGTTATAAGACTTTGAACCTATTGCAGTTGCAGTCTCGGTATCCTGAAAACAAGCATGTAACATCAACTGAGCTAATATATAACACAGATGCAAATGGATGCCCGAATAATAAACAAAAGAGTAGTGATAATCAAGTATCCTAAATTCAACCAGATTATTTCAGATGCTGCTTCTGAGATGCATCGAACAATTCTAGTATGAAAAATTAAAAGCATAATGTTGAGCGGCAGGTCACCAGCAAAAATCATTAGACAATGGCAACAAGAATATTGCACGAAGACAATCTTTAAGTTACAGCTGCAGTATGTGTCCAGGAAAACAAACATGTAAAATACGCTGAGCTAATATATAATGCAAACAGAAATGGGTGTTTAAACAGTAAGCAAAAAAGTAACCAAAATCAGATATCCTAAATTCAAACAGATTCTTTCAGATGCTGCTTCCGAGGCACAATAAATAATTTCTTCTTATCATAAAAAATAAGGCATTATTTTCATAAAAAATAAATAAATATAAAGCATACTGTTCAACTCAGCTCACCAACAAAAGTCATCAAATAGTTGCAACAAGTAATATTACAGAAGCCTCTGGAGTCAGGACTCAGGACTGAAGGATAGAAGTTAATCAGTGCTAGAACAAATCGTTTGAGATGGAGCAGAATCCAATACAATACAATAGATGATGAATTTATGTAAATCCACACGGTGATCTAATACTCAGTTTGAATAGACAATCATTAAATGACAAAGAAAGAATGTAAAATCCAAACTCCAAATCGAACTAATTTTTTTAAAAAAAACAAAACAAAACAAAAACAGGGCTCTTGATGACAGAGACAACATAGGTCTACCAATTTAACAAGAAAAAATGACTGAAAGCCATTTCAATGGATTTTCATGGGTTCATCTAAGGTTCAAGATGTATTTCATTTTTCTACTTTTTCATAACAAGACTCAGACAAATAAGTATTGCTTCAAAGCAGGATTGGGCAGTTCTTCAAAGATTTGACCAGAAACTAGAAGGCTGGAAATGCACATTATTTAAGTGTGGGGGGTGCCTTGTGTTTATGAAGGTGGCTCTCTCAAGCCTTTCCCCTATTTCTTCTATATTTTCAAGCTACGAAGTAGGATCATTGGTAAGATGGGAACCATGAGAAATAAGGAGAATGGGTTGGGTGTTCATTTGTGAAATGGGAAAATGCTTGTTGTAGAGAAGAAGGATGTTCAGAGGGTTCTCCATGTCCAAAACATGAATCATGGTCTCTTAGGGAAGTGACTATGAAGGCTTCTTGTGGATCCTACCTCTACGGGTGAGGGTCATTGGAGAAAAATATTATGCTAACTGCATTAGACTTTCCTTGGAGACTCAAACTTGAGTTCGCTTTTCGACGATGTGGAAGAGAACCTTTAGTTTGACACACGAAGTGATGGAGGAGCTTCAATTTAAACTTGCAAACCGTGTGGTAGATTTTAGGACAAATGGTTTCAAAGCATCTCCTAATTTCCTCTAACCAAATCTCTTTAGGGTGACATTAAATATAAAGGATCTAATTTGTGATTCCTTCTCTTAGTAACAACACTATCATTTGGTGTCAGAGGTTTCATCAAATCCTTAGTAATGGGGAGGCGATGGTGTTCACCTCAATGCTAGCATCTCTTCATAATAACCCTTGACTTGGAAGAAGAAGACATGGTGATTTGAAAGAGTTCTATAACGGTTTCAATATGAGATCTTCCTATAGAAGGCTGAATTCTGACCCCGCTCGATATATCATTTCTCCAAGGTTTCGTCATCAAATTTGGGACATGAACTCCCCTTTCAAGATTAAAGACTTTATGTGGTTGTTATTCCAAGACAAATTAGTCACAAAAGCTAATCACATCGAGCAAATGATGGAAAATTTGTTTGTGAACTTTGCAGAGTTCATGAGAAGACTAGACATCATTTGTTGTATGCTTTTCCTCTTAATTCCCGATTATAGGAGAAGGTGTATGTGGCCCTTGGATCAAGAAGCGAGTGTGTTAACCTAGAAGGTATGTGGGAGTGGTTCCGAAAGAAGGGAAAGAAAGGAAGGAAAAGAGGCCATTGTAGCAATATGATGAAATGCCAAGGCCTTTTTCTCATGCAATTTGTTGGGGTATTTGGATTGCACGGAAAGAAAAAACTTCCAATGGAATATAGCTCTTTTTAAAAAATTTGAGAAGAAGATTAGAGCGTCTTATTAAAAATAAATAAATAAAGATGCCCCCAAACAAAGGAGATGAGGGATCTCCAAGGAAATTAAAAAGAAAGAAAAAAATGAAAATGAACATCCCCACCAAATCGGGGACATAACCCTCATCAGTAACCATAACCCTTAATCCTTAGAAATCACATTCTGAACCAAGAGTTCCCATAATGGGGAAGGAGGGTCCACACCAAGGAGCACAATTACCCAAGATTTAGGGAGCGGGAGCGAGGATATTAACGCCCAAGTGTTTTCCAAGTACAACCTTCTTTGTTGGAAAATACATTTGTTTCACGTGATCCATAGGAAAAGAGCTTACGAGGAAAACATTTGAATGGCAACTATGATATCCCTTCGGGCTTGTGTTATGGCTCTCCTTGGAGAAGAGTTGATATCTACAATTTTGGGTTCCAATTTAAAAGGGCATTAAATATATCATCTCTTTCCCTTGGGGTTGTCATTGAGCCCACTTTGCTGCTTCTTTCTTTATCTACTTACCGGCCTTAACTTTGGTTTTGTTTTCCTTAGGAGATCCCATGTCTCCTTTTTGTTCGAGGGGCATTATTATTAATATGAATGCTCCCATCCTTTCTTCTATAAAAAATGTTTTGATCTTAAAAAATGCTCCATTGATTTGTAATCAACTGATCTAAGCTCCCCATGACCTCAAGTTGAAAGAACGCCTATGATATTTTATTTTATTTTTAATAAAATTTAGGCATCCTGCCTCAATATTTTATTACGGAAGAGAATGCCCAAACCAGAACACAACCGAATAGGAAAGAAAAAAAAATCCAATGGAATTTCACATAATAGAAGGGGAGTCTACTGAGGACAATTCCACCAAACCAGACAAGACATCGACACTACTACTCAATCACAAGCTTATCCCTATGTATAAAACATGACTCTCCCTAGAACAATAACGACCCCGGTCTTTGATGAATTGTAGTATTGTACACCATCTCCCAGATATTTTCCACATATAGTCGTGCACCTTTGAAGAGCACATTATTCCATGTCAATAATATCGACAACATCACCACCAAAACAAATGATTGAAAGATTGTCGTTTAGCACTCCTATCCCCTTTCTTCCTAAGGCTCTACCCCGCTTTCATCCAGATTCGAGAAATCAACTCCGATCCCAATCGCCCTTCCTAGCAAGCTCCATACCACCCTAGCCATCGGACAAGCAACCATGAGGTGCTTGAATGTCCCCACACCACCTGCATACAATCCACGCAGAACATCATCATTTGGGGCCAAATTAGCTCAATAGATCATGGGTAATAGGCTGCTTTGATACATCAACCACATAAGTGCTTTAACCATCAGGAGCACTTTGCATCCCCAAATCCCTTAGATTTATGTATTGTTACCTGCTGCAACATCCTTTCCTGTCTGAGTCAATCATAGCACCTCCGCCCCAAAAACCCTCCCTCAGCTGGGGAACCCACACCACATTGTCAGCCACCCCCTCCACCACCCTCAACTCCTGAGTCACACTCATGTATTTGGCTATCGAGAGTCTAACACATGATGGTAAGTGTTAGGCTGTATCAATAGGTAGGCTGTATGGAAAGGTATTTGCTTGATACTCATTGATGCAGGTAATATATATGTTAGTGTCGACACATGTCCCCAAATCATGCTGGAAAATTGATAATCAATGTGAATTGTATGATAATGCTCATCCATTGTATAAACCATGTTATTATAGCAACATCCATGTTCCCAGAGGGGAAAAAGGGAGATTTGTCAACACTTACGGAGAGAAAAAGGCAGATTTTTGTCAAATATTTTGAAGTCCAAGAAACAAGACAAAGCAGTTATTTCACTGAATTTATTATCAACCATTTAACTTACATTGAAACCGAGATTCAAGGCTTCCATACTTTAAAATGAAATCCACTGAACATTTGAAGAATAACACACAGTGTCTTGTCAAATGTAATGGCAACATTTTTTTTCTTTTTTTTCAGAAGAACATCAATAATCCACATGACTTTAAAAATAAATCATTTAAATTTAAATTTCGAAAACATTGCCCACCATATTCATTTACTAAACATACATACGGTCCATGTTTTTACTTTGAAAAAAAAAAACCACTCAGCCACACTACTAAAGAGCTTAAGAGTTAGATAGCCATAAGCCTATTAACTAACAAAACACTTTGTTTTTTATCATTGCTACGCATCATCGGTTCACCTTGTGTCACGGTTCAGCGACACACTTTTTATGTATGAGTAGGACAGGGGAATTAGTAGTCAAAGTCTGCCTTTTCCTTCTTAAAATAGTGAGTTATTGGTGCTTTTTGCGGAGAGCTCATCTGAAAATGCTATTGTTTTACACCGCAGCTTCAAACTAACAATGAGATCGCTATATTTCAAATGTCTTTGTTCCCTATCTTAAGGGTTATCACTGACAAGCACAAGAATTTTGAAGATGGAAAATGACTAAAAAACAACTGAATTATTGGATCCTTGTTTCAAATATGTAACATAAGAGATATAAGATATCATGCTAGCTTAATGAGCATAAAATTCTTGCCCAAAGAGCATAGCAGCAGTTTAATAATTAGCACCCACATGAATGGTAGACACATAAAAAAAACTGTAAATTGAAACAAAATTTTCTAGCAAATTCCTAATAAATCTGAGTTCCTCATACAGGGAGTTTTAGAGAGGCACAGCGATCTTGAAGACTCACAAGTTAGCAGGAATTCAAAGCTTAAGCCAAATCCCTCAATCATCCATATCTGATCAAGCTTTTCCAAATTTACATGAATGTAGTGCACATAGTAGGTAAATTTTATGTACTTAAGAAAGACCCAATATCCCAGAACATACAAACAAGACCAAACCTCTGCTCAACATGTCAATGGCTATTTAAAAAAATGCGGATGGGTGGGTCGGTGGGAGATGAAATATTTACAGTTTTTTTTCCAACTGGCAGTCTACAGATGGATAGGCTGATAAACTCAAACATCCATAAAAACTGTTTTTTTTATCTAGACTAGATTACATCTTTATGTCTCTCATTTGAGGGGAAAAAGAAAAAGGCAAAACCAAACATCTTGCATTCAATGCGAAGACCAACAAAGGGATGTGTGGCAGTGTGGCCTAAAGTTAGAGACTACAATCTAATTGACATCAATCCAAATAGTTTGATCAAAGTCCCTTTAACAGAATGCTACATTGATTCTTTGTAGCAGAGGAAGCCACTTCTGTGATACATTACCATGCATCCAAAAACTTGACATACACAAATTGACACGAAACATCAGCAAATGCAATAGAAACTAATAATGTAAACTGAAAGCCATGCAAATCCACAAGATGATCATAGAGTGCATTCTGATTAATTTCCTAAATTCTGTGTTGTATGATGATTTTACATGATGTCAGTTGGCAGTATTTCAAGGAATAGTTGCCAATATAGTGTGTGCAAGAGTCATACACATCTTATTTAAAGATATCCATGCTAGACAAACAGATCCCAAGTGGCGGAACACAACTTATACACAGCTAAAGTATGTATGACCAAGTAAGGATACCAAATACCAATAATCCTATGGCTGTTAATAAATTACACATATCACTGACGAACAAAATAAAGAAACGATTCAACTTAACCTTCCAATAAAACTAAGGAGTACCTGTGGATCAACTATCCATCCATGATATAATCCAATGTCCATGAGATCAAATATCGCACATTCGCTAGTGTACTCAAAATCATCGATTCTGCAATTAAAAAACAGACTTTTCAAATATGATACTATTAATAAAATCAAATCCATTTGAATTGAGTTGACTGAATATCAGTGATATGGAAAATAGAGAACTTGCTTCCTAAATTGGACATTCACATCAATTCCCGTGGCAAGTTTCGATAACAAATCTATGGCATCATCTATGTTCTTCAACTGATTATTAACATAACCATCATCTTTATCCTGCAAGAAGCAGACGAACAAAGATCGCATTCACATAATGAAGAAACCCTCTCAAAACGGCACAGAGATAAGATGACGCAATCCATATCAGACAGCAAGTGAAGGTCTTTACCGCGAAATTACTGTTAGAATCAATCAAACGCCCAGCGACAAGCGAAAGCAGCTTATCAAGCGAGACTTCAGATGCATCCGGATTTAGGTTTATAGCATTCCTCAAGAGAAGCACATTACCTGACAAAGAGAGATTCATCATCAATACCAAAACCCTAGAAAATCCAAAAAAATTAAGAAATGTCCCTAATCTGCTTTTTTTTTTAAGGTTTCTCATTCCCATACCGTATTTTCAAAACCACACATTCAAGAAACAGAAAAACAAATCATTCATTCAATCATTCAATTGAAATTACAGAAAGGAAGTGAAGGAGACATACAAATAGCGAGGAGGGGACAAGGTCCGTTGTCATTCTGAAGGACGATAGGAGTGGAGCGACCGAGGAACTGAACAACCTTCGTCTTGTACGTGCGTTCCTCCTCCTTATCGTCCTCCATCCGCCTCTGCTGCTGCTCCTCTTCCGCCATGGCCGCCGCGGCTCGGACCTACAGCTGTCGGAGAGACTGCCCCGAATTCTTCAAATTCACGATCGGTAAACCCTCGATGAGAAGAACAGACGAACAAAATCGATTGTCGATGATGATGAGGAGGAGGAGAAGAAGAAGAGCTATCAAGCAGGACAGCCTTTATTGTTTTTCCTCTTTTGTTCCCTCTTGTTTTGTTTTTCTTTTATTTTTTATCGCCCGTTTCGTCAACCGCGCCGTGTACGGGGAGGAGGGAATTTATAGAATGCGTGGGTGGATTTTACTGAATTGCCCTTGTCGGTTCCCTCGCTTCGACCGCCGTGGGCCGCATGCGAGAGAGAGATTGTGATGGGTGGGGAAAGTCGTGTCGGGTGTAGATTAATGTGGGCCGTCAATTCTAAAAGGTCCACGTTTTACAACCGTCAGATGCTGCGGGGTGGTTTTTCTAATCGTGGCCCCCCGTTTGGAACGAGAATAACCCCCCGGATAACCCCGGATAACCCCGGATAAGTATTTGGAGGTGTTTATTTACCCCGGATAACCCCAGATAAATTATGCCAGAATAAACATTGATAAAGTGGTATAGGAATTCCAATCAACCCCTAGAATAAAAGTTATCCTAGGTTATTCCACCTAAAGAATATGTGGGCCCACTGTCAAATCAACTGTCATCACCTCTTATAAATCACCTGTCAAATCAACTATCATTATTTTTTTACCTTTTATAAATCCTTATCCATACTTTATTCACATTTTACCCAAACAACAAAACATTTATTCTTACGTTTACCAATGAGAATAATTCAAAATACAACCAAACACAAAATCACTTTATCTTTATTTATACTCATTTATACTTGGATAAATCTATACCCTAGAATAAAAACTATCCCCGTTCCAAACGATTGTTAATGATAATGATATGGGATCCTTCCGTGCAAAGCATGATCAACCGCGTAGCATTTTAGGTTGAGTATTATGGAAGTTCCTGTGTAAGCATGCATAATTCAAATAAATCATTGTAAATTTAGGATGACACAAGTCAAACTAAGGTCCGATATGGTTTTGGATTTGGATTGTTTTTAGCTTCTTTTAAAAGCTAGAAGTCTCAAATAAGTTGCCAAACAAATTCACTTAATTGAAAATTTTCTCTTGTGATTATAACAAAAATAAACCTCAAAAACTGTGTTTATTCCAAATTTGTGAATTGGAAAGTTTGTTAGATCTGATATATCAACCTTTAATTGTTTGATTTTGCTTTATGTTCTGCTTTCCTGGTATGAATTGAAAACACTTAAGATCTATTTGTTTTGTTTGATTTTTTTGTGAATTGAAAAGTTTGTTAGAAATGAAGTTCATGTAATTCATTGGATAATATACTTTATATTTTTTAATAAAAAAGACTTAATTAGATGATGTATACTATTTTTGAAAAAATCAAAATAGATGTAGACTATATTTGGAGCTGGAAACAGGACTGAGTCTAACATTTTCCTCTATCTAATTAAGCAGGGGCGGACTTTAAAGTTGGCTGGGCTGGGCTATAGCCCGGCCCAGATTTTGGTGAAATGACTATTCAACTGGTTTGGTTATTCATTTGTTTATAAGTAAATTGTGAAAAGAGGGTTTGAAGTTTCATTTATAAGCTTCATATTTCAACAAATCAAACAGGTCACCCCACCAACAAAAAACGACAAAAAATAATAATTTAAAATAAGATAAAATACAAGGAGACCCACACAAGGATCAGCATGAATAGGTGAACTGTTTTTTAGGATCAATGTGAAAAATGAAATATACATATTAACATAAACATTTTATGTTTTTTAAAAAATAAGAATTTATAATTTTATATGTTTTTATATTATTTGTAAAAAAATTAAAATGTGTGTGAACTATTTAATCCTAAATTTAACCTAAATTAAAATTTATCGATCTTTCCTTGTTTTTCCATGTTTGCCGTTTTATATGTATCATGCTTGGGAACAATTTTGAATTTTTTAAAATATCTTTTTAAATTTTTTTTGAATTTTTTAAAAATATTTATTGTTTTTATATATTTATCTAACTTCGTTTTTGAAAAAAGTAGAATTTTAATATTATATTTCATATGTGTGCTTCTATTTTTTTCCTTTTTAAATTTGTTTTCAAGATTTTTTTAAATATTTATTGTTTTTATATCTTTTATCAAGTTTTATTTTTTTAAATGTTTGTTTTTTTATATCTTACATCATCACTTCCGATAATTTGTAAAAATATGTAATATTTTTTTCATATATCTCATAAATTGTTACTTGCATAATTGTCATATATATATATATATATATTTTTAATCCATCATTTGTCTATCAAAACAAAAAAAAATGTTTAATATAAAAAATTATATTAGCCCACTCAGAAATAGAGTCTTGGATCCGCCCTTGTAATTAAGTGTATACCTGATGATTAGTGAAGTACATATTTGAAAAATATATAATTATATGTATTTAATTCATTCAAATTCATATTTTTATTGTTTTACAAAATATGTGCTTTATTGGCAGGGCTGACCCAAGAGAGTTGATAACAGAGGAACATGCAGAGGGATTGGTAGGGCAATAAGAGGATGGGAAGTCACTGGACTTAATTCTTATACTGGTAGGGGACATGGAACTACAAATGCGCTTGGAATTGCACAGATGGGAAGACTTGAGACTAGAATTGCACAAATGGGAGGGCCTCAATCTACACAAATGGGAGGATCTGGGAGAGGATATAGCTCTGAGGTGTTCTCATATGGCACAGGTGCTCATGCTAAAGGATTCATGGGGCTAAGGGATAGAAGGCCACCCACAAACAATTGAAAATGGATCTTCCTCAGTTGTGTAAAATGTCAAAAAAAACCTATGGTTGTGTTTTTAGTTTCAGTCTAGTATGTGTTTTTTGAAGTTATGTGTATGGCTTACATTCAAATAGTTTTTATATGTTTGATATAACTGATATGGTATGTATGTGTTTTTTGAAGTTAAGATTTTGGTTTGTATTCAAACAGCTTTTATATGTTTGTTATAATTGATATGGTTTGTGTGTGCTTTTTGAAGTTGAATTTTACACCTGTTATGTATGTAGGTATTGTTTTTTCAAGTTCAGCTCAAATAGTTCTATAGGTTGATGTTTCTGTTGTATTACTTCTCATTGTTCAAATATTAACAATAATTGGTAGCATGAGTCAAACATAACAAGTTCAAGTACATAATCCACATTGTTCAAACATTAACAATTGTGGACGTTAAAATCTGCAACTGGACACGTGTCGTGATGAGGTAGAACAACAGAACTTGGGCCATTCGGTGCAAAGCCCATTGAGCCCGATCCGCGAAAGGTGACCTCACAATGGCGTCATCCAGTTGGACGGTCGCCCATCCCGCAGGGGAGTATCGTCTCGAGTAATCTAAGACACGATCAGATGAAATGTCTGGTCGGACGACCTTATTACTTAGGCCCGAGTGATCTAAGGCACGATCAGACGACAGGTCTGGTCGGGCGACCTTATCACTCAGGTGTGAGTAATCTAAGGCACGACCAGATGACAGATCTAGTCGGTCGACATTATTACTCAGATACGAGTGATCTAAGGCACATCCAGACGACAGGTCTGGTCGGACGACCTTATCACTAATGCGTGAGTAATCTAAGGCATGACTAGACGATGGGTCTGGTCGGTCGACCTTATTACTCAGATACGAGCAGTTTAAGGCACACCCAGACGACGGGTCTGGTCGGTCAACTATATTACTTAGATACGAGCAGTCTAATGCACACCCAAACATCAGGTCTAGTCGGTCGACCTTACTCCTCGGTAAAGCACAAGAAACGTAACACGCGAGCAGACATGGAAATGATCAGAAGACTTTGAAACATCTGAAACCTCCACGTTGGTACTCAATGCCCATTATCATTAAAACGTGGGTAATTAAGGACGACGTGTAGATTAAATGCCGGAAATGTTTCCCTTAAAATAGCCCACTATCTTTTAGTGGCAAAACAGTTACAAGATAACTAACTGAACTACGTGAGACTTGATCCCTCAGGGGTATGTAGGCAGCCTTATAAAAGAGGTCGCGCGACAGCACTCTTACGGCATCGATCAATAGATTAGATTCTAGATTCCTCATTGAAGGCAATCAAGAACAGTTATGGTGACAACTTAGTCATTTGTAACAGTCAGGCACAGTCTCTCCATTTCCACCAAAAAATACATTATCCAAATCCCTTTTGAAGTTCCGAATCCCAGAAAATCACAAATTTAACTGTGAGGGGAAATTATCCTCTTCAATGATAAATTCAAAAATTCAGAGAAAATGAAATAATAAACATAACCCATATTATTCAGTAGGTACACATCTCCAAAATTCTAAATGAAAAAGTGGACAATTAGAATGCAGATCACAATGCGCAAGTACATAATTATGCTCCTATTGAAGTTGGATAACTGATCCTCCATACACATCAACTTTTCTTTCACATCTAGCAAAATTTCTTCTACTGATAACAGCTTCTCCTCCATTGCCTTCATTTTAACCTCAAATGACTCTTGTAAATGCACCACATCAATTGAATCATGAGGGAAGTCCTCCACCCAACCAAAAAACTTGCAATCATCAGGTTTATGTTGAAAACATTGGTTTAGACATTTCATCAAACCGTTCACATATAAATCAAAGATGTTCGGATTGTTCAACCAAACAAAGATCAAATTAGATTTATTTACCCCCCAATGCAAACACTTGTAGAATTTCTTTCCTTTATAAGCTTTTTTTGTAGAAGTCCACTCCTTGCATGGCAATCGACAGTGACAAGGAGGGTTAGGTTGGGACTTGAAAGATTGAGTTTTGGATTGAAGAGAAGATGTCTGAGTTGAAGAACTCATTTTCGAGCAAAAAAGAAAGATTCGGTCAAGCTATCACTTCGTTTGGGGTAGGATTTCACTTTGAAGAACATTTTCAAACGGGTAGATGCATAATATAGTGTGTTTGAGGTGCTTTCGGGGAAGAAGAAGGTTGTTTTAGTCTTTTTAGGGGATCCCTAATGGTCCAAAACGACAACTTTTAACCACAGCTCACGACATTTGACTGTAGGGACACAAATGCACTGGGTTAAAATATTTCATGAGTATTTTCGAACGAATCAATACAAGAGGGGCAATTCGACAAAATTTAATTTTAACAGGAGAATATAAATGCAAAAATCCCTTCTTTTTTCACAATTTTTTTTTCACTCTCTCTTCTCCTAAGACCGGCCTTGAGATAAAAAAATCTAGATGGGGCCCTATACCAACTCATAAAATGGGGTCCGATAGATGTATATTAAAAAATTTGAGTGAATGTTTTAACCATATTAGTAATAAAAAAATTAAGACTAAGCAAAAATTAATAATAATAATTGAAAAATAAAATATAAAAAAAAAAAACTAATTGAGTTCTTCTTTTAAAAAGAAATAAAAATCACAAAATAAGATCATTTTCTTTATAGAAAATAAATAAATCCCTAGGAATATGCTAAAAATATATTAAATATATAAAGATATGGAAGAGATTTTTTAAAAATCACAAAAAATACTTTCCATAATGATGTCAATAAAGATTATATTTTCAAAGACAACTTATAAATTCAAAATTTAAAATAAATAGAAAAACATATTCAAGTTATTTTTTTTTTTAAATTAACAAACCCGGCCGCCCCCCCCCCCCCCCCCCCCGGGTTTTTTTTTCTTCTTCCGAGGGTTTTAAAATTGTGATCTTGGTCGTTTATGGACCACGACCATGGATGCCATGGGTGTGGCTCTCCGTCTCACACGACACCTCCATTACTCTCCAAATCCACTCCCCCCACATCATTTCCCCCAAATCACAACCTCTCTCTCTCTCTCTCTCTCGCGTTTGCATCACATGGAACTCCAGTGGACGGCCAGGCCCTCCGCATTCCTCCCGACACGTCAACCCCTCTCGCCGCAGGTAAGGCAAGTCAAGAAGTCCCGTGTCGGTTACTTCTGCAACATCTACAACAGCAGCAATGGCAGCAATTCTGATTCGCAATCCAAGGTAATGTCTCGGTGCACATTGGAGTGTTTTTGGTCCTTACGTGATGTATATATATGATTCGCGTGGGTTTAGGGGATTCTGAATTGTTAATGTTCGTTTATAATGCTGTTATTCATATGAAACCGCCTGTAATGTCACGACCCAGAAGGGGCCGTCCCCCAAGTCGGGACAGGTAGGTTAGTATACAGAAAGTCATAAATGCAACAAAAAATATATACAAGACATTTGGCAACGGGAGATGAAGATAACAAGTCAAATTAGCACAAGGGTCTCTGTACAATATCAAAAATATAGTCCATGGACATCGGCACGTACAATAGCGGCCCGTCTTTCACAAAGTGAATAACCATCTGCTAAATGTTCTCCGTGTAGGGGATAGCCCCCTTGAATAATCATCTCCTTGGTTCCTCGAGAGCCATATTGCCCACGCCACCGCCGGCACAAGGAATTGTGAAATTTTTGCCTTTGCTCTTCGATATCTCCTTTGCCGCATCTTCTTTCCCGCCCCCCACATTCCTTCTAGATATGAAAAGCTCACATCCAATCCTGTTGCTGAAGCTATCCAAGCCCATACACCTCTCGCCATAGGACAATACAGTTCCATGTTTATTCTTAAATCTTTTTTTTTTTTTTGAATGAAAAGTAGATGGTTGCTACCCGATTCCATTACTGAATATCGAATTGCAAACTTTGAATGGGGTAGGGGAGGGGGAAGAGAGGGGTAAAAGAGACAAAAGAAAATACAACAAAAGAGTAGCCAAAGCCCCAAAGGACATACTCCCGGGAAGAAGAGGCTTCTAAACCTTGGGAGCGCGACCATGACTACTACAATCGCTTGATAACTAGTCGACCTTTGCGGAATGAGATTCCCTTCGCCAATGCAATGCATGGGCCCCAATCGTGGAGATAGATGCGGAACATTTCCCACATATTCTCTTGGTAAGGGTGGGTTCCGCGAAAAATTGCCTCGTTGCGTGTCTTCCACACTATCCACGCCCTTGCGGGTACAATGACCTATGATACCGCCGCTGCCAGGCCGTCCATCTCACCTTGTTTCAGAGCCTTCCTGCTGCCCATAGCTCCTCAACGAGTGGAATGTCGTATCCAAACCGGTTCTTCTCTCCAATTAGATTCCAGAAGCTATGCACCATCTCGCACCCGTTGAATAGGTGTTGCATTGTTTCCGGCTCTGCCAAGCACAACACACAGTCCGTCGGATCATTCAGCGCTCACTTTGCCCGATATACTCTCGTTAGCAGCCTTTCTTTGTTTAGAAGCCACATAAAAACTTTCACCTTAAGTGGCATCTTTGTCCTCCAGATCTAAATGTATATTGGGCAGTTTGATGGTGTGCTGACTGAGACCACCCGCCACCATTTGTATGCTCATTTTACTGTGAATTCCCTGGAAGCCCTTGGTCGC